>JAOTQM010000134.1:0-62640 GCA_026939265.1 Oreonectes daqikongensis | reverse complement strand
GGGTAGTTTTGAGTGACTCATGCTGCAACTGTGAACAACCTTCTGGAACTGCACACTGATTTTTATGAGGGATGCTCATGTAATCTCAGGGCACAGTACAGTAAGATCACTTCAAATGGGAGCATTGATTGGTCAACAATTCATAAGTGCTTCTCTTTGGGGTAGTTTTGATTGTGCTTTAAACTACAGACAAGACTCATCATCTTTCATCCAGTTTGAATCAAGCTGCAGCACTACACTTGGATTAAATTGCCTTGCCTCGTGAAATGAAAGTTGATATTTGCTCCAACTTTAGCATCTGTCTTTCCAAAGTGAGTAGAAAGTGCTATCAAGTTGGGGTAAATTTTTGCTGACTGACTTCATGTCTTCAATTAAGTCTTTTCTTTCAGTTAATGTCCAGTTCAAAGTCTAATGTGGACATCTACAAAGAGAAGCATTCTCTATTATCTTCTAGAATAAGTGCTTCTCTTTGGGGCAGTCTTGTTGGTGTATGCTCATCGTGTGGTTGAAAGTTTACCTTTACAGCGCCCTCTTCAGACACTAGTGGGTGCTGTTACATCTTTATGTTTTGGATGCATGTCTCTTTTATCACATTTTGCATACTCTGTCCAAATGCTATCCATTGTTTAAGGCATAGGAAGAGCTGTGAACAGCTGCATTAACCTAAGTGTGAATAGTCCAACACATTTGGAAATGTGCATAGTCGTTCCAGGGATATTACCACAGCAATCAAAAGTCGATGGGCTCAAAAGGCCCCAAAAGTGTGAACGACCAATGAAGAGCCAGGTGGACAAGCTCATGCTTTAAATTTGGTGATGTTACACTGCAAGCCTCAGATCAGCTTCACCTTGCAGCCCGGAACATGCTCCATGTGTCTCTGCCTGTAAGTCATCTCCATTGCTGGCACACTGTTTTTGCATTGAAAACTAGCCACTACTGCCACTATCGGTACCCCCACAATGGCATTGGCTTGTCTGCTGTATAGAGTAAGTGCTTTTTGTTGGGGTAGTTTTGAGTGACTCATGCTGCAACTGTGAACAACCTTCTGGAACTGCACACTGATTTTTATGAGGGATGCTCATGTAATCTCAGGGCACAGTACAGTAAGATCACTTCAAATGGGAGCATTGATTGGTCAACAATTCATAAGTGCTTCTCTTTGGGGTAGTTTTGATTGTGCTTTAAACTACAGACAAGACTCATCATCTTTCATCCAGTTTGAATCAAGCTGCAGCACTGCACTTGGATTAAATTGCCTTGCCTCGTGAAATGAAAGTTGATATTTGCTCCAACTTTAGCATCTGTCTTTCCAAAGTGAGTAGAAAGTGCTATCAAGTTGGGGTAAATTTTTGCTGACTGACTTCATGTCTTCAATTAAGTCTTTTCTTTCAGTTAATGTCCAGTTCAAAGTCTAATGTGGACATCTACAAAGAGAAGCATTCTCTATTATCTTCTAGAATAAGTGCTTCTCTTGGGGCAGTCTTGTTGGTGTATGCTCATCGTGTGGTTGAAAGTTTACCTTTACAGCGCCCTCTTCAGACACTAGTGGGTGCTGTTACATCTTTATGTTTTGGATGCATGTCTCTTTTATCACATTTTGCATACTCTGTCCAAATGCTATCCATTGTTTAAGGCATAGGAAGAGCTGTGAACAGCTGCATTAACCTAAGTGTGAATAGTCCAACACATTTGGAAATGTGCATAGTCGTTCCAGGGATATTACCACAGCAATCAAAAGTCGATGGGCTCAAAAGGCCCCAAAAGTGTGAACGACCAATGAAGAGCCAGGTGGACAAGCTCATGCTTTAAATTTGGTGATGTTACACTGCAAGCCTCAGATCAGCTTCACCTTGCAGCCCGGAACATGCTCCATGTGTCTCTGCCTGTAAGTCATCTCCATTGCTGGCACACTGTTTTTGAATGAAAAGCACTACTACTGCCACTATCGGTACCCCCACAATGGCATTGGCTTGTCTGCTGTATAGAGTAAGTGCTTTTTGTTGGGGTAGTTTTGAGTGACTCATGCTGCAACTGTGAACAACCTTCTGGAACTGCACACTGATTTTTATGAGGGATGCTCATGTAATCTCAGGGCACAGTACAGTAAGATCACTTCAAATGGGAGCATTGATTGGTCAACAATTCATAAGTGCTTCTCTTTGGGGTAGTTTTGATTGTGCTTTAAACTACAGACAAGACTCATCATCTTTCATCCAGTTTGAATCAAGCTGCAGCACTGCACTTGGATTAAATTGCCTTGCCTCGTGAAATGAAAGTTGATATTTGCTCCAACTTTAGCATCTGTCTTTCCAAAGTGAGTAGAAAGTGCTATCAAGTTGGGGTAAATTTTGCTGACTGACTTCATGTCTTCAATTAAGTCTTTTCTTTCAGTTAATGTCCAGTTCAAAGTCTAATGTGGACATCTACAAAGAGAAGCATTCTCTATTATCTTCTAGAATAAGTGCTTCTCTTTGGGGCAGTCTTGTTGGTGTATGCTCATCGTGTGGTTGAAAGTTTACCTTTACAGCGCCCTCTTCAGACACTAGTGGGTGCTGTTACATCTTTATGTTTTGGATGCATGTCTCTTTTATCACATTTTGCATACTCTGTCCAAATGCTATCCATTGTTTAAGGCATAGGAAGAGCTGTGAACAGCTGCATTAACCTAAGTGTGAATAGTCCAACACATTTGGAAATGTGCATAGTCGTTCCAGGGATATTACCACAGCAATCAAAAGTCGATGGGCTCAAAAGGCCCCAAAAGTGTGAACGACCAATGAAGAGCCAGGTGGACAAGCTCATGCTTTAAATTTGGTGATGTTACACTGCAAGCCTCAGATCAGCTTCACCTTGCAGCCCGGAACATGCTCCATGTCTCTCTGCCTGTAAGTCATCTCCATTGCTGGCACACTGTTTTTGCATTGAAAACCTACTACTGCCACTATCGGTACCCCCACAATGGCATGGCTTGGCTTGTCTGCTGTATAGAGTAAGTGCTTTTTGTTGAGGTAGTTTTGAGTGACTCATGCTGCAACTGTGAACAACCTTCTGGAACTGCACACTGATTTTTATGAGGGATGCTCATGTAATCTCAGGGCACAGTACAGTAAGATCACTTCAAATGGGAGCATTGATTGGTCAACAATTCATAAGTGCTTCTCTTTGGGGTAGTTTTGATTGTGCTTTAAACTACAGACAAGACTCATCATCTTTCATCCAGTTTGAATCAAGCTGCAGCACTGCACTTGGATTAAATTGCCTTGCCTCGTGAAATGAAAAGTTGATATTTTCTCCAACTTTAGCATCTGTCTTTCCAAAGTGAGTAGAAAGTGCTATCAAGTTGGTGTAAATTCTTGCTGACTGACTTCATGTCTTCAATTAAGTCTTTTCTTTCAGTTAATGTCTAGTTCAAAGTCTAATGTGGACATCTACAAAGAGAAGATAAAGTCCAAATGCTATCCATTGTTTAAGGCATAGGAAGAGCTGTGAACAGCTGCATTAACCTAAGTGTGAATAGTCCAACACATTTGGAAATGTGCATAGTCGTTCTAATGTGCATAGTCGTTCTCAAAAGGCCCCAAAAGTGTGAACGACCAATGAAGAGCCAGGTGGACAAGCTCATGCTTTAAATTTGGTGATGTTACACTGCAAGCCTCAGATCAGCTTCACCTTGCAGCCCGGAACATGCTCCATGTGTCTCTGCCTGTAAGTCATCTCCATTGCTGGCACACTGTTTTTGAATTAAAAACCTACTACTGCCACTATCGGTACCCCCACAATGGCATTGGCTTGTCTGCTGTATAGAGTAAGTGCTTTTTGTTGGGGTAGTTTTGAGTGACTCATGCTGCAACTGTGAACAACCTTCTGGAACTGCACACTGATTTTTATGAGGGATGCTCATGTAATCTCAGGGCACAGTACAGTAAGATCACTTCAAATGGGAGCATTGATTGGTCAACAATTCATAAGTGCTTCTCTTTGGGGTAGTTTTGATTGTGCTTTAAACTACAGACAAGACTCATCATCTTTCATCCAGTTTGAATCAAGCTGCAGCACTGCACTTGGATTAAATTGCCTTGCCTCGTGAAATGAAAGTTGATATTTGCTCCAACTTTAGCATCTGTCTTTCCAAAGTGAGTAGAAAGTGCTATCAAGTTGGGGTAAATTTTTGCTGACTGACTTCATGTCTTCAATTAAGTCTTTTCTTTCAGTTAATGTCCAGTTCAAAGTCTAATGTGGACATCTACAAAGAGAAGCATTCTCTATTATCTTCTAGAATAAGTGCTTCTCTTTGGGGCAGTCTTGTTGGTGTATGCTCATCGTGTGGTTGAAAGTTTACCTTTACAGCGCCCTCTTCAGACACTAGTGGGTGCTGTTACATCTTTATGTTTTGGATGCATGTCTCTTTTATCACATTTTGCATACTCTGTCCAAATGCTATCCATTGTTTAAGGCATAGGAAGAGCTGTGAACAGCTGCATTAACCTAAGTGTGAATAGTCCAACACATTTGGAAATGTGCATAGTCGTTCCAGGGATATTACCACAGCAATCAAAAGTCGATGGGCTCAAAAGGCCCCAAAAGTGTGAACGACCAATGAAGAGCCAGGTGGACAAGCTCATGCTTTAAATTTGGTGATGTTACACTGCAAGCCTCAGATCAGCTTCACCTTGCAGCCCGGAACATGCTCCATGTGTCTCTGCCTGTAAGTCATCTCCATTGCTGGCACACTGTTTTTGCATTGAAAACTAGCAGCATAGCTGCTACTACTGCCACTATCGGTACCCCCACAATGGCATTGGCTTGTCTGCTGTATAGAGTAAGTGCTTTTTGTTGGGGTAGTTTTGAGTGACTCATGCTGCAACTGTGAACAACCTTCTGGAACTGCACACTGATTTTTATGAGGGATGCTCATGTAATCTCAGGGCACAGTACAGTAAGATCACTTCAAATGGGAGCATTGATTGGTCAACAATTCATAAGTGCTTCTCTTTGGGGTAGTTTTGATTGTGCTTTAAACTACAGACAAGACTCATCATCTTTCATCCAGTTTGAATCAAGCTGCAGCACTGCACTTGGATTAAATTGCCTTGCCTCGTGAAATGAAAGTTGATATTTGCTCCAACTTTAGCATCTGTCTTTCCAAAGTGAGTAGAAAGTGCTATCAAGTTGGGGTAAATTTTGCTGACTGACTTCATGTCTTCAATTAAGTCTTTTCTTTCAGTTAATGTCCAGTTCAAAGTCTAATGTGGACATCTACAAAGAGAAGCATTCTCTATTATCTTCTAGAATAAGTGCTTCTCTTTGGGGCAGTCTTGTTGGTGTATGCTCATCGTGTGGTTGAAAGTTTACCTTTACAGCGCCCTCTTCAGACACTAGTGGGTGCTGTTACATCTTTATGTTTGGATGCATGTCTCTTTTATCACATTTTGCATACTCTGTCCAAATGCTATCCATTGTTTAAGGCATAGGAAGAGCTGTGAACAGCTGCATTAACCTAAGTGTGAATAGTCCAACACATTTGGAAATGTGCATAGTCGTTCCAGGGATATTACCACAGCAATCAAAAGTCGATGGGCTCAAAAGGCCCCAAAAGTGTGAACGACCAATGAAGAGCCAGGTGGACAAGCTCATGCTTTAAATTTGGTGATGTTACACTGCAAGCCTCAGATCAGCTTCACCTTGCAGCCCGGAACATGCTCCATGTGTCTCTGCCTGTAAGTCATCTCCATTGCTGGCACACTGTTTTTGCATTGAAAACTAGCAGCATAGCTGCTACTACTGCCACTATCGGTACCCCCACAATGGCATTGGCTTGTCTGCTGTATAGAGTAAGTGCTTTTTGTTGGGGTAGTTTTGAGTGACTCATGCTGCAACTGTGAACAACCTTCTGGAACTGCACACTGATTTTTATGAGGGATGCTCATGTAATCTCAGGGCACAGTACAGTAAGATCACTTCAAATGGGAGCATTGATTGGTCAACAATTCATAAGTGCTTCTCTTTGGGGTAGTTTTGATTGTGCTTTAAACTACAGACAAGACTCATCATCTTTCATCCAGTTTTGAATCAAGCTGCAGCACTGCACTTGGATTAAATGCCTTGCCTCGTGAAATGAAAGTTGATATTTGCTCCACTTTAGCATCTGTCTTTCCAAAGTGAGTAGAATGCTATCAAGTTGGGGTAAATTTTTGCTGACTGACTTCATGTCTTCAATTAAGTCTTTTCTTTCAGTTAATGTCCAGTTCAAAGTCTAATGTGGACATCTACAAAGAGAAGCATTCTCTATTATCTTCTAGAATAAGTGCTTCTTTTGGGGCAGTCTTGTTGGTGTATGCTCATCGTGTGGTTGAAAGTTTACCTTTACAGCGCCCTCTTCAGACACTAGTGGGTGCTGTTACATCTTTATGTTTTGGATGCATGTCTCTTTTATCACATTTTGCATACTCTGTCCAAATGCTATCCATTGTTTAAGGCATAGGAAGAGCTGTGAACAGCTGCATTAACCTAAGTGTGAATAGTCCAACACATTTGGAAATGTGCATAGTCGTTCCAGGGATATTACACAGCAATCAAAAGTCGATGGGCTCAAAAGGCCCCAAAAGTGTGAACGACCAATGAAGAGCCAGGTGGACAAGCTCATGCTTTAAATTTGGTGATGTTACACTGCAAGCCTCAGATCAGCTTCACCTTGCAGCCCGGAACATGCTCCATGTGTCTCTGCCTGTAAGTCATCTCCATTGCTGGCACACTGTTTTTGCATTGAAAACTAGCAGCATAGCTGCTACTACTGCCACTATCGGTACCCCCACAATGGCATTGGCTTGTCTGCTGTATAGAGTAAGTGCTTTTTGTTGGGGTAGTTTTGAGTGACTCATGCTGCAACTGTGAACAACCTTCTGGAACTGCACACTGATTTTTATGAGGGATGCTCATGTAATCTCAGGGCACAGTACAGTAAGATCACTTCAAATGGGAGCATTGATTGGTCAACAATTCATAAGTGCTTCTCTTTGGGGTAGTTTTGATTGTGCTTTAAACTACAGACAAGACTCATCATCTTTCATCCAGTTTGAATCAAGCTGCAGCACTGCACTTGGATTAAATTGCCTTGCCTCGTGAAATGAAAGTTGATATTTGCTCCAACTTTAGCATCTGTCTTTCCAAAGTGAGTAGAAAGTGCTATCAAGTTGGGGTAAATTTTTGCTGACTGACTTCATGTCTTCAATTAAGTCTTTTCTTTCAGTTAATGTCCAGTTCAAAGTCTAATGTGGACATCTACAAAGAGAAGCATTCTCTATTATCTTCTAGAATAAGTGCTTCTCTTTGGGGCAGTCTTGTTGGTGTATGCTCATCGTGTGGTTGAAAGTTTACCTTTACAGCGCCCTCTTCAGACACTAGTGGGTGCTGTTACATCTTTATGTTTTGGATGCATGTCTCTTTTATCACATTTTGCATACTCTGTCCAAATGCTATCCATTGTTTAAGGCATAGGAAGAGCTGTGAACAGCTGCATTAACCTAAGTGTGAATAGTCCAACACATTTGGAAATGTGCATAGTCGTTCCAGGGATATTACCACAGCAATCAAAAGTCGATGGGCTCAAAAGGCCCCAAAAGTGTGAACGACCAATGAAGAGCCAGGTGGACAAGCTCATGCTTTAAATTTGGTGATGTTACACTGCAAGCCTCAGATCAGCTTCACCTTGCAGCCCGGAACATGCTCCATGTGTCTCTGCCTGTAAGTCATCTCCATTGCTGGCACACTGTTTTTGCATTGAAAACTAGCAGCATAGCTGCTACTACTGCCACTATCGGTACCCCCACAATGGCATTGGCTTGTCTGCTGTATAGAGTAAGTGCTTTTTGTTGGGGTAGTTTTGAGTGACTCATGCTGCAACTGTGAACAACCTTCTGGAACTGCACACTGATTTTTATGAGGGATGCTCATGTAATCTCAGGGCACAGTACAGTAAGATCACTTCAAATGGGAGCATTGATTGGTCAACAATTCATAAGTGCTTCTCTTTGGGGTAGTTTTGATTGTGCTTTAAACTACAGACAAGACTCATCATCTTTCATCCAGTTTGAATCAAGCTGCAGCACTGCACTTGGATTAAATTGCCTTGCCTCGTGAAATGAAAGTTGATATTTGCTCCAACTTTAGCATCTGTCTTTCCAAAGTGAGTAGAAAGTGCTATCAAGTTGGGGTAAATTTTTGCTGACTGACTTCATGTCTTCAATTAAGTCTTTTCTTTCAGTTAATGTCCAGTTCAAAGTCTAATGTGGACATCTACAAAGAGAAGCATTCTCTATTATCTTCTAGAATAAGTGCTTCTCTTTGGGGCAGTCTTGTTGGTGTATGCTCATCGTGTGGTTGAAAGTTTACCTTTACAGCGCCCTCTTCAGACACTAGTGGGTGCTGTTACATCTTTATGTTTTGGATGCATGTCTCTTTTATCACATTTTGCATACTCTGTCCAAATGCTATCCATTGTTTAAGG
This sequence comes from Oreonectes daqikongensis, assembly GCA_026939265.1. NCBI lineage: Eukaryota > Metazoa > Chordata > Actinopteri > Cypriniformes > Nemacheilidae > Oreonectes > Oreonectes daqikongensis. Next base: position 54,137 of record JAOTQM010000134.1, on the reverse strand, counting down.
CATAGGAAGAGCTGTGAACAGCTGCATTAACCTAAGTGTGAATAGTCCAACACATTTGGAAATGTGCATAGTCGTTCCAGGGATATTACCACAGCAATCAAAAGTCGATGGGCTCAAAGGCCCCAAAAGTGTGAACGACCAATGAAGAGCCAGGTGGACAAGCTCATGCTTTAAATTTGGTGATGTTACACTGCAAGCCTCAGATCAGCTTCACCTTGCAGCCCGGAACATGCTCCATGTGTCTCTGCCTGTAAGTCATCTCCATTGCTGGCACACTGTTTTTGCATTGAAAACTAGCAGCATAGCTGCTACTACTGCCACTATCGGTACCCCCACAATGGCATTGGCTTGTCTGCTGTATAGAGTAAGTGCTTTTTGTTGGGGTAGTTTTGAGTGACTCATGCTGCAACTGTGAACAACCTTCTGGAACTGCACACTGATTTTTATGAGGGATGCTCATGTAATCTCAGGGCACAGTACAGTAAGATCACTTCAAATGGGAGCATTGATTGGTCAACAATTCATAAGTGCTTCTCTTTGGGGTAGTTTTGATTGTGCTTTAAACTACAGACAAGACTCATCATCTTTCATCCAGTTTGAATCAAGCTGCAGCACTGCACTTGGATTAAATTGCCTTGCCTCGTGAAATGAAAGTTGATATTTGCTCCAACTTTAGCATCTGTCTTTCCAAAGTGAGTAGAAAGTGCTATCAAGTTGGGGTAAATTTTGCTGACTGACTTCATGTCTTCAATTAAGTCTTTTCTTTCAGTTAATGTCCAGTTCAAAGTCTAATGTGGACATCTACAAAGAGAAGCATTCTCTATTATCTTCTAGAATAAGTGCTTCTTTTGGGGCAGTCTTGTTGGTGTATGCTCATCGTGTGGTTGAAAGTTTAACCTTTACAGCGCCCTCTTCAGACACTAGTGGGTGCTGTTACATCTTTATGTTTTGGATGCATGTCTCTTTTATCACATTTTGCATACTCTGTCCAAATGCTATCCATTGTTTAAGGCATAGGAAGAGCTGTGAACAGCTGCATTAACCTAAGTGTGAATAGTCCAACACATTTGGAAATGTGCATAGTCGTTCCAGGGATATTACCACAGCAATCAAAAGTCGATGGGCTCAAAAGGCCCCAAAAGTGTGAACGACCAATGAAGAGCCAGGTGGACAAGCTCATGCTTTAAATTTGGTGATGTTACACTGCAAGCCTCAGATCAGCTTCACCTTGCAGCCCGGAACATGCTCCATGTGTCTCTGCCTGTAAGTCATCTCCATTGCTGGCACACTGTTTTTGCATTGAAAACTAGCAGCATAGCTGCTACTACTGCCACTATCGGTACCCCCACAATGGCATTGGCTTGTCTGCTGTATAGAGTAAGTGCTTTTTGTTGGGGTAGTTTTGAGTGACTCATGCTGCAACTGTGAACAACCTTCTGGAACTGCACACTGATTTTTATGAGGGATGCTCATGTAATCTCAGGGCACAGTACAGTAAGATCACTTCAAATGGGAGCATTGATTGGTCAACAATTCATAAGTGCTTCTCTTTGGGGTAGTTTTGATTGTGCTTTAAACTACAGACAAGACTCATCATCTTTCATCCAGTTTGAATCAAGCTGCAGCACTGCACTTGGATTAAATTGCCTTGCCTCGTGAAATGAAAGTTGATATTTGCTCCAACTTTAGCATCTGTCTTTCCAAAGTGAGTAGAAAGTGCTATCAAGTTGGGGTAAATTTTTGCTGACTGACTTCATGTCTTCAATTAAGTCTTTTCTTTCAGTTAATGTCCAGTTCAAAGTCTAATGTGGACATCTACAAAGAGAAGCATTCTCTATTATCTTCTAGAATAAGTGCTTCTTTTGGGGCAGTCTTGTTGGTGTATGCTCATCGTGTGGTTGAAAGTTTACCTTTACAGCGCCCTCTTCAGACACTAGTGGGTGCTGTTACATCTTTATGTTTTGGATGCATGTCTCTTTTATCACATTTTGCATACTCTGTCCAAATGCTATCCATTGTTTAAGGCATAGGAAGAGCTGTGAACAGCTGCATTAACCTAAGTGTGAATAGTCCAACACATTTGGAAATGTGCATAGTCGTTCCAGGGATATTACCACAGCAATCAAAAGTCGATGGGCTCAAAGGCCCCAAAAGTGTGAACGACCAATGAAGAGCCAGGTGGACAAGCTCATGCTTTAAATTTGGTGATGTTACACTGCAAGCCTCAGATCAGCTTCACCTTGCAGCCCGGAACATGCTCCATGTGTCTCTGCCTGTAAGTCATCTCCATTGCTGGCACACTGTTTTTGCATTGAAAACTAGCAGCATAGCTGCTACTACTGCCACTATCGGTACCCCCACAATGGCATTGGCTTGTCTGCTGTATAGAGTAAGTGCTTTTTGTTGGGGTAGTTTTGAGTGACTCATGCTGCAACTGTGAACAACCTTCTGGAACTGCACACTGATTTTTATGAGGGATGCTCATGTAATCTCAGGGCACAGTACAGTAAGATCACTTCAAATGGGAGCATTGATTGGTCAACAATTCATAAGTGCTTCTCTTTGGGGTAGTTTTGATTGTGCTTTAAACTACAGACAAGACTCATCATCTTTCATCCAGTTTGAATCAAGCTGCAGCACTGCACTTGGATTAAATTGCCTTGCCTCGTGAAATGAAAGTTGATATTTGCTCCAACTTTAGCATCTGTCTTTCCAAAGTGAGTAGAAAGTGCTATCAAGTTGGGGTAAATTTTTGCTGACTGACTTCATGTCTTCAATTAAGTCTTTTCTTTCAGTTAATGTCCAGTTCAAAGTCTAATGTGGACATCTACAAAGAGAAGCATTCTCTATTATCTTCTAGAATAAGTGCTTCTCTTTGGGGCAGTCTTGTTGGTGTATGCTCATCGTGTGGTTGAAAGTTTACCTTTACAGCGCCCTCTTCAGACACTAGTGGGTGCTGTTACATCTTTATGTTTTGGATGCATGTCTCTTTTATCACATTTTGCATACTCTGTCCAAATGCTATCCATTGTTTAAGGCATAGGAAGAGCTGTGAACAGCTGCATTAACCTAAGTGTGAATAGTCCAACACATTTGGAAATGTGCATAGTCGTTCCAGGGATATTACCACAGCAATCAAAAGTCGATGGGCTCAAAAGGCCCCAAAAGTGTGAACGACCAATGAAGAGCCAGGTGGACAAGCTCATGCTTTAAATTTGGTGATGTTACACTGCAAGCCTCAGATCAGCTTCACCTTGCAGCCCGGAACATGCTCCATGTGTCTCTGCCTGTAAGTCATCTCCATTGCTGGCACACTGTTTTTGCATTGAAAACTAGCAGCATAGCTGCTACTACTGCCACTATCGGTACCCCCACAATGGCATTGGCTTGTCTGCTGTATAGAGTAAGTGCTTTTTGTTGGGGTAGTTTTGAGTGACTCATGCTGCAACTGTGAACAACCTTCTGGAACTGCACACTGATTTTTATGAGGGATGCTCATGTAATCTCAGGGCACAGTACAGTAAGATCACTTCAAATGGGAGCATTGATTGGTCAACAATTCATAAGTGCTTCTCTTTGGGGTAGTTTTGATTGTGCTTTAAACTACAGACAAGACTCATCATCTTTCATCCAGTTTGAATCAAGCTGCAGCACTGCACTTGGATTAAATTGCCTTGCCTCGTGAAATGAAAGTTGATATTTGCTCCAACTTTAGCATCTGTCTTTCCAAAGTGAGTAGAAAGTGCTATCAAGTTGGGGTAAATTTTTGCTGACTGACTTCATGTCTTCAATTAAGTCTTTTCTTTCAGTTAATGTCCAGTTCAAAGTCTAATGTGGACATCTACAAAGAGAAGCATTCTCTATTATCTTCTAGAATAAGTGCTTCTCTTTGGGGCAGTCTTGTTGGTGTATGCTCATCGTGTGGTTGAAAGTTTACCTTTACAGCGCCCTCTTCAGACACTAGTGGGTGCTGTTACATCTTTATGTTTTGGATGCATGTCTCTTTTATCACATTTTGCATACTCTGTCCAAATGCTATCCATTGTTTAAGGCATAGGAAGAGCTGTGAACAGCTGCATTAACCTAAGTGTGAATAGTCCAACACATTTGGAAATGTGCATAGTCGTTCCAGGGATATTACCACAGCAATCAAAAGTCGATGGGCTCAAAAGGCCCCAAAAGTGTGAACGACCAATGAAGAGCCAGGTGGACAAGCTCATGCTTTAAATTTGGTGATGTTACACTGCAAGCCTCAGATCAGCTTCACCTTGCAGCCCGGAACATGCTCCATGTGTCTCTGCCTGTAAGTCATCTCCATTGCTGGCACACTGTTTTTGCATTGAAAACTAGCAGCATAGCTGCTACTACTGCCACTATCGGTACCCCCACAATGGCATTGGCTTGTCTGCTGTATAGAGTAAGTGCTTTTTGTTGGGGTAGTTTTGAGTGACTCATGCTGCAACTGTGAACAACCTTCTGGAACTGCACACTGATTTTTATGAGGGATGCTCATGTAATCTCAGGGCACAGTACAGTAAGATCACTTCAAATGGGAGCATTGATTGGTCAACAATTCATAAGTGCTTCTCTTTGGGGTAGTTTTGATTGTGCTTTAAACTACAGACAAGACTCATCATCTTTCATCCAGTTTGAATCAAGCTGCAGCACTGCACTTGGATTAAATTGCCTTGCCTCGTGAAATGAAAGTTGATATTTGCTCCAACTTTAGCATCTGTCTTTCCAAAGTGAGTAGAAAGTGCTATCAAGTTGGGGTAAATTTTTGCTGACTGACTTCATGTCTTCAATTAAGTCTTTTCTTTCAGTTAATGTCCAGTTCAAAGTCTAATGTGGACATCTACAAAGAGAAGCATTCTCTATTATCTTCTAGAATAAGTGCTTCTCTTTGGGGCAGTCTTGTTGGTGTATGCTCATCGTGTGGTTGAAAGTTTACCTTTACAGCGCCCTCTTCAGACACTAGTGGGTGCTGTTACATCTTTATGTTTTGGATGCATGTCTCTTTTATCACATTTTGCATACTCTGTCCAAATGCTATCCATTGTTTAAGGCATAGGAAGAGCTGTGAACAGCTGCATTAACCTAAGTGTGAATAGTCCAACACATTTGGAAATGTGCATAGTCGTTCCAGGGATATTACCACAGCAATCAAAAGTCGATGGGCTCAAAGGCCCCAAAAGTGTGAACGACCAATGAAGAGCCAGGTGGACAAGCTCATGCTTTAAATTTGGTGATGTTACACTGCAAGCCTCAGATCAGCTTCACCTTGCAGCCCGGAACATGCTCCATGTGTCTCTGCCTGTAAGTCATCTCCATTGCTGGCACACTGTTTTTGCATTGAAAACTAGCAGCATAGCTGCTACTACTGCCACTATCGGTACCCCCACAATGGCATTGGCTTGTCTGCTGTATAGAGTAAGTGCTTTTTGTTGGGGTAGTTTTGAGTGACTCATGCTGCAACTGTGAACAACCTTCTGGAACTGCACACTGATTTTTATGAGGGATGCTCATGTAATCTCAGGGCACAGTACAGTAAGATCACTTCAAATGGGAGCATTGATTGGTCAACAATTCATAAGTGCTTCTCTTTGGGGTAGTTTTGATTGTGCTTTAAACTACAGACAAGACTCATCATCTTTCATCCAGTTTGAATCAAGCTGCAGCACTGCACTTGGATTAAATTGCCTTGCCTCGTGAAATGAAAGTTGATATTTGCTCCAACTTTAGCATCTGTCTTTCCAAAGTGAGTAGAAAGTGCTATCAAGTTGGGGTAAATTTTTGCTGACTGACTTCATGTCTTCAATTAAGTCTTTTCTTTCAGTTAATGTCCAGTTCAAAGTCTAATGTGGACATCTACAAAGAGAAGCATTCTCTATTATCTTCTAGAATAAGTGCTTCTCTTTGGGGCAGTCTTGTTGGTGTATGCTCATCGTGTGGTTGAAAGTTTACCTTTACAGCGCCCTCTTCAGACACTAGTGGGTGCTGTTACATCTTTATGTTTTGGATGCATGTCTCTTTTATCACATTTTGCATACTCTGTCCAAATGCTATCCATTGTTTAAGGCATAGGAAGAGCTGTGAACAGCTGCATTAACCTAAGTGTGAATAGTCCAACACATTTGGAAATGTGCATAGTCGTTCCAGGGATATTACCACAGCAATCAAAAGTCGATGGGCTCAAAAGGCCCCAAAAGTGTGAACGACCAATGAAGAGCCAGGTGGACAAGCTCATGCTTTAAATTTGGTGATGTTACACTGCAAGCCTCAGATCAGCTTCACCTTGCAGCCCGGAACATGCTCCATGTGTCTCTGCCTGTAAGTCATCTCCATTGCTGGCACACTGTTTTTGCATTGAAAACTAGCAGCATAGCTGCTACTACTGCCACTATCGGTACCCCCACAATGGCATTGGCTTGTCTGCTGTATAGAGTAAGTGCTTTTTGTTGGGGTAGTTTTGAGTGACTCATGCTGCAACTGTGAACAACCTTCTGGAACTGCACACTGATTTTTATGAGGGATGCTCATGTAATCTCAGGGCACAGTACAGTAAGATCACTTCAAATGGGAGCATTGATTGGTCAACAATTCATAAGTGCTTCTCTTTGGGGTAGTTTTGATTGTGCTTTAAACTACAGACAAGACTCATCATCTTTCATCCAGTTTGAATCAAGCTGCAGCACTGCACTTGGATTAAATTGCCTTGCCTCGTGAAATGAAAGTTGATATTTGCTCCAACTTTAGCATCTGTCTTTCCAAAGTGAGTAGAAAGTGCTATCAAGTTGGGGTAAATTTTTGCTGACTGACTTCATGTCTTCAATTAAGTCTTTTCTTTCAGTTAATGTCCAGTTCAAAGTCTAATGTGGACATCTACAAAGAGAAGCATTCTCTATTATCTTCTAGAATAAGTGCTTCTCTTTGGGGCAGTCTTGTTGGTGTATGCTCATCGTGTGGTTGAAAGTTTACCTTTACAGCGCCCTCTTCAGACACTAGTGGGTGCTGTTACATCTTTATGTTTTGGATGCATGTCTCTTTTATCACATTTTGCATACTCTGTCCAAATGCTATCCATTGTTTAAGGCATAGGAAGAGCTGTGAACAGCTGCATTAACCTAAGTGTGAATAGTCCAACACATTTGGAAATGTGCATAGTCGTTCCAGGGATATTACCACAGCAATCAAAAGTCGATGGGCTCAAAAGGCCCCAAAAGTGTGAACGACCAATGAAGAGCCAGGTGGACAAGCTCATGCTTTAAATTTGGTGATGTTACACTGCAAGCCTCAGATCAGCTTCACCTTGCAGCCCGGAACATGCTCCATGTGTCTCTGCCTGTAAGTCATCTCCATTGCTGGCACACTGTTTTTGCATTGAAAACTAGCAGCATAGCTGCTACTACTGCCACTATCGGTACCCCCACAATGGCATTGGCTTGTCTGCTGTATAGAGTAAGTGCTTTTTGTTGGGGTAGTTTTGAGTGACTCATGCTGCAACTGTGAACAACCTTCTGGAACTGCACACTGATTTTTATGAGGGATGCTCATGTAATCTCAGGGCACAGTACAGTAAGATCACTTCAAATGGGAGCATTGATTGGTCAACAATTCATAAGTGCTTCTCTTTGGGGTAGTTTTGATTGTGCTTTAAACTACAGACAAGACTCATCATCTTTCATCCAGTTTGAATCAAGCTGCAGCACTGCACTTGGATTAAATTGCCTTGCCTCGTGAAATGAAAGTTGATATTTGCTCCAACTTTAGCATCTGTCTTTCCAAAGTGAGTAGAAAGTGCTATCAAGTTGGGGTAAATTTTTGCTGACTGACTTCATGTCTTCAATTAAGTCTTTTCTTTCAGTTAATGTCCAGTTCAAAGTCTAATGTGGACATCTACAAAGAGAAGCATTCTCTATTATCTTCTAGAATAAGTGCTTCTTTTGGGGCAGTCTTGTTGGTGTATGCTCATCGTGTGGTTGAAAGTTTAACCTTTACAGCGCCCTCTTCAGACACTAGTGGGTGCTGTTACATCTTTATGTTTTGGATGCATGTCTCTTTTATCACATTTTGCATACTCTGTCCAAATGCTATCCATTGTTTAAGGCATAGGAAGAGCTGTGAACAGCTGCATTAACCTAAGTGTGAATAGTCCAACACATTTGGAAATGTGCATAGTCGTTCCAGGGATATTACCACAGCAATCAAAAGTCGATGGGCTCAAAAGGCCCCAAAAGTGTGAACGACCAATGAAGAGCCAGGTGGACAAGCTCATGCTTTAAATTTGGTGATGTTACACTGCAAGCCTCAGATCAGCTTCACCTTGCAGCCCGGAACATGCTCCATGTGTCTCTGCCTGTAAGTCATCTCCATTGCTGGCACACTGTTTTTGCATTGAAAACTAGCAGCATAGCTGCTACTACTGCCACTATCGGTACCCCCACAATGGCATTGGCTTGTCTGCTGTATAGAGTAAGTGCTTTTTGTTGGGGTAGTTTTGAGTGACTCATGCTGCAACTGTGAACAACCTTCTGGAACTGCACACTGATTTTTATGAGGGATGCTCATGTAATCTCAGGGCACAGTACAGTAAGATCACTTCAAATGGGAGCATTGATTGGTCAACAATTCATAAGTGCTTCTCTTTGGGGTAGTTTTGATTGTGCTTTAAACTACAGACAAGACTCATCATCTTTCATCCAGTTTGAATCAAGCTGCAGCACTGCACTTGGATTAAATTGCCTTGCCTCGTGAAATGAAAGTTGATATTTGCTCCAACTTTAGCATCTGTCTTTCCAAAGTGAGTAGAAAGTGCTATCAAGTTGGGGTAAATTTTTGCTGACTGACTTCATGTCTTCAATTAAGTCTTTTCTTTCAGTTAATGTCCAGTTCAAAGTCTAATGTGGACATCTACAAAGAGAAGCATTCTCTATTATCTTCTAGAATAAGTGCTTCTCTTTGGGGCAGTCTTGTTGGTGTATGCTCATCGTGTGGTTGAAAGTTTACCTTTACAGCGCCCTCTTCAGACACTAGTGGGTGCTGTTACATCTTTATGTTTTGGATGCATGTCTCTTTTATCACATTTTGCATACTCTGTCCAAATGCTATCCATTGTTTAAGGCATAGGAAGAGCTGTGAACAGCTGCATTAACCTAAGTGTGAATAGTCCAACACATTTGGAAATGTGCATAGTCGTTCCAGGGATATTACCACAGCAATCAAAAGTCGATGGGCTCAAAGGCCCCAAAAGTGTGAACGACCAATGAAGAGCCAGGTGGACAAGCTCATGCTTTAAATTTGGTGATGTTACACTGCAAGCCTCAGATCAGCTTCACCTTGCAGCCCGGAACATGCTCCATGTGTCTCTGCCTGTAAGTCATCTCCATTGCTGGCACACTGTTTTTGCATTGAAAACTAGCAGCATAGCTGCTACTACTGCCACTATCGGTACCCCCACAATGGCATTGGCTTGTCTGCTGTATAGAGTAAGTGCTTTTTGTTGGGGTAGTTTTGAGTGACTCATGCTGCAACTGTGAACAACCTTCTGGAACTGCACACTGATTTTTATGAGGGATGCTCATGTAATCTCAGGGCACAGTACAGTAAGATCACTTCAAATGGGAGCATTGATTGGTCAACAATTCATAAGTGCTTCTCTTTGGGGTAGTTTTGATTGTGCTTTAAACTACAGACAAGACTCATCATCTTTCATCCAGTTTGAATCAAGCTGCAGCACTGCACTTGGATTAAATTGCCTTGCCTCGTGAAATGAAAGTTGATATTTGCTCCAACTTTAGCATCTGTCTTTCCAAAGTGAGTAGAAAGTGCTATCAAGTTGGGGTAAATTTTTGCTGACTGACTTCATGTCTTCAATTAAGTCTTTTCTTTCAGTTAATGTCCAGTTCAAAGTCTAATGTGGACATCTACAAAGAGAAGCATTCTCTATTATCTTCTAGAATAAGTGCTTCTCTTTGGGGCAGTCTTGTTGGTGTATGCTCATCGTGTGGTTGAAAGTTTAACCTTTACAGCGCCCTCTTCAGACACTAGTGGGTGCTGTTACATCTTTATGTTTTGGATGCATGTCTCTTTTATCACATTTTGCATACTCTGTCCAAATGCTATCCATTGTTTAAGGCATAGGAAGAGCTGTGAACAGCTGCATTAACCTAAGTGTGAATAGTCCAACACATTTGGAAATGTGCATAGTCGTTCCAGGGATATTACACAGCAATCAAAAGTCGATGGGCTCAAAAGGCCCCAAAAGTGTGAACGACCAATGAAGAGCCAGGTGGACAAGCTCATGCTTTAAATTTGGTGATGTTACACTGCAAGCCTCAGATCAGCTTCACCTTGCAGCCCGGAACATGCTCCATGTGTCTCTGCCTGTAAGTCATCTCCATTGCTGGCACACTGTTTTTGCATTGAAAACTAGCAGCATAGCTGCTACTACTGCCACTATCGGTACCCCCACAATGGCATTGGCTTGTCTGCTGTATAGAGTAAGTGCTTTTTGTTGGGGTAGTTTTGAGTGACTCATGCTGCAACTGTGAACAACCTTCTGGAACTGCACACTGATTTTTATGAGGGATGCTCATGTAATCTCAGGGCACAGTACAGTAAGATCACTTCAAATGGGAGCATTGATTGGTCAACAATTCATAAGTGCTTCTCTTTGGGGTAGTTTTGATTGTGCTTTAAACTACAGACAAGACTCATCATCTTTCATCCAGTTTGAATCAAGCTGCAGCACTGCACTTGGATTAAATTGCCTTGCCTCGTGAAATGAAAGTTGATATTTGCTCCAACTTTAGCATCTGTCTTTCCAAAGTGAGTAGAAAGTGCTATCAAGTTGGGGTAAATTTTTGCTGACTGACTTCATGTCTTCAATTAAGTCTTTTCTTTCAGTTAATGTCCAGTTCAAAGTCTAATGTGGACATCTACAAAGAGAAGCATTCTCTATTATCTTCTAGAATAAGTGCTTCTTTTGGGGAGTCTTGTTGGTGTATGCTCATCGTGTGGTTGAAAGTTTAACCTTTACAGCGCCCTCTTCAGACACTAGTGGGTGCTGTTACATCTTTATGTTTTGGATGCATGTCTCTTTTATCACATTTTGCATACTCTGTCCAAATGCTATCCATTGTTTAAGGCATAGGAAGAGCTGTGAACAGCTGCATTAACCTAAGTGTGAATAGTCCAACACATTTGGAAATGTGCATAGTCGTTCCAGGGATATTACCACAGCAATCAAAAGTCGATGGGCTCAATAGGCCCCAAAAGTGTGAACGACCAATGAAGAGCCAGGTGGACAAGCTCATGCTTTAAATTTGGTGATGTTACACTGCAAGCCTCAGATCAGCTTCACCTTGCAGCCCGGAACATGCTCCATGTGTCTCTGCCTGTAAGTCATCTCCATTGCTGGCACACTGTTTTTGCATTGAAAACTAGCAGCATAGCTGCTACTACTGCCACTATCGGTACCCCCACAATGGCATTGGCTTGTCTGCTGTATAGAGTAAGTGCTTTTTGTTGGGGTAGTTTTGAGTGACTCATGCTGCAACTGTGAACAACCTTCTGGAACTGCACACTGATTTTTATGAGGGATGCTCATGTAATCTCAGGGCACAGTACAGTAAGATCACTTCAAATGGGAGCATTGATTGGTCAACAATTCATAAGTGCTTCTCTTTGGGGTAGTTTTGATTGTGCTTTAAACTACAGACAAGACTCATCATCTTTCATCCAGTTTGAATCAAGCTGCAGCACTGCACTTGGATTAAATTGCCTTGCCTCGTGAAATGAAAGTTGATATTTGCTCCAACTTTAGCATCTGTCTTTCCAAAGTGAGTAGAAAGTGCTATCAAGTTGGGGTAAATTTTTGCTGACTGACTTCATGTCTTCAATTAAGTCTTTTCTTTCAGTTAATGTCCAGTTCAAAGTCTAATGTGGACATCTACAAAGAGAAGCATTCTCTATTATCTTCTAGAATAAGTGCTTCTTTTGGGGCAGTCTTGTTGGTGTATGCTCATCGTGTGGTTGAAAGTTTAACCTTTACAGCGCCCTCTTCAGACACTAGTGGGTGCTGTTACATCTTTATGTTTTGGATGCATGTCTCTTTTATCACATTTTGCATACTCTGTCCAAATGCTATCCATTGTTTAAGGCATAGGAAGAGCTGTGAACAGCTGCATTAACCTAAGTGTGAATAGTCCAACACATTTGGAAATGTGCATAGTCGTTCCAGGGATATTACCACAGCAATCAAAAGTCGATGGGCTCAAAAGGCCCCAAAAGTGTGAACGACCAATGAAGAGCCAGGTGGACAAGCTCATGCTTTAAATTTGGTGATGTTACACTGCAAGCCTCAGATCAGCTTCACCTTGCAGCCCGGAACATGCTCCATGTGTCTCTGCCTGTAAGTCATCTCCATTGCTGGCACACTGTTTTTGCATTGAAAACTAGCAGCATAGCTGCTACTACTGCCACTATCGGTACCCCCACAATGGCATTGGCTTGTCTGCTGTATAGAGTAAGTGCTTTTTGTTGGGGTAGTTTTGAGTGACTCATGCTGCAACTGTGAACAACCTTCTGGAACTGCACACTGATTTTTATGAGGGATGCTCATGTAATCTCAGGGCACAGTACAGTAAGATCACTTCAAATGGGAGCATTGATTGGTCAACAATTCATAAGTGCTTCTCTTTGGGGTAGTTTTGATTGTGCTTTAAACTACAGACAAGACTCATCATCTTTCATCCAGTTTGAATCAAGCTGCAGCACTGCACTTGGATTAAATTGCCTTGCCTCGTGAAATGAAAGTTGATATTTGCTCCAACTTTAGCATCTGTCTTTCCAAAGTGAGTAGAAAGTGCTATCAAGTTGGGGTAAATTTTTGCTGACTGACTTCATGTCTTCAATTAAGTCTTTTCTTTCAGTTAATGTCCAGTTCAAAGTCTAATGTGGACATCTACAAAGAGAAGCATTCTCTATTATCTTCTAGAATAAGTGCTTCTTTTGGGGCAGTCTTGTTGGTGTATGCTCATCGTGTGGTTGAAAGTTTACCTTTACAGCGCCCTCTTCAGACACTAGTGGGTGCTGTTACATCTTTATGTTTTGGATGCATGTCTCTTTTATCACATTTTGCATACTCTGTCCAAATGCTATCCATTGTTTAAGGCATAGGAAGAGCTGTGAACAGCTGCATTAACCTAAGTGTGAATAGTCCAACACATTTGGAAATGTGCATAGTCGTTCCAGGGATATTACCACAGCAATCAAAAGTCGATGGGCTCAAAAGGCCCCAAAAGTGTGAACGACCAATGAAGAGCCAGGTGGACAAGCTCATGCTTTAAATTTGGTGATGTTACACTGCAAGCCTCAGATCAGCTTCACCTTGCAGCCCGGAACATGCTCCATGTGTCTCTGCCTGTAAGTCATCTCCATTGCTGGCACACTGTTTTTGCATTGAAAACTAGCAGCATAGCTGCTACTACTGCCACTATCGGTACCCCCACAATGGCATTGGCTTGTCTGCTGTATAGAGTAAGTGCTTTTTGTTGGGGTAGTTTTGAGTGACTCATGCTGCAACTGTGAACAACCTTCTGGAACTGCACACTGATTTTTATGAGGGATGCTCATGTAATCTCAGGGCACAGTACAGTAAGATCACTTCAAATGGGAGCATTGATTGGTCAACAATTCATAAGTGCTTCTCTTTGGGGTAGTTTTGATTGTGCTTTAAACTACAGACAAGACTCATCATCTTTCATCCAGTTTGAATCAAGCTGCAGCACTGCACTTGGATTAAATTGCCTTGCCTCGTGAAATGAAAGTTGATATTTGCTCCAACTTTAGCATCTGTCTTTCCAAAGTGAGTAGAAAGTGCTATCAAGTTGGGGTAAATTTTTGCTGACTGACTTCATGTCTTCAATTAAGTCTTTTCTTTCAGTTAATGTCCAGTTCAAAGTCTAATGTGGACATCTACAAAGAGAAGCATTCTCTATTATCTTCTAGAATAAGTGCTTCTCTTTGGGGCAGTCTTGTTGGTGTATGCTCATCGTGTGGTTGAAAGTTTACCTTTACAGCGCCCTCTTCAGACACTAGTGGGTGCTGTTACATCTTTATGTTTTGGATGCATGTCTCTTTTATCACATTTTGCATACTCTGTCCAAATGCTATCCATTGTTTAAGGCATAGGAAGAGCTGTGAACAGCTGCATTAACCTAAGTGTGAATAGTCCAACACATTTGGAAATGTGCATAGTCGTTCCAGGGATATTACCACAGCAATCAAAAGTCGATGGGCTCAATAGGCCCCAAAAGTGTGAACGACCAATGAAGAGCCAGGTGGACAAGCTCATGCTTTAAATTTGGTGATGTTACACTGCAAGCCTCAGATCAGCTTCACCTTGCAGCCCGGAACATGCTCCATGTGTCTCTGCCTGTAAGTCATCTCCATTGCTGGCACACTGTTTTTGCATTGAAAACTAGCAGCATAGCTGCTACTACTGCCACTATCGGTACCCCCACAATGGCATTGGCTTGTCTGCTGTATAGAGTAAGTGCTTTTTGTTGGGGTAGTTTTGAGTGACTCATGCTGCAACTGTGAACAACCTTCTGGAACTGCACACTGATTTTTATGAGGGATGCTCATGTAATCTCAGGGCACAGTACAGTAAGATCACTTCAAATGGGAGCATTGATTGGTCAACAATTCATAAGTGCTTCTCTTTGGGGTAGTTTTGATTGTGCTTTAAACTACAGACAAGACTCATCATCTTTCATCCAGTTTGAATCAAGCTGCAGCACTGCACTTGGATTAAATTGCCTTGCCTCGTGAAATGAAAGTTGATATTTGCTCCAACTTTAGCATCTGTCTTTCCAAAGTGAGTAGAAAGTGCTATCAAGTTGGGGTAAATTTTTGCTGACTGACTTCATGTCTTCAATTAAGTCTTTTCTTTCAGTTAATGTCCAGTTCAAAGTCTAATGTGGACATCTACAAAGAGAAGCATTCTCTATTATCTTCTAGAATAAGTGCTTCTCTTTGGGGCAGTCTTGTTGGTGTATGCTCATCGTGTGGTTGAAAGTTTACCTTTACAGCGCCCTCTTCAGACACTAGTGGGTGCTGTTACATCTTTATGTTTTGGATGCATGTCTCTTTTATCACATTTTGCATACTCTGTCCAAATGCTATCCATTGTTTAAGGCATAGGAAGAGCTGTGAACAGCTGCATTAACCTAAGTGTGAATAGTCCAACACATTTGGAAATGTGCATAGTCGTTCCAGGGATATTACCACAGCAATCAAAAGTCGATGGGCTCAATAGGCCCCAAAAGTGTGAACGACCAATGAAGAGCCAGGTGGACAAGCTCATGCTTTAAATTTGGTGATGTTACACTGCAAGCCTCAGATCAGCTTCACCTTGCAGCCCGGAACATGCTCCATGTGTCTCTGCCTGTAAGTCATCTCCATTGCTGGCACACTGTTTTTGCATTGAAAACTAGCAGCATAGCTGCTACTACTGCCACTATCGGTACCCCCACAATGGCATTGGCTTGTCTGCTGTATAGAGTAAGTGCTTTTTGTTGGGGTAGTTTTGAGTGACTCATGCTGCAACTGTGAACAACCTTCTGGAACTGCACACTGATTTTTATGAGGGATGCTCATGTAATCTCAGGGCACAGTACAGTAAGATCACTTCAAATGGGAGCATTGATTGGTCAACAATTCATAAGTGCTTCTCTTTGGGGTAGTTTTGATTGTGCTTTAAACTACAGACAAGACTCATCATCTTTCATCCAGTTTGAATCAAGCTGCAGCACTGCACTTGGATTAAATTGCCTTGCCTCGTGAAATGAAAGTTGATATTTGCTCCAACTTTAGCATCTGTCTTTCCAAAGTGAGTAGAAAGTGCTATCAAGTTGGGGTAAATTTTTGCTGACTGACTTCATGTCTTCAATTAAGTCTTTTCTTTCAGTTAATGTCCAGTTCAAAGTCTAATGTGGACATCTACAAAGAGAAGCATTCTCTATTATCTTCTAGAATAAGTGCTTCTCTTTGGGGCAGTCTTGTTGGTGTATGCTCATCGTGTGGTTGAAAGTTTACCTTTACAGCGCCCTCTTCAGACACTAGTGGGTGCTGTTACATCTTTATGTTTTGGATGCATGTCTCTTTTATCACATTTTGCATACTCTGTCCAAATGCTATCCATTGTTTAAGGCATAGGAAGAGCTGTGAACAGCTGCATTAACCTAAGTGTGAATAGTCCAACACATTTGGAAATGTGCATAGTCGTTCCAGGGATATTACCACAGCAATCAAAAGTCGATGGGCTCAAAGGCCCCAAAAGTGTGAACGACCAATGAAGAGCCAGGTGGACAAGCTCATGCTTTAAATTTGGTGATGTTACACTGCAAGCCTCAGATCAGCTTCACCTTGCAGCCCGGAACATGCTCCATGTGTCTCTGCCTGTAAGTCATCTCCATTGCTGGCACACTGTTTTTGCATTGAAAACTAGCAGCATAGCTGCTACTACTGCCACTATCGGTACCCCCACAATGGCATTGGCTTGTCTGCTGTATAGAGTAAGTGCTTTTTGTTGGGGTAGTTTTGAGTGACTCATGCTGCAACTGTGAACAACCTTCTGGAACTGCACACTGATTTTTATGAGGGATGCTCATGTAATCTCAGGGCACAGTACAGTAAGATCACTTCAAATGGGAGCATTGATTGGTCAACAATTCATAAGTGCTTCTCTTTGGGGTAGTTTTGATTGTGCTTTAAACTACAGACAAGACTCATCATCTTTCATCCAGTTTGAATCAAGCTGCAGCACTGCACTTGGATTAAATTGCCTTGCCTCGTGAAATGAAAGTTGATATTTGCTCCAACTTTAGCATCTGTCTTTCCAAAGTGAGTAGAAAGTGCTATCAAGTTGGGGTAAATTTTTGCTGACTGACTTCATGTCTTCAATTAAGTCTTTTCTTTCAGTTAATGTCCAGTTCAAAGTCTAATGTGGACATCTACAAAGAGAAGCATTCTCTATTATCTTCTAGAATAAGTGCTTCTTTTGGGGAGTCTTGTTGGTGTATGCTCATCGTGTGGTTGAAAGTTTACCTTTACAGCGCCCTCTTCAGACACTAGTGGGTGCTGTTACATCTTTATGTTTTGGATGCATGTCTCTTTTATCACATTTTGCATACTCTGTCCAAATGCTATCCATTGTTTAAGGCATAGGAAGAGCTGTGAACAGCTGCATTAACCTAAGTGTGAATAGTCCAACACATTTGGAAATGTGCATAGTCGTTCCAGGGATATTACCACAGCAATCAAAAGTCGATGGGCTCAAAAGGCCCCAAAAGTGTGAACGACCAATGAAGAGCCAGGTGGACAAGCTCATGCTTTAAATTTGGTGATGTTACACTGCAAGCCTCAGATCAGCTTCACCTTGCAGCCCGGAACATGCTCCATGTGTCTCTGCCTGTAAGTCATCTCCATTGCTGGCACACTGTTTTTGCATTGAAAACTAGCAGCATAGCTGCTACTACTGCCACTATCGGTACCCCCACAATGGCATTGGCTTGTCTGCTGTATAGAGTAAGTGCTTTTTGTTGGGGTAGTTTTGAGTGACTCATGCTGCAACTGTGAACAACCTTCTGGAACTGCACACTGATTTTTATGAGGGATGCTCATGTAATCTCAGGGCACAGTACAGTAAGATCACTTCAAATGGGAGCATTGATTGGTCAACAATTCATAAGTGCTTCTCTTTGGGGTAGTTTTGATTGTGCTTTAAACTACAGACAAGACTCATCATCTTTCATCCAGTTTGAATCAAGCTGCAGCACTGCACTTGGATTAAATTGCCTTGCCTCGTGAAATGAAAGTTGATATTTGCTCCAACTTTAGCATCTGTCTTTCCAAAGTGAGTAGAAAGTGCTATCAAGTTGGGGTAAATTTTTGCTGACTGACTTCATGTCTTCAATTAAGTCTTTTCTTTCAGTTAATGTCCAGTTCAAAGTCTAATGTGGACATCTACAAAGAGAAGCATTCTCTATTATCTTCTAGAATAAGTGCTTCTCTTTGGGGCAGTCTTGTTGGTGTATGCTCATCGTGTGGTTGAAAGTTTACCTTTACAGCGCCCTCTTCAGACACTAGTGGGTGCTGTTACATCTTTATGTTTTGGATGCATGTCTCTTTTATCACATTTTGCATACTCTGTCCAAATGCTATCCATTGTTTAAGGCATAGGAAGAGCTGTGAACAGCTGCATTAACCTAAGTGTGAATAGTCCAACACATTTGGAAATGTGCATAGTCGTTCCAGGGATATTACCACAGCAATCAAAAGTCGATGGGCTCAAAGGCCCCAAAAGTGTGAACGACCAATGAAGAGCCAGGTGGACAAGCTCATGCTTTAAATTTGGTGATGTTACACTGCAAGCCTCAGATCAGCTTCACCTTGCAGCCCGGAACATGCTCCATGTGTCTCTGCCTGTAAGTCATCTCCATTGCTGGCACACTGTTTTTGCATTGAAAACTAGCAGCATAGCTGCTACTACTGCCACTATCGGTACCCCCACAATGGCATTGGCTTGTCTGCTGTATAGAGTAAGTGCTTTTTGTTGGGGTAGTTTTGAGTGACTCATGCTGCAACTGTGAACAACCTTCTGGAACTGCACACTGATTTTTATGAGGGATGCTCATGTAATCTCAGGGCACAGTACAGTAAGATCACTTCAAATGGGAGCATTGATTGGTCAACAATTCATAAGTGCTTCTCTTTGGGGTAGTTTTGATTGTGCTTTAAACTACAGACAAGACTCATCATCTTTCATCCAGTTTGAATCAAGCTGCAGCACTGCACTTGGATTAAATTGCCTTGCCTCGTGAAATGAAAGTTGATATTTGCTCCAACTTTAGCATCTGTCTTTCCAAAGTGAGTAGAAAGTGCTATCAAGTTGGGGTAAATTTTTGCTGACTGACTTCATGTCTTCAATTAAGTCTTTTCTTTCAGTTAATGTCCAGTTCAAAGTCTAATGTGGACATCTACAAAGAGAAGCATTCTCTATTATCTTCTAGAATAAGTGCTTCTTTTGGGGAGTCTTGTTGGTGTATGCTCATCGTGTGGTTGAAAGTTTAACCTTTACAGCGCCCTCTTCAGACACTAGTGGGTGCTGTTACATCTTTATGTTTTGGATGCATGTCTCTTTTATCACATTTTGCATACTCTGTCCAAATGCTATCCATTGTTTAAGGCATAGGAAGAGCTGTGAACAGCTGCATTAACCTAAGTGTGAATAGTCCAACACATTTGGAAATGTGCATAGTCGTTCCAGGGATATTACCACAGCAATCAAAAGTCGATGGGCTCAAAAGGCCCCAAAAGTGTGAACGACCAATGAAGAGCCAGGTGGACAAGCTCATGCTTTAAATTTGGTGATGTTACACTGCAAGCCTCAGATCAGCTTCACCTTGCAGCCCGGAACATGCTCCATGTGTCTCTGCCTGTAAGTCATCTCCATTGCTGGCACACTGTTTTTGCATTGAAAACTAGCAGCATAGCTGCTACTACTGCCACTATCGGTACCCCCACAATGGCATTGGCTTGTCTGCTGTATAGAGTAAGTGCTTTTTGTTGGGGTAGTTTTGAGTGACTCATGCTGCAACTGTGAACAACCTTCTGGAACTGCACACTGATTTTTATGAGGGATGCTCATGTAATCTCAGGGCACAGTACAGTAAGATCACTTCAAATGGGAGCATTGATTGGTCAACAATTCATAAGTGCTTCTCTTTGGGGTAGTTTTGATTGTGCTTTAAACTACAGACAAGACTCATCATCTTTCATCCAGTTTGAATCAAGCTGCAGCACTGCACTTGGATTAAATTGCCTTGCCTCGTGAAATGAAAGTTGATATTTGCTCCAACTTTAGCATCTGTCTTTCCAAAGTGAGTAGAAAGTGCTATCAAGTTGGGGTAAATTTTTGCTGACTGACTTCATGTCTTCAATTAAGTCTTTTCTTTCAGTTAATGTCCAGTTCAAAGTCTAATGTGGACATCTACAAAGAGAAGCATTCTCTATTATCTTCTAGAATAAGTGCTTCTCTTTGGGGCAGTCTTGTTGGTGTATGCTCATCGTGTGGTTGAAAGTTTACCTTTACAGCGCCCTCTTCAGACACTAGTGGGTGCTGTTACATCTTTATGTTTTGGATGCATGTCTCTTTTATCACATTTTGCATACTCTGTCCAAATGCTATCCATTGTTTAAGGCATAGGAAGAGCTGTGAACAGCTGCATTAACCTAAGTGTGAATAGTCCAACACATTTGGAAATGTGCATAGTCGTTCCAGGGATATTACCACAGCAATCAAAAGTCGATGGGCTCAAAAGGCCCCAAAAGTGTGAACGACCAATGAAGAGCCAGGTGGACAAGCTCATGCTTTAAATTTGGTGATGTTACACTGCAAGCCTCAGATCAGCTTCACCTTGCAGCCCGGAACATGCTCCATGTGTCTCTGCCTGTAAGTCATCTCCATTGCTGGCACACTGTTTTTGCATTGAAAACTAGCAGCATAGCTGCTACTACTGCCACTATCGGTACCCCCACAATGGCATTGGCTTGTCTGCTGTATAGAGTAAGTGCTTTTTGTTGGGGTAGTTTTGAGTGACTCATGCTGCAACTGTGAACAACCTTCTGGAACTGCACACTGATTTTTATGAGGGATGCTCATGTAATCTCAGGGCACAGTACAGTAAGATCACTTCAAATGGGAGCATTGATTGGTCAACAATTCATAAGTGCTTCTCTTTGGGGTAGTTTTGATTGTGCTTTAAACTACAGACAAGACTCATCATCTTTCATCCAGTTTGAATCAAGCTGCAGCACTGCACTTGGATTAAATTGCCTTGCCTCGTGAAATGAAAGTTGATATTTGCTCCAACTTTAGCATCTGTCTTTCCAAAGTGAGTAGAAAGTGCTATCAAGTTGGGGTAAATTTTTGCTGACTGACTTCATGTCTTCAATTAAGTCTTTTCTTTCAGTTAATGTCCAGTTCAAAGTCTAATGTGGACATCTACAAAGAGAAGCATTCTCTATTATCTTCTAGAATAAGTGCTTCTTTTGGGGGAGTCTTGTTGGTGTATGCTCATCGTGTGGTTGAAAGTTTAACCTTTACAGCGCCCTCTTCAGACACTAGTGGGTGCTGTTACATCTTTATGTTTTGGATGCATGTCTCTTTTATCACATTTTGCATACTCTGTCCAAATGCTATCCATTGTTTAAGGCATAGGAAGAGCTGTGAACAGCTGCATTAACCTAAGTGTGAATAGTCCAACACATTTGGAAATGTGCATAGTCGTTCCAGGGATATTACCACAGCAATCAAAAGTCGATGGGCTCAATAGGCCCCAAAAGTGTGAACGACCAATGAAGAGCCAGGTGGACAAGCTCATGCTTTAAATTTGGTGATGTTACACTGCAAGCCTCAGATCAGCTTCACCTTGCAGCCCGGAACATGCTCCATGTGTCTCTGCCTGTAAGTCATCTCCATTGCTGGCACACTGTTTTTGCATTGAAAACTAGCAGCATAGCTGCTACTACTGCCACTATCGGTACCCCCACAATGGCATTGGCTTGTCTGCTGTATAGAGTAAGTGCTTTTTGTTGGGGTAGTTTTGAGTGACTCATGCTGCAACTGTGAACAACCTTCTGGAACTGCACACTGATTTTTATGAGGGATGCTCATGTAATCTCAGGGCACAGTACAGTAAGATCACTTCAAATGGGAGCATTGATTGGTCAACAATTCATAAGTGCTTCTCTTTGGGGTAGTTTTGATTGTGCTTTAAACTACAGACAAGACTCATCATCTTTCATCCAGTTTGAATCAAGCTGCAGCACTGCACTTGGATTAAATTGCCTTGCCTCGTGAAATGAAAGTTGATATTTGCTCCAACTTTAGCATCTGTCTTTCCAAAGTGAGTAGAAAGTGCTATCAAGTTGGGGTAAATTTTTGCTGACTGACTTCATGTCTTCAATTAAGTCTTTTCTTTCAGTTAATGTCCAGTTCAAAGTCTAATGTGGACATCTACAAAGAGAAGCATTCTCTATTATCTTCTAGAATAAGTGCTTCTTTTTGGGGAGTCTTGTTGGTGTATGCTCATCGTGTGGTTGAAAGTTTAACCTTTACAGCGCCCTCTTCAGACACTAGTGGGTGCTGTTACATCTTTATGTTTTGGATGCATGTCTCTTTTATCACATTTTGCATACTCTGTCCAAATGCTATCCATTGTTTAAGGCATAGGAAGAGCTGTGAACAGCTGCATTAACCTAAGTGTGAATAGTCCAACACATTTGGAAATGTGCATAGTCGTTCCAGGGATATTACCACAGCAATCAAAAGTCGATGGGCTCAATAGGCCCCAAAAGTGTGAACGACCAATGAAGAGCCAGGTGGACAAGCTCATGCTTTAAATTTGGTGATGTTACACTGCAAGCCTCAGATCAGCTTCACCTTGCAGCCCGGAACATGCTCCATGTGTCTCTGCCTGTAAGTCATCTCCATTGCTGGCACACTGTTTTTGCATTGAAAACTAGCAGCATAGCTGCTACTACTGCCACTATCGGTACCCCCACAATGGCATTGGCTTGTCTGCTGTATAGAGTAAGTGCTTTTTGTTGGGGTAGTTTTGAGTGACTCATGCTGCAACTGTGAACAACCTTCTGGAACTGCACACTGATTTTTATGAGGGATGCTCATGTAATCTCAGGGCACAGTACAGTAAGATCACTTCAAATGGGAGCATTGATTGGTCAACAATTCATAAGTGCTTCTCTTTGGGGTAGTTTTGATTGTGCTTTAAACTACAGACAAGACTCATCATCTTTCATCCAGTTTGAATCAAGCTGCAGCACTGCACTTGGATTAAATTGCCTTGCCTCGTGAAATGAAAGTTGATATTTGCTCCAACTTTAGCATCTGTCTTTCCAAAGTGAGTAGAAAGTGCTATCAAGTTGGGGTAAATTTTTGCTGACTGACTTCATGTCTTCAATTAAGTCTTTTCTTTCAGTTAATGTCCAGTTCAAAGTCTAATGTGGACATCTACAAAGAGAAGCATTCTCTATTATCTTCTAGAATAAGTGCTTCTTTTTGGGGAGTCTTGTTGGTGTATGCTCATCGTGTGGTTGAAAGTTTAACCTTTACAGCGCCCTCTTCAGACACTAGTGGGTGCTGTTACATCTTTATGTTTTGGATGCATGTCTCTTTTATCACATTTTGCATACTCTGTCCAAATGCTATCCATTGTTTAAGGCATAGGAAGAGCTGTGAACAGCTGCATTAACCTAAGTGTGAATAGTCCAACACATTTGGAAATGTGCATAGTCGTTCCAGGGATATTACCACAGCAATCAAAAGTCGATGGGCTCAATAGGCCCCAAAAGTGTGAACGACCAATGAAGAGCCAGGTGGACAAGCTCATGCTTTAAATTTGGTGATGTTACACTGCAAGCCTCAGATCAGCTTCACCTTGCAGCCCGGAACATGCTCCATGTGTCTCTGCCTGTAAGTCATCTCCATTGCTGGCACACTGTTTTTGCATTGAAAACTAGCAGCATAGCTGCTACTACTGCCACTATCGGTACCCCCACAATGGCATTGGCTTGTCTGCTGTATAGAGTAAGTGCTTTTTGTTGGGGTAGTTTTGAGTGACTCATGCTGCAACTGTGAACAACCTTCTGGAACTGCACACTGATTTTTATGAGGGATGCTCATGTAATCTCAGGGCACAGTACAGTAAGATCACTTCAAATGGGAGCATTGATTGGTCAACAATTCATAAGTGCTTCTCTTTGGGGTAGTTTTGATTGTGCTTTAAACTACAGACAAGACTCATCATCTTTCATCCAGTTTGAATCAAGCTGCAGCACTGCACTTGGATTAAATTGCCTTGCCTCGTGAAATGAAAGTTGATATTTGCTCCAACTTTAGCATCTGTCTTTCCAAAGTGAGTAGAAAGTGCTATCAAGTTGGGGTAAATTTTTGCTGACTGACTTCATGTCTTCAATTAAGTCTTTTCTTTCAGTTAATGTCCAGTTCAAAGTCTAATGTGGACATCTACAAAGAGAAGCATTCTCTATTATCTTCTAGAATAAGTGCTTCTTTTGGGGCAGTCTTGTTGGTGTATGCTCATCGTGTGGTTGAAAGTTTAACCTTTACAGCGCCCTCTTCAGACACTAGTGGGTGCTGTTACATCTTTATGTTTTGGATGCATGTCTCTTTTATCACATTTTGCATACTCTGTCCAAATGCTATCCATTGTTTAAGGCATAGGAAGAGCTGTGAACAGCTGCATTAACCTAAGTGTGAATAGTCCAACACATTTGGAAATGTGCATAGTCGTTCCAGGGATATTACCACAGCAATCAAAAGTCGATGGGCTCAATAGGCCCCAAAAGTGTGAACGACCAATGAAGAGCCAGGTGGACAAGCTCATGCTTTAAATTTGGTGATGTTACACTGCAAGCCTCAGATCAGCTTCACCTTGCAGCCCGGAACATGCTCCATGTGTCTCTGCCTGTAAGTCATCTCCATTGCTGGCACACTGTTTTTGCATTGAAAACTAGCAGCATAGCTGCTACTACTGCCACTATCGGTACCCCCACAATGGCATTGGCTTGTCTGCTGTATAGAGTAAGTGCTTTTTGTTGGGGTAGTTTTGAGTGACTCATGCTGCAACTGTGAACAACCTTCTGGAACTGCACACTGATTTTTATGAGGGATGCTCATGTAATCTCAGGGCACAGTACAGTAAGATCACTTCAAATGGGAGCATTGATTGGTCAACAATTCATAAGTGCTTCTCTTTGGGGTAGTTTTGATTGTGCTTTAAACTACAGACAAGACTCATCATCTTTCATCCAGTTTGAATCAAGCTGCAGCACTGCACTTGGATTAAATTGCCTTGCCTCGTGAAATGAAAGTTGATATTTGCTCCAACTTTAGCATCTGTCTTTCCAAAGTGAGTAGAAAGTGCTATCAAGTTGGGGTAAATTTTTGCTGACTGACTTCATGTCTTCAATTAAGTCTTTTCTTTCAGTTAATGTCCAGTTCAAAGTCTAATGTGGACATCTACAAAGAGAAGCATTCTCTATTATCTTCTAGAATAAGTGCTTCTTTTTGGGGGAGTCTTGTTGGTGTATGCTCATCGTGTGGTTGAAAGTTTAACCTTTACAGCGCCCTCTTCAGACACTAGTGGGTGCTGTTACATCTTTATGTTTTGGATGCATGTCTCTTTTATCACATTTTGCATACTCTGTCCAAATGCTATCCATTGTTTAAGGCATAGGAAGAGCTGTGAACAGCTGCATTAACCTAAGTGTGAATAGTCCAACACATTTGGAAATGTGCATAGTCGTTCCAGGGATATTACCACAGCAATCAAAAGTCGATGGGCTCAAAAGGCCCCAAAAGTGTGAACGACCAATGAAGAGCCAGGTGGACAAGCTCATGCTTTAAATTTGGTGATGTTACACTGCAAGCCTCAGATCAGCTTCACCTTGCAGCCCGGAACATGCTCCATGTGTCTCTGCCTGTAAGTCATCTCCATTGCTGGCACACTGTTTTTGCATTGAAAACTAGCAGCATAGCTGCTACTACTGCCACTATCGGTACCCCCACAATGGCATTGGCTTGTCTGCTGTATAGAGTAAGTGCTTTTTGTTGGGGTAGTTTTGAGTGACTCATGCTGCAACTGTGAACAACCTTCTGGAACTGCACACTGATTTTTATGAGGGATGCTCATGTAATCTCAGGGCACAGTACAGTAAGATCACTTCAAATGGGAGCATTGATTGGTCAACAATTCATAAGTGCTTCTCTTTGGGGTAGTTTTGATTGTGCTTTAAACTACAGACAAGACTCATCATCTTTCATCCAGTTTGAATCAAGCTGCAGCACTGCACTTGGATTAAATTGCCTTGCCTCGTGAAATGAAAGTTGATATTTGCTCCAACTTTAGCATCTGTCTTTCCAAAGTGAGTAGAAAGTGCTATCAAGTTGGGGTAAATTTTTGCTGACTGACTTCATGTCTTCAATTAAGTCTTTTCTTTCAGTTAATGTCCAGTTCAAAGTCTAATGTGGACATCTACAAAGAGAAGCATTCTCTATTATCTTCTAGAATAAGTGCTTCTTTTGGGGAGTCTTGTTGGTGTATGCTCATCGTGTGGTTGAAAGTTTACCTTTACAGCGCCCTCTTCAGACACTAGTGGGTGCTGTTACATCTTTATGTTTTGGATGCATGTCTCTTTTATCACATTTTGCATACTCTGTCCAAATGCTATCCATTGTTTAAGGCATAGGAAGAGCTGTGAACAGCTGCATTAACCTAAGTGTGAATAGTCCAACACATTTGGAAATGTGCATAGTCGTTCCAGGGATATTACCACAGCAATCAAAAGTCGATGGGCTCAATAGGCCCCAAAAGTGTGAACGACCAATGAAGAGCCAGGTGGACAAGCTCATGCTTTAAATTTGGTGATGTTACACTGCAAGCCTCAGATCAGCTTCACCTTGCAGCCCGGAACATGCTCCATGTGTCTCTGCCTGTAAGTCATCTCCATTGCTGGCACACTGTTTTTGCATTGAAAACTAGCAGCATAGCTGCTACTACTGCCACTATCGGTACCCCCACAATGGCATTGGCTTGTCTGCTGTATAGAGTAAGTGCTTTTTGTTGGGGTAGTTTTGAGTGACTCATGCTGCAACTGTGAACAACCTTCTGGAACTGCACACTGATTTTTATGAGGGATGCTCATGTAATCTCAGGGCACAGTACAGTAAGATCACTTCAAATGGGAGCATTGATTGGTCAACAATTCATAAGTGCTTCTCTTTGGGGTAGTTTTGATTGTGCTTTAAACTACAGACAAGACTCATCATCTTTCATCCAGTTTGAATCAAGCTGCAGCACTGCACTTGGATTAAATTGCCTTGCCTCGTGAAATGAAAGTTGATATTTGCTCCAACTTTAGCATCTGTCTTTCCAAAGTGAGTAGAAAGTGCTATCAAGTTGGGGTAAATTTTTGCTGACTGACTTCATGTCTTCAATTAAGTCTTTTCTTTCAGTTAATGTCCAGTTCAAAGTCTAATGTGGACATCTACAAAGAGAAGCATTCTCTATTATCTTCTAGAATAAGTGCTTCTTTTGGGGGAGTCTTGTTGGTGTATGCTCATCGTGTGGTTGAAAGTTTAACCTTTACAGCGCCCTCTTCAGACACTAGTGGGTGCTGTTACATCTTTATGTTTTGGATGCATGTCTCTTTTATCACATTTTGCATACTCTGTCCAAATGCTATCCATTGTTTAAGGCATAGGAAGAGCTGTGAACAGCTGCATTAACCTAAGTGTGAATAGTCCAACACATTTGGAAATGTGCATAGTCGTTCCAGGGATATTACCACAGCAATCAAAAGTCGATGGGCTCAATAGGCCCCAAAAGTGTGAACGACCAATGAAGAGCCAGGTGGACAAGCTCATGCTTTAAATTTGGTGATGTTACACTGCAAGCCTCAGATCAGCTTCACCTTGCAGCCCGGAACATGCTCCATGTGTCTCTGCCTGTAAGTCATCTCCATTGCTGGCACACTGTTTTTGCATTGAAAACTAGCAGCATAGCTGCTACTACTGCCACTATCGGTACCCCCACAATGGCATTGGCTTGTCTGCTGTATAGAGTAAGTGCTTTTTGTTGGGGTAGTTTTGAGTGACTCATGCTGCAACTGTGAACAACCTTCTGGAACTGCACACTGATTTTTATGAGGGATGTAATCTCAGGGCACAGTACAGTAAGATCACTTCAAATGGGAGCATTGATTGGTCAACAATTCATAAGTGCTTCTCTTTGGGGTAGTTTTGATTGTGCTTTAAACTACAGACAAGACTCATCATCTTTCATCCAGTTTGAATCAAGCTGCAGCACTGCACTTGGATTAAATTGCCTTGCCTCGTGAAATGAAAGTTGATATTTGCTCCAACTTTAGCATCTGTCTTTCCAAAGTGAGTAGAAAGTGCTATCAAGTTGGGGTAAATTTTTGCTGACTGACTTCATGTCTTCAATTAAGTCTTTTCTTTCAGTTAATGTCCAGTTCAAAGTCTAATGTGGACATCTACAAAGAGAAGCATTCTCTATTATCTTCTAGAATAAGTGCTTCTTTTGGGGGAGTCTTGTTGGTGTATGCTCATCGTGTGGTTGAAAGTTTAACCTTTACAGCGCCCTCTTCAGACACTAGTGGGTGCTGTTACATCTTTATGTTTTGGATGCATGTCTCTTTTATCACATTTTGCATACTCTGTCCAAATGCTATCCATTGTTTAAGGCATAGGAAGAGCTGTGAACAGCTGCATTAACCTAAGTGTGAATAGTCCAACACATTTGGAAATGTGCATAGTCGTTCCAGGGATATTACCACAGCAATCAAAAGTCGATGGGCTCAAAAGGCCCCAAAAGTGTGAACGACCAATGAAGAGCCAGGTGGACAAGCTCATGCTTTAAATTTGGTGATGTTACACTTCATGTCTTCAATTAAGTCTTTTCTTTCAGTTAATGTCCAGTTCAAAGTTTAATGTGGACATCTACAAAGAGAAGCATTCTTTATTATCTTCTAGAATAAGTGCTTCTTTTTGGGGGAGTCTTGTTGGTGTATGCTCATCGTGTGGTTGAAAGTTTAACCTTTACAGCGCCCTCTTCAGACACTAGTGGGTGCTGTTACATCTTTATGTTTTGGATGCATGTCTCTTTTATCACATTTTGCATACTCTGTCCAAATGCTATCCATTGTTTAAGGCATAGGAAGAGCTGTGAACAGCTGCATTAACCTAAGTGTGAATAGTCCAACACATTTGGAAATGTGCATAGTCGTTCCAGGGATATTACCACAGCAATCAAAAGTCGATGGGCTCAAAAGGCCCCAAAAGTGTGAACGACCAATGAAGAGCCAGGTGGACAAGCTCATGCTTTAAATTTGGTGATGTTACACTGCAAGCCTCAGATCAGCTTCACCTTGTAGCCCGGAACATGCTCCATGTGTCTCTGCCTGTAAGTCATCTCCATTGCTGGCACACTGTTTTTGCATTGAAAACTAGCAGCATAGCTGCTACTACTGCCACTATCGGTACCCCCACAATGGCATTGGCTTGTCTGCTGTATAGAGTAAGTGCTTTTTGTTGGGGTAGTTTTGAGTGACTCATGCTGCAACTGTGAACAACCTTCTGGAACTGCACACTGATTTTTATGAGGGATGCTCATGTAATCTCAGGGCACAGTACAGTAAGATCACTTCAAATGGGAGCATTGATTGGTCAACAATTCATAAGTGCTTCTCTTTGGGGTAGTTTTGATTGTGCTTTAAACTACAGACAAGACTCATCATCTTTCATCCAGTTTGAATCAAGCTGCAGCACTGCACTTGGATTAAATTGCCTTGCCTCGTGAAATGAAAGTTGATATTTGCTCCAACTTTAGCATCTGTCTTTCCAAAGTGAGTAGAAAGTGCTATCAAGTTGGGGTAAATTTTTGCTGACTGACTTCATGTCTTCAATTAAGTCTTTTCTTTCAGTTAATGTCCAGTTCAAAGTCTAATGTGGACATCTACAAAGAGAAGCATTCTCTATTATCTTCTAGAATAAGTGCTTCTTTTTGGGGGAGTCTTGTTGGTGTATGCTCATCGTGTGGTTGAAAGTTTACCTTTACAGCGCCCTCTTCAGACACTAGTGGGTGCTGTTACATCTTTATGTTTTGGATGCATGTCTCTTTTATCACATTTTGCATACTCTGTCCAAATGCTATCCATTGTTTAAGGCATAGGAAGAGCTGTGAACAGCTGCATTAACCTAAGTGTGAATAGTCCAACACATTTGGAAATGTGCATAGTCGTTCCAGGGATATTACCACAGCAATCAAAAGTCGATGGGCTCAATAGGCCCCAAAAGTGTGAACGACCAATGAAGAGCCAGGTGGACAAGCTCATGCTTTAAATTTGGTGATGTTACACTGCAAGCCTCAGATCAGCTTCACCTTGCAGCCCGGAACATGCTCCATGTGTCTCTGCCTGTAAGTCATCTCCATTGCTGGCACACTGTTTTTGCATTGAAAACTAGCAGCATAGCTGCTACTACTGCCACTATCGGTACCCCCACAATGGCATTGGCTTGTCTGCTGTATAGAGTAAGTGCTTTTTGTTGGGGTAGTTTTGAGTGACTCATGCTGCAACTGTGAACAACCTTCTGGAACTGCACACTGATTTTTATGAGGGATGCTCATGTAATCTCAGGGCACAGTACAGTAAGATCACTTCAAATGGGAGCATTGATTGGTCAACAATTCATAAGTGCTTCTCTTTGGGGTAGTTTTGATTGTGCTTTAAACTACAGACAAGACTCATCATCTTTCATCCAGTTTGAATCAAGCTGCAGCACTGCACTTGGATTAAATTGCCTTGCCTCGTGAAATGAAAGTTGATATTTGCTCCAACTTTAGCATCTGTCTTTCCAAAGTGAGTAGAAAGTGCTATCAAGTTGGGGTAAATTTTTGCTGACTGACTTCATGTCTTCAATTAAGTCTTTTCTTTCAGTTAATGTCCAGTTCAAAGTCTAATGTGGACATCTACAAAGAGAAGCATTCTCTATTATCTTCTAGAATAAGTGCTTCTTTTTGGGGGAGTCTTGTTGGTGTATGCTCATCGTGTGGTTGAAAGTTTAACCTTTACAGCGCCCTCTTCAGACACTAGTGGGTGCTGTTACATCTTTATGTTTTGGATGCATGTCTCTTTTATCACATTTTGCATACTCTGTCCAAATGCTATCCATTGTTTAAGGCATAGGAAGAGCTGTGAACAGCTGCATTAACCTAAGTGTGAATAGTCCAACACATTTGGAAATGTGCATAGTCGTTCCAGGGATATTACCACAGCAATCAAAAGTCGATGGGCTCAATAGGCCCCAAAAGTGTGAACGACCAATGAAGAGCCAGGTGGACAAGCTCATGCTTTAAATTTGGTGATGTTACACTGCAAGCCTCAGATCAGCTTCACCTTGCAGCCCGGAACATGCTCCATGTGTCTCTGCCTGTAAGTCATCTCCATTGCTGGCACACTGTTTTTGCATTGAAAACTAGCAGCATAGCTGCTACTACTGCCACTATCGGTACCCCCACAATGGCATTGGCTTGTCTGCTGTATAGAGTAAGTGCTTTTTGTTGGGGTAGTTTTGAGTGACTCATGCTGCAACTGTGAACAACCTTCTGGAACTGCACACTGATTTTTATGAGGGATGTAATCTCAGGGCACAGTACAGTAAGATCACTTCAAATGGGAGCATTGATTGGTCAACAATTCATAAGTGCTTCTCTTTGGGGTAGTTTTGATTGTGCTTTAAACTACAGACAAGACTCATCATCTTTCATCCAGTTTGAATCAAGCTGCAGCACTGCACTTGGATTAAATTGCCTTGCCTCGTAAAATGAAAGTTGATATTTGCTCCAACTTTAGCATCTGTCTTTCCAAAGTGAGTAGAAAGTGCTATCAAGTTGGGGTAAATTTTTGCTGACTGACTTCATGTCTTCAATTAAGTCTTTTCTTTCAGTTAATGTCCAGTTCAAAGTCTAATGTGGACATCTACAAAGAGAAGCATTCTCTATTATCTTCTAGAATAAGTGCTTCTTTTGGGGAGTCTTGTTGGTGTATGCTCATCGTGTGGTTGAAAGTTTAACCTTTACAGCGCCCTCTTCAGACACTAGTGGGTGCTGTTACATCTTTATGTTTTGGATGCATGTCTCTTTTATCACATTTTGCATACTCTGTCCAAATGCTATCCATTGTTTAAGGCATAGGAAGAGCTGTGAACAGCTGCATTAACCTAAGTGTGAATAGTCCAACACATTTGGAAATGTGCATAGTCGTTCCAGGGATATTACCACAGCAATCAAAAGTCGATGGGCTCAAAAGGCCCCAAAAGTGTGAACGACCAATGAAGAGCCAGGTGGACAAGCTCATGCTTTAAATTTGGTGATGTTACACTTCATGTCTTCAATTAAGTCTTTTCTTTCAGTTAATGTCCAGTTCAAAGTTTAATGTGGACATCTACAAAGAGAAGCATTCTTTATTATCTTCTAGAATAAGTGCTTCTTTTTGGGGAGTCTTGTTGGTGTATGCTCATCGTGTGGTTGAAAGTTTAACCTTTACAGCGCCCTCTTCAGACACTAGTGGGTGCTGTTACATCTTTATGTTTTGGATGCATGTCTCTTTTATCACATTTTGCATACTCTGTCCAAATGCTATCCATTGTTTAAGGCATAGGAAGAGCTGTGAACAGCTGCATTAACCTAAGTGTGAATAGTCCAACACATTTGGAAATGTGCATAGTCGTTCCAGGGATATTACCACAGCAATCAAAAGTCGATGGGCTCAAAAGGCCCCAAAAGTGTGAACGACCAATGAAGAGCCAGGTGGACAAGCTCATGCTTTAAATTTGGTGATGTTACACTGCAAGCCTCAGATCAGCTTCACCTTGCAGCCCGGAACATGCTCCATGTGTCTCTGCCTGTAAGTCATCTCCATTGCTGGCACACTGTTTTTGCATTGAAAACTAGCAGCATAGCTGCTACTACTGCCACTATCGGTACCCCCACAATGGCATTGGCTTGTCTGCTGTATAGAGTAAGTGCTTTTTGTTGGGGTAGTTTTGAGTGACTCATGCTGCAACTGTGAACAACCTTCTGGAACTGCACACTGATTTTTATGAGGGATGCTCATGTAATCTCAGGGCACAGTACAGTAAGATCACTTCAAATGGGAGCATTGATTGGTCAACAATTCATAAGTGCTTCTCTTTGGGGTAGTTTTGATTGTGCTTTAAACTACAGACAAGACTCATCATCTTTCATCCAGTTTGAATCAAGCTGCAGCACTGCACTTGGATTAAATTGCCTTGCCTCGTGAAATGAAAGTTGATATTTGCTCCAACTTTAGCATCTGTCTTTCCAAAGTGAGTAGAAAGTGCTATCAAGTTGGGGTAAATTTTTGCTGACTGACTTCATGTCTTCAATTAAGTCTTTTCTTTCAGTTAATGTCCAGTTCAAAGTCTAATGTGGACATCTACAAAGAGAAGCATTCTCTATTATCTTCTAGAATAAGTGCTTCTTTTTGGGGGAGTCTTGTTGGTGTATGCTCATCGTGTGGTTGAAAGTTTAACCTTTACAGCGCCCTCTTCAGACACTAGTGGGTGCTGTTACATCTTTATGTTTTGGATGCATGTCTCTTTTATCACATTTTGCATACTCTGTCCAAATGCTATCCATTGTTTAAGGCATAGGAAGAGCTGTGAACAGCTGCATTAACCTAAGTGTGAATAGTCCAACACATTTGGAAATGTGCATAGTCGTTCCAGGGATATTACCACAGCAATCAAAAGTCGATGGGCTCAAAAGGCCCCAAAAGTGTGAACGACCAATGAAGAGCCAGGTGGACAAGCTCATGCTTTAAATTTGGTGATGTTACACTGCAAGCCTCAGATCAGCTTCACCTTGTAGCCCGGAACATGCTCCATGTGTCTCTGCCTGTAAGTCATCTCCATTGCTGGCACACTGTTTTTGCATTGAAAACTAGCAGCATAGCTGCTACTACTGCCACTATCGGTACCCCCACAATGGCATTGGCTTGTCTGCTGTATAGAGTAAGTGCTTTTTGTTGGGGTAGTTTTGAGTGACTCATGCTGCAACTGTGAACAACCTTCTGGAACTGCACACTGATTTTTATGAGGGATGCTCATGTAATCTCAGGGCACAGTACAGTAAGATCACTTCAAATGGGAGCATTGATTGGTCAACAATTCATAAGTGCTTCTCTTTGGGGTAGTTTTGATTGTGCTTTAAACTACAGACAAGACTCATCATCTTTCATCCAGTTTGAATCAAGCTGCAGCACTGCACTTGGATTAAATTGCCTTGCCTCGTGAAATGAAAGTTGATATTTGCTCCAACTTTAGCATCTGTCTTTCCAAAGTGAGTAGAAAGTGCTATCAAGTTGGGGTAAATTTTTGCTGACTGACTTCATGTCTTCAATTAAGTCTTTTCTTTCAGTTAATGTCCAGTTCAAAGTCTAATGTGGACATCTACAAAGAGAAGCATTCTCTATTATCTTCTAGAATAAGTGCTTCTTTTTGGGGGAGTCTTGTTGGTGTATGCTCATCGTGTGGTTGAAAGTTTACCTTTACAGCGCCCTCTTCAGACACTAGTGGGTGCTGTTACATCTTTATGTTTTGGATGCATGTCTCTTTTATCACATTTTGCATACTCTGTCCAAATGCTATCCATTGTTTAAGGCATAGGAAGAGCTGTGAACAGCTGCATTAACCTAAGTGTGAATAGTCCAACACATTTGGAAATGTGCATAGTCGTTCCAGGGATATTACCACAGCAATCAAAAGTCGATGGGCTCAATAGGCCCCAAAAGTGTGAACGACCAATGAAGAGCCAGGTGGACAAGCTCATGCTTTAAATTTGGTGATGTTACACTGCAAGCCTCAGATCAGCTTCACCTTGCAGCCCGGAACATGCTCCATGTGTCTCTGCCTGTAAGTCATCTCCATTGCTGGCACACTGTTTTTGCATTGAAAACTAGCAGCATAGCTGCTACTACTGCCACTATCGGTACCCCCACAATGGCATTGGCTTGTCTGCTGTATAGAGTAAGTGCTTTTTGTTGGGGTAGTTTTGAGTGACTCATGCTGCAACTGTGAACAACCTTCTGGAACTGCACACTGATTTTTATGAGGGATGCTCATGTAATCTCAGGGCACAGTACAGTAAGATCACTTCAAATGGGAGCATTGATTGGTCAACAATTCATAAGTGCTTCTCTTTGGGGTAGTTTTGATTGTGCTTTAAACTACAGACAAGACTCATCATCTTTCATCCAGTTTGAATCAAGCTGCAGCACTGCACTTGGATTAAATTGCCTTGCCTCGTGAAATGAAAGTTGATATTTGCTCCAACTTTAGCATCTGTCTTTCCAAAGTGAGTAGAAAGTGCTATCAAGTTGGGGTAAATTTTTGCTGACTGACTTCATGTCTTCAATTAAGTCTTTTCTTTCAGTTAATGTCCAGTTCAAAGTCTAATGTGGACATCTACAAAGAGAAGCATTCTCTATTATCTTCTAGAATAAGTGCTTCTTTTTGGGGGAGTCTTGTTGGTGTATGCTCATCGTGTGGTTGAAAGTTTAACCTTTACAGCGCCCTCTTCAGACACTAGTGGGTGCTGTTACATCTTTATGTTTTGGATGCATGTCTCTTTTATCACATTTTGCATACTCTGTCCAAATGCTATCCATTGTTTAAGGCATAGGAAGAGCTGTGAACAGCTGCATTAACCTAAGTGTGAATAGTCCAACACATTTGGAAATGTGCATAGTCGTTCCAGGGATATTACCACAGCAATCAAAAGTCGATGGGCTCAATAGGCCCCAAAAGTGTGAACGACCAATGAAGAGCCAGGTGGACAAGCTCATGCTTTAAATTTGGTGATGTTACACTGCAAGCCTCAGATCAGCTTCACCTTGCAGCCCGGAACATGCTCCATGTGTCTCTGCCTGTAAGTCATCTCCATTGCTGGCACACTGTTTTTGCATTGAAAACTAGCAGCATAGCTGCTACTACTGCCACTATCGGTACCCCCACAATGGCATTGGCTTGTCTGCTGTATAGAGTAAGTGCTTTTTGTTGGGGTAGTTTTGAGTGACTCATGCTGCAACTGTGAACAACCTTCTGGAACTGCACACTGATTTTTATGAGGGATGTAATCTCAGGGCACAGTACAGTAAGATCACTTCAAATGGGAGCATTGATTGGTCAACAATTCATAAGTGCTTCTCTTTGGGGTAGTTTTGATTGTGCTTTAAACTACAGACAAGACTCATCATCTTTCATCCAGTTTGAATCAAGCTGCAGCACTGCACTTGGATTAAATTGCCTTGCCTCGTAAAATGAAAGTTGATATTTGCTCCAACTTTAGCATCTGTCTTTCCAAAGTGAGTAGAAAGTGCTATCAAGTTGGGGTAAATTTTTGCTGACTGACTTCATGTCTTCAATTAAGTCTTTTCTTTCAGTTAATGTCCAGTTCAAAGTCTAATGTGGACATCTACAAAGAGAAGCATTCTCTATTATCTTCTAGAATAAGTGCTTCTTTTGGGGGAGTCTTGTTGGTGTATGCTCATCGTGTGGTTGAAAGTTTAACCTTTACAGCGCCCTCTTCAGACACTAGTGGGTGCTGTTACATCTTTATGTTTTGGATGCATGTCTCTTTTATCACATTTTGCATACTCTGTCCAAATGCTATCCATTGTTTAAGGCATAGGAAGAGCTGTGAACAGCTGCATTAACCTAAGTGTGAATAGTCCAACACATTTGGAAATGTGCATAGTCGTTCCAGGGATATTACCACAGCAATCAAAAGTCGATGGGCTCAATAGGCCCCAAAAGTGTGAACGACCAATGAAGAGCCAGGTGGACAAGCTCATGCTTTAAATTTGGTGATGTTACACTGCAAGCCTCAGATCAGCTTCACCTTGCAGCCCGGAACATGCTCCATGTGTCTCTGCCTGTAAGTCATCTCCATTGCTGGCACACTGTTTTTGCATTGAAAACTAGCAGCATAGCTGCTACTACTGCCACTATCGGTACCCCCACAATGGCATTGGCTTGTCTGCTGTATAGAGTAAGTGCTTTTTGTTGGGGTAGTTTTGAGTGACTCATGCTGCAACTGTGAACAACCTTCTGGAACTGCACACTGATTTTTATGAGGGATGCTCATGTAATCTCAGGGCACAGTACAGTAAGATCACTTCAAATGGGAGCATTGATTGGTCAACAATTCATAAGTGCTTCTCTTTGGGGTAGTTTTGATTGTGCTTTAAACTACAGACAAGACTCATCATCTTTCATCCAGTTTGAATCAAGCTGCAGCACTGCACTTGGATTAAATTGCCTTGCCTCGTGAAATGAAAGTTGATATTTGCTCCAACTTTAGCATCTGTCTTTCCAAAGTGAGTAGAAAGTGCTATCAAGTTGGGGTAAATTTTTGCTGACTGACTTCATGTCTTCAATTAAGTCTTTTCTTTCAGTTAATGTCCAGTTCAAAGTCTAATGTGGACATCTACAAAGAGAAGCATTCTCTATTATCTTCTAGAATAAGTGCTTCTTTTTGGGGGAGTCTTGTTGGTGTATGCTCATCGTGTGGTTGAAAGTTTAACCTTTACAGCGCCCTCTTCAGACACTAGTGGGTGCTGTTACATCTTTATGTTTTGGATGCATGTCTCTTTTATCACATTTTGCATACTCTGTCCAAATGCTATCCATTGTTTAAGGCATAGGAAGAGCTGTGAACAGCTGCATTAACCTAAGTGTGAATAGTCCAACACATTTGGAAATGTGCATAGTCGTTCCAGGGATATTACCACAGCAATCAAAAGTCGATGGGCTCAAAAGGCCCCAAAAGTGTGAACGACCAATGAAGAGCCAGGTGGACAAGCTCATGCTTTAAATTTGGTGATGTTACACTGCAAGCCTCAGATCAGCTTCACCTTGCAGCCCGGAACATGCTCCATGTGTCTCTGCCTGTAAGTCATCTCCATTGCTGGCACACTGTTTTTGCATTGAAAACTAGCAGCATAGCTGCTACTACTGCCACTATCGGTACCCCCACAATGGCATTGGCTTGTCTGCTGTATAGAGTAAGTGCTTTTTGTTGGGGTAGTTTTGAGTGACTCATGCTGCAACTGTGAACAACCTTCTGGAACTGCACACTGATTTTTATGAGGGATGCTCATGTAATCTCAGGGCACAGTACAGTAAGATCACTTCAAATGGGAGCATTGATTGGTCAACAATTCATAAGTGCTTCTCTTTGGGGTAGTTTTGATTGTGCTTTAAACTACAGACAAGACTCATCATCTTTCATCCAGTTTGAATCAAGCTGCAGCACTGCACTTGGATTAAATTGCCTTGCCTCGTGAAATGAAAGTTGATATTTGCTCCAACTTTAGCATCTGTCTTTCCAAAGTGAGTAGAAAGTGCTATCAAGTTGGGGTAAATTTTTGCTGACTGACTTCATGTCTTCAATTAAGTCTTTTCTTTCAGTTAATGTCCAGTTCAAAGTCTAATGTGGACATCTACAAAGAGAAGCATTCTCTATTATCTTCTAGAATAAGTGCTTCTCTTTGGGGCAGTCTTGTTGGTGTATGCTCATCGTGTGGTTGAAAGTTTAACCTTTACAGCGCCCTCTTCAGACACTAGTGGGTGCTGTTACATCTTTATGTTTTGGATGCATGTCTCTTTTATCACATTTTGCATACTCTGTCCAAATGCTATCCATTGTTTAAGGCATAGGAAGAGCTGTGAACAGCTGCATTAACCTAAGTGTGAATAGTCCAACACATTTGGAAATGTGCATAGTCGTTCCAGGGATATTACCACAGCAATCAAAAGTCGATGGGCTCAATAGGCCCCAAAAGTGTGAACGACCAATGAAGAGCCAGGTGGACAAGCTCATGCTTTAAATTTGGTGATGTTACACTGCAAGCCTCAGATCAGCTTCACCTTGCAGCCCGGAACATGCTCCATGTGTCTCTGCCTGTAAGTCATCTCCATTGCTGGCACACTGTTTTTGCATTGAAAACTAGCAGCATAGCTGCTACTACTGCCACTATCAGTACCCCCACAATGGCATTGGCTTGTCTGCTGTATAGAGTAAGTGCTTTTTGTTGGGGCAGTTTTGAGTGACTCATGCTGCAACTGTGAACAAAGTTGATATTTGCTCCAACTTTAGCATCTGTCTTTCCAAAGTGAGTAGAAAGTGCTATCAAGTTGGGGTAAATTTTTGCTGACTGACTTCATGTCTTCAATTAAGTCTTTTCTTTCAGTTAATGTCCAGTTCAAAGTCTAATGTGGACATCTACAAAGAGAAGCATTCTCTATTATCTTCTAGAATAAGTGCTTCTCTTTGGGGCAGTCTTGTTGGTGTATGCTCATCGTGTGGTTGAAAGTTTACCTTTACAGCGCCCTCTTCAGACACTAGTGGGTGCTGTTACATCTTTATGTTTTGGATGCATGTCTCTTTTATCACATTTTGCATACTCTGTCCAAATGCTATCCATTGTTTAAGGCATAGGAAGAGCTGTGAACAGCTGCATTAACCTAAGTGTGAATAGTCCAACACATTTGGAAATGTGCATAGTCGTTCCAGGGATATTACAACAGCAATCAAAAGTCGATGGGCTCAATAGGCCCCAAAAGTGTGAACGACCAATGAAGAGCCAGGTGGACAAGCTCATGCTTTAAATTTGGTGATGTTACACTGCAAGCCTCAGATCAGCTTCACCTTGCAGCCCGGAACATGCTCCATGTGTCTCTGCCTGTAAGTCATCTCCATTGCTGGCACACTGTTTTTGCATTGAAAACTAGCAGCATAGCTGCTACTACTGCCACTATCGGTACCCCCACAATGGCATTGGCTTGTCTGCTGTATAGAGTAAGTGCTTTTTGTTGGGGTAGTTTTGAGTGACTCATGCTGCAACTGTGAACAACCTTCTGGAACTGCACACTGATTTTTATGAGGGATGCTCATGTAATCTCAGGGCACAGTACAGTAAGATCACTTCAAATGGGAGCATTGATTGGTCAACAATTCATAAGTGCTTCTCTTTGGGGTAGTTTTGATTGTGCTTTAAACTACAGACAAGACTCATCATCTTTCATCCAGTTTGAATCAAGCTGCAGCACTGCACTTGGATTAAATTGCCTTGCCTCGTAAAATGAAAGTTGATATTTGCTCCAACTTTAGCATCTGTCTTTCCAAAGTGAGTAGAAAGTGCTATCAAGTTGGGGTAAATTTTTGCTGACTGACTTCATGTCTTCAATTAAGTCTTTTCTTTCAGTTAATGTCCAGTTCAAAGTCTAATGTGGACATCTACAAAGAGAAGCATTCTCTATTATCTTCTAGAATAAGTGCTTCTTTGGGGCAGTCTTGTTGGTGTATGCTCATCGTGTGGTTGAAAGTTTACCTTTACAGCGCCCTCTTCAGACACTAGTGGGTGCTGTTACATCTTTATGTTTTGGATGCATGTCTCTTTTATCACATTTTGCATACTCTGTCCAAATGCTATCCATTGTTTAAGGCATAGGAAGAGCTGTGAACAGCTGCATTAACCTAAGTGTGAATAGTCCAACACATTTGGAAATGTGCATAGTCGTTCCAGGGATATTACCACAGCAATCAAAAGTCGATGGGCTCAATAGGCCCCAAAAGTGTGAACGACCAATGAAGAGCCAGGTGGACAAGCTCATGCTTTAAATTTGGTGATGTTACACTGCAAGCCTCAGATCAGCTTCACCTTGTAGCCCGGAACATGCTCCATGTGTCTCTGCCTGTAAGTCATCTCCATTGCTGGCACACTGTTTTTGCATTGAAAACTAGCAGCATAGCTGCTACTACTGCCACTATCGGTACCCCCACAATGGCATTGGCTTGTCTGCTGTATAGAGTAAGTGCTTTTTGTTGGTAGTTTTGAGTGACTCATGCTGCAACTGTGAACAACCTTCTGGAACTGCACACTGATTTTTATGAGGGATGCTCATGTAATCTCAGGGCACAGTACAGTAAGATCACTTCAAATGGGAGCATTGATTGGTCAACAATTCATAAGTGCTTCTCTTTGGGGTAGTTTTGATTGTGCTTTAAACTACAGACAAGACTCATCATCTTTCATCCAGTTTGAATCAAGCTGCAGCACTGCACTTGGATTAAATTGCCTTGCCTCGTGAAATGAAAGTTGATATTTGCTCCAACTTTAGCATCTGTCTTTCCAAAGTGAGTAGAAAGTGCTATCAAGTTGGGGTAAATTTTTGCTGACTGACTTCATGTCTTCAATTAAGTCTTTTCTTTCAGTTAATGTCCAGTTCAAAGTCTAATGTGGACATCTACAAAGAGAAGCATTCTCTATTATCTTCTAGAATAAGTGCTTCTCTTTGGGGCAGTCTTGTTGGTGTATGCTCATCGTGTGGTTGAAAGTTTACCTTTACAGCGCCCTCTTCAGACACTAGTGGGTGCTGTTACATCTTTATGTTTTGGATGCATGTCTCTTTTATCACATTTTGCATACTCTGTCCAAATGCTATCCATTGTTTAAGGCATAGGAAGAGCTGTGAACAGCTGCATTAACCTAAGTGTGAATAGTCCAACACATTTGGAAATGTGCATAGTCGTTCCAGGGATATTACCACAGCAATCAAAAGTCGATGGGCTCAATAGGCCCCAAAAGTGTGAACGACCAATGAAGAGCCAGGTGGACAAGCTCATGCTTTAAATTTGGTGATGTTACACTGCAAGCCTCAGATCAGCTTCACCTTGCAGCCCGGAACATGCTCCATGTGTCTCTGCCTGTAAGTCATCTCCATTGCTGGCACACTGTTTTTGCATTGAAAACTAGCAGCATAGCTGCTACTACTGCCACTATCGGTACCCCCACAATGGCATTGGCTTGTCTGCTGTATAGAGTAAGTGCTTTTTGTTGGGTAGTTTTGAGTGACTCATGCTGCAACTGTGAACAACCTTCTGGAACTGCACACTGATTTTTATGAGGGATGCTCATGTAATCTCAGGGCACAGTACAGTAAGATCACTTCAAATGGGAGCATTGATTGGTCAACAATTCATAAGTGCTTCTCTTGGGGTAGTTTTGATTGTGCTTTAAACTACAGACAAGACTCATCATCTTTCATCCAGTTTGAATCAAGCTGCAGCACTGCACTTGGATTAAATTGCCTTGCCTCGTGAAATGAAAGTTGATATTTGCTCCAACTTTAGCATCTGTCTTTCCAAAGTGAGTAGAAAGTGCTATCAAGTTGGGGTAAATTTTTGCTGACTGACTTCATGTCTTCAATTAAGTCTTTTCTTTCAGTTAATGTCCAGTTCAAAGTCTAATGTGGACATCTACAAAGAGAAGCATTCTCTATTATCTTCTAGAATAAGTGCTTCTTTTTGGGGGAGTCTTGTGTGTGGTGTATGCTCATCGTGTGGTTGAAAGTTTAACCTTTACAGCGCCCTCTTCAGACACTAGTGGGTGCTGTTACATCTTTATGTTTTGGATGCATGTCTCTTTTATCACATTTTGCATACTCTGTCCAAATGCTATCCATTGTTTAAGGCATAGGAAGAGCTGTGAACAGCTGCATTAACCTAAGTGTGAATAGTCCAACACATTTGGAAATGTGCATAGTCGTTCCAGGGATATTACCACAGCAATCAAAAGTCGATGGGCTCAAAAGGCCCCAAAAGTGTGAACGACCAATGAAGAGCCAGGTGGACAAGCTCATGCTTTAAATTTGGTGATGTTACACTGCAAGCCTCAGATCAGCTTCACCTTGCAGCCCGGAACATGCTCCATGTGTCTCTGCCTGTAAGTCATCTCCATTGCTGGCACACTGTTTTTGCATTGAAAACTAGCAGCATAGCTGCTACTACTGCCACTATCGGTACCCCCACAATGGCATTGGCTTGTCTGCTGTATAGAGTAAGTGCTTTTTGTTGGGGTAGTTTTGAGTGACTCATGCTGCAACTGTGAACAACCTTCTGGAACTGCACACTGATTTTTATGAGGGATGCTCATGTAATCTCAGGGCACAGTACAGTAAGATCACTTCAAATGGGAGCATTGATTGGTCAACAATTCATAAGTGCTTCTCTTTGGGGTAGTTTTGATTGTGCTTTAAACTACAGACAAGATCATCTTTCATCCAGTTTGAATCAAGCTGCAGCACTGCACTTGGATTAAATTGCCTTGCCTCGTGAAATGAAAGTTGATATTTGCTCCAACTTTAGCATCTGTCTTTCCAAAGTGAGTAGAAAGTGCTATCAAGTTGGGGTAAATTTTTGCTGACTGACTTCATGTCTTCAATTAAGTCTTTTCTTTCAGTTAATGTCCAGTTCAAAGTCTAATGTGGACATCTACAAAGAGAAGCATTCTCTATTATCTTCTAGAATAAGTGCTTCTCTTTGGGGGAGTCTTGTTGGTGTATGCTCATCGTGGTTGAAAGTTTACCTTTACAGCGCCCTCTTCAGACACTAGTGGGTGCTGTTACATCTTTATGTTTTGGATGCATGTCTCTT
Source organism: Oreonectes daqikongensis (assembly GCA_026939265.1). Taxonomy (NCBI): domain Eukaryota; kingdom Metazoa; phylum Chordata; class Actinopteri; order Cypriniformes; family Nemacheilidae; genus Oreonectes; species Oreonectes daqikongensis. The sequence continues at coordinate 10,932 of JAOTQM010000134.1, read as the reverse complement.
TTATCACATTTTGCATACTCTGTCCAAATGCTATCCATTGTTTAAGGCATAGGAAGAGCTGTGAACAGCTGCATTAACCTAAGTGTGAATAGTCCAACACATTTGGAAATGTGCATAGTCGTTCCAGGGATATTACAACAGCAATCAAAAGTCGATGGGCTCAATAGGCCCCAAAAGTGTGAACGACCAATGAAGAGCCAGGTGGACAAGCTCATGCTTTAAATTTGGTGATGTTACACTGCAAGCCTCAGATCAGCTTCACCTTGCAGCCCGGAACATGCTCCATGTGTCTCTGCCTGTAAGTCATCTCCATTGCTGGCACACTGTTTTTGCATTGAAAACTAGCAGCATAGCTGCTACTACTGCCACTATCGGTACCCCCACAATGGCATTGGCTTGTCTGCTGTATAGAGTAAGTGCTTTTTGTTGGGGTAGTTTTGAGTGACTCATGCTGCAACTGTGAACAACCTTCTGGAACTGCACACTGATTTTTATGAGGGATGCTCATGTAATCTCAGGGCACAGTACAGTAAGATCACTTCAAATGGGAGCATTGATTGGTCAACAATTCATAAGTGCTTCTCTTTGGGGTAGTTTTGATTGTGCTTTAAACTACAGACAAGACTCATCATCTTTCATCCAGTTTGAATCAAGCTGCAGCACTGCACTTGGATTAAATTGCCTTGCCTCGTGAAATGAAAGTTGATATTTGCTCCAACTTTAGCATCTGTCTTTCCAAAGTGAGTAGAAAGTGCTATCAAGTTGGGGTAAATTTTTGCTGACTGACTTCATGTCTTCAATTAAGTCTTTTCTTTCAGTTAATGTCCAGTTCAAAGTCTAATGTGGACATCTACAAAGAGAAGCATTCTCTATTATCTTCTAGAATAAGTGCTTCTCTTTGGGGCAGTCTTGTTGGTGTATGCTCATCGTGTGGTTGAAAGTTTACCTTTACAGCGCCCTCTTCAGACACTAGTGGGTGCTGTTACATCTTTATGTTTTGGATGCATGTCTCTTTTATCACATTTTGCATACTCTGTCCAAATGCTATCCATTGTTTAAGGCATAGGAAGAGCTGTGAACAGCTGCATTAACCTAAGTGTGAATAGTCCAACACATTTGGAAATGTGCATAGTCGTTCCAGGGATATTACCACAGCAATCAAAAGTCGATGGGCTCAAAAGGCCCCAAAAGTGTGAACGACCAATGAAGAGCCAGGTGGACAAGCTCATGCTTTAAATTTGGTGATGTTACACTGCAAGCCTCAGATCAGCTTCACCTTGCAGCCCGGAACATGCTCCATGTGTCTCTGCCTGTAAGTCATCTCCATTGCTGGCACACTGTTTTTGCATTGAAAACTAGCAGCATAGCTGCTACTACTGCCACTATCGGTACCCCCACAATGGCATTGGCTTGTCTGCTGTATAGAGTAAGTGCTTTTTGTTGGGGTAGTTTTGAGTGACTCATGCTGCAACTGTGAACAACCTTCTGGAACTGCACACTGATTTTTATGAGGGATGCTCATGTAATCTCAGGGCACAGTACAGTAAGATCACTTCAAATGGGAGCATTGATTGGTCAACAATTCATAAGTGCTTCTCTTTGGGGTAGTTTTGATTGTGCTTTAAACTACAGACAAGACTCATCATCTTTCATCCAGTTTGAATCAAGCTGCAGCACTGCACTTGGATTAAATTGCCTTGCCTCGTGAAATGAAAGTTGATATTTGCTCCAACTTTAGCATCTGTCTTTCCAAAGTGAGTAGAAAGTGCTATCAAGTTGGGGTAAATTTTTGCTGACTGACTTCATGTCTTCAATTAAGTCTTTCTTTCAGTTAATGTCCAGTTCAAAGTCTAATGTGGACATCTACAAAGAGAAGCATTCTCTATTATCTTCTAGAATAAGTGCTTCTCTTGGGGGCAGTCTTGTTGGTGTATGCTCATCGTGTGGTTGAAAGTTTACCTTTACAGCGCCCTCTTCAGACACTAGTGGGTGCTGTTACATCTTTATGTTTTGGATGCATGTCTCTTTTATCACATTTTGCATACTCTGTCCAAATGCTATCCATTGTTTAAGGCATAGGAAGAGCTGTGAACAGCTGCATTAACCTAAGTGTGAATAGTCCAACACATTTGGAAATGTGCATAGTCGTTCCAGGGATATTACAACAGCAATCAAAAGTCGATGGGCTCAAAGGCCCCAAAAGTGTGAACGACCAATGAAGAGCCAGGTGGACAAGCTCATGCTTTAAATTTGGTGATGTTACACTGCAAGCCTCAGATCAGCTTCACCTTGCAGCCCGGAACATGCTCCATGTGTCTCTGCCTGTAAGTCATCTCCATTGCTGGCACACTGTTTTTGCATTGAAAACTAGCAGCATAGCTGCTACTACTGCCACTATCGGTACCCCCACAATGGCATTGGCTTGTCTGCTGTATAGAGTAAGTGCTTTTTGTTGGGGTAGTTTTGAGTGACTCATGCTGCAACTGTGAACAACCTTCTGGAACTGCACACTGATTTTATGAGGGATGCTCATGTAATCTCAGGGCACAGTACAGTAAGATCACTTCAAATGGGAGCATTGATTGGTCAACAATTCATAAGTGCTTCTCTTTGGGGTAGTTTTGATTGTGCTTTAAACTACAGACAAGACTCATCATCTTTCATCCAGTTTGAATCAAGCTGCAGCACTGCACTTGGATTAAATTGCCTTGCCTCGTGAAATGAAAGTTGATATTTGCTCCAACTTTAGCATCTGTCTTTCCAAAGTGAGTAGAAAGTGCTATCAAGTTGGGGTAAATTTTTGCTGACTGACTTCATGTCTTCAATTAAGTCTTTTCTTTCAGTTAATGTCCAGTTCAAAGTCTAATGTGGACATCTACAAAGAGAAGCATTCTCTATTATCTTCTAGAATAAGTGCTTCTCTTTGGGGCAGTCTTGTTGGTGTATGCTCATCGTGTGGTTGAAAGTTTACCTTTACAGCGCCCTCTTCAGACACTAGTGGGTGCTGTTACATCTTTATGTTTTGGATGCATGTCTCTTTTATCACATTTTGCATACTCTGTCCAAATGCTATCCATTGTTTAAGGCATAGGAAGAGCTGTGAACAGCTGCATTAACCTAAGTGTGAATAGTCCAACACATTTGGAAATGTGCATAGTCGTTCCAGGGATATTACAACAGCAATCAAAAGTCGATGGGCTCAAAAGGCCCCAAAAGTGTGAACGACCAATGAAGAGCCAGGTGGACAAGCTCATGCTTTAAATTTGGTGATGTTACACTGCAAGCCTCAGATCAGCTTCACCTTGCAGCCCGGAACATGCTCCATGTGTCTCTGTCTGTAAGTCATCTCCATTGCTGGCACACTGTTTTTGCATTGAAAACTAGCAGCATAGCTGCTACTACTGCCACTATCGGTACCCCCACAATGGCATTGGCTTGTCTGCTGTATAGAGTAAGTGCTTTTTGTTGGGGTAGTTTTGAGTGACTCATGCTGCAACTGTGAACAACCTTCTGGAACTGCACACTGATTTTTATGAGGGATGCTCATGTAATCTCAGGGCACAGTACAGTAAGATCACTTCAAATGGGAGCATTGATTGGTCAACAATTCATAAGTGCTTCTCTTTGGGGTAGTTTTGATTGTGCTTTAAACTACAGACAAGACTCATCATCTTTCATCCAGTTTGAATCAAGCTGCAGCACTGCACTTGGATTAAATTGCCTTGCCTCGTGAAATGAAAGTTGATATTTGCTCCAACTTTAGCATCTGTCTTTCCAAAGTGAGTAGAAAGTGCTATCAAGTTGGGGTAAATTTTGCTGACTGACTTCATGTCTTCAATTAAGTCTTTTCTTTCAGTTAATGTCCAGTTCAAAGTCTAATGTGGACATCTACAAAGAGAAGCATTCTCTATTATCTTCTAGAATAAGTGCTTCTCTTTGGGGCAGTCTTGTTGGTGTATGCTCATCGTGTGGTTGAAAGTTTACCTTTACAGCGCCCTCTTCAGACACTAGTGGGTGCTGTTACATCTTTATGTTTTGGATGCATGTCTCTTTTATCACATTTTGCATACTCTGTCCAAATGCTATCCATTGTTTAAGGCATAGGAAGAGCTGTGAACAGCTGCATTAACCTAAGTGTGAATAGTCCAACACATTTGGAAATGTGCATAGTCGTTCCAGGGATATTACAACAGCAATCAAAAGTCGATGGGCTCAATAGGCCCCAAAAGTGTGAACGACCAATGAAGAGCCAGGTGGACAAGCTCATGCTTTAAATTTGGTGATGTTACACTGCAAGCCTCAGATCAGCTTCACCTTGCAGCCCGGAACATGCTCCATGTGTCTCTGCCTGTAAGTCATCTCCATTGCTGGCACACTGTTTTTGCATTGAAAACTAGCAGCATAGCTGCTACTACTGCCACTATCGGTACCCCCACAATGGCATTGGCTTGTCTGCTGTATAGAGTAAGTGCTTTTTGTTGGGGTAGTTTTGAGTGACTCATGCTGCAACTGTGAACAACCTTCTGGAACTGCACACTGATTTTTATGAGGGATGCTCATGTAATCTCAGGGCACAGTACAGTAAGATCACTTCAAATGGGAGCATTGATTGGTCAACAATTCATAAGTGCTTCTCTTTGGGGTAGTTTTGATTGTGCTTTAAACTACAGACAAGACTCATCATCTTTCATCCAGTTTGAATCAAGCTGCAGCACTGCACTTGGATTAAATTGCCTTGCCTCGTGAAATGAAAGTTGATATTTGCTCCAACTTTAGCATCTGTCTTTCCAAAGTGAGTAGAAAGTGCTATCAAGTTGGGGTAAATTTTGCTGACTGACTTCATGTCTTCAATTAAGTCTTTTCTTTCAGTTAATGTCCAATTCAAAGTCTAATGTGGACATCTACAAAGAGAAGCATTCTCTATTATCTTAAAGAATAAGTGCTTCTCTTTGGGGCAGTCTGTTGGTGTATGCTCATCGTGTGGTTGAAAGTTTACCTTTACAGCGCCCTCTTCAGACACTAGTGGGTGCTGTTACATTATGTTTTGGATGCATGTCTCTTTTATCACATTTTGCATACTCTGTCCAAATGCTATCCATTGTTTAAGGCATAGGAAGAGCTGTGAACAGCTGCATTAACCTAAGTGTGAATAGTCCAACACATTTGGAAATGTGCATAGTCGTTCCAGGGATATTACCACAGCAATCAAAAGTCGATGGGCTCAAAAGGCCCCAAAAGTGTGAACGACCAATGAAGAGCCAGGTGGACAAGCTCATGCTTTAAATTTGGTGATGTTACACTGCAAGCCTCAGATCAGCTTCACCTTGCAGCCCGGAACATGCTCCATGTGTCTCTGCCTGTAAGTCATCTCCATTGCTGGCACACTGTTTTTGAATTGAAAACATACTACTGCCACTATCGGTACCCCCACAATGGCATTGGCTTGTCTGCTGTATAGAGTAAGTGCTTTTGTTGGGGTAGTTTTGAGTGACTCATGCTGCAACTGTGAACAACCTTCTGGAACTGCACACTGATTTTTATGAGGGATGCTCATGTAATCTCAGGGCACAGTACAGTAAGATCACTTCAAATGGGAGCATTGATTGGTCAACAATTCATAAGTGCTTCTCTTTGGGGTAGTTTTGATTGTGCTTTAAACTACAGACAAGACTCATCATCTTTCATCCAGTTTGAATCAAGCTGCAGCACTGCACTTGGATTAAATTGCCTTGCCTCGTGAAATGAAAGTTGATATTTGCTCCAACTTTAGCATCTGTCTTTCCAAAGTGAGTAGAAAGTGCTATCAAGTTGGGGTAAATTTTTGCTGACTGAATTCATGTCTTCAATTAAGTCTTTTCTTTCAGTTAATGTCCAGTTCAAAGTCTAATGTGGACATCTACAAAGAGAAGCATTCTCTATTATCTTAAAGAATAAGTGCTTCTCTTTGTGGCAGTCTTGTTGGTGTATGCTCATCGTGTGGTTGAAAGTTTACCTTTACAGCGCCCTCTTCAGACACTAGTGGGTGCTGTTACATCTTTATGTTTTGGATGCATGTCTCTTTTATCACATTTTGCATACTCTTTCCAAATGCTATCCATTGTTTAAGGCATAGGAAGAGCTGTGTACAGCTGCATTCACCTAAGTGTGAATAGTCCAACACATTTGGAAATGTGCAGTCGTTCCAGGGATATTACAACAGCAATCAAAAGTCGATGGGCTCAAAAGGCCCCAAAAGTGTGAACGACCAATGAAGAGCCAGGTGGACAAGCTCATGCTTTAAATTTGGTGATGTTACACTGCAAGCCTCAGATCAGCTTCACCTTGTAGCCCGGAACATGCTCCATGTGTCTGTGTCTGTAAGTCATCTCCATTGCTGGCACACTGTTTTTGAATTGAAAATCTACTACTGCCACTATCGGTACCCCCACAATGGCATTGGCTTGTCTGCTGTATAGAGTAAGTGCTTTTTGTTGGGGTAGTTTTGAGTGACTCATGCTACAACTGTGAACAACCTTCTGGAACTGCACACTGATTTTTATGAGGGATGCTCATGTAATCTCAGGGCACAGTACAGTAAGATCACTTCAAATGGGAGCATTGATTGGTCAACAATTCATAAGTGCTTCTCTTTGGGGTAGTTTTGATTGTGCTTTAAACTACAGACAAGACTCATCATCTTTCATCCAGTTTGAATCAAAGCTGCAGCACTGCACTTGGATTAAATTGCCTTGCCTCGTGAAATGAAAGTTGATATTTGCTCCAACTTTAGCATCTGTCTTTCAAAAGTGAGTAGAAAGTGCTATCAAATTGGGGTAAATTTTTGCTGACTGACTTCATGTCTTCAATTAAGTATTTTCTTTCAGTTAATGTCCAATTCAAAGTCTAATGTGGACATCTACAAAGAGAAGCATTCTCTATTATCTTAAAGAATAAGTGCTTCTCTTTGGGGCAGTCTTGTTGGTGTATGCTCATCGTGTGGTTGAAAGTTTACCTTTACAGCGCCCTCTTCAGACACTAGTGGGTGCTGTTACATCTTTATGTTTTGGATGCATGTCTCTTTTATCACATTTTGCATACTCTGTCCAAATGCTATCCATTGTTTAAGGCATAGGAAGAGCTGTGAACAGCTGCATTAACCTAAGTGTGAATAGTCCAACACATTTGGAAATGTGCATAGTCGTTCCAGGGATATTACCACAGCAATCAAAAGTCGATGGGCTCAAAAGGCCCCAAAAGTGTGAACGACCAATGAAGAGCCAGGTGGACAAGCTCATGCTTTAAATTTGGTGATGTTACACTGCAAGCCTCAGATCAGCTTCACCTTGTAGCCCGGAACATGCTCCATGTGTCTCTGCCTGTAAGTCATCTCCATTGCTTTTGCATTGAACACAGTTTGAATTGAAAACCTACTACTGCCACTATCGGTACCCCCACAATGGCATTGGCTTGTCTGCTGTATAGAGTAAGTGCTTTTTGTTGGGGTAGTTTTGAGTGACTCATGCTGCAACTGTGAACAACCTTCTGGAACTGCACACTGATTTTTATGAGGGATGCTCATGTAATCTCAGGGCACAGTACAGTAAGATCACTTCAAATGGGAGCATTGATTGGTCAACAATTCATAAGTGCTTCTCTTTGGGGTAGTTTTGATTGTGCTTTAAACTACAGACAAGACTCATCATCTTTCATCCAGTTTGAATCAAGCTGCAGCACTGCACTTGGATTAAATTGCCTTGCCTCGTGAAATGAAAGTTGATATTTGCTCCAACTTTAGCATCTGTCTTTCCAAAGTGAGTAGAAAGTGCTATCAAGTTGGGGTAATTTTTTGCTGACTGACTTCATGTCTTCAATTAAGTCTTTTCTTTCAGTTAATGTCCAGTTCAAAGTCTAATGTGGACATCTACAAAGAGAAGCATTCTCTATTATCTTAAAGAATAAGTGCTTCTCTTTGGGGCAGTCTGTTGGTGTATGCTCATCGTGTGGTTGAAAGTTTACCTTTACAGCGCCCTCTTCAGACACTAGTGGGTGCTGTTACATCTTTATGTTTTGGATGCATGTCTCTTTTATCACATTTTGCATACTCTGTCCAAATGCTATCCATTGTTTAAGGCATAGGAAGAGCTGTGAACAGCTGCATTAACCTAAGTGTGAATAGTCCAACACATTTGGAAATGTGCATAGTCGTTCCAGGGATATTACCACAGCAATCAAAAGTCGATGGGCTCAATAGGCCCCAAAAGTGTGAACGACCAATGAAGAGCCAGGTGGGGGTAGTTATGTCCAAGCTGCTACTACTGCCACTATCGGTACCCCCACAATGGCATTGGCTTGTCTGCTGTATAGAGTAAGTGCTTTTTGTTGGGGTAGTTTTGAGTGACTCATGCTGCAACTGTAAACAACCTTCTGGAACTGCACACTGATTTTTATGAGGGATGCTCATGTAATCTCAGGGCACAGTACAGTAAGATCACTTCAAATGGGAGCATTGATTGGTCAACAATTCATAAGTGCTTCTCTTTGGGGTAGTTTTGATTGTGCTTTAAACTACAGACAAGACTCATCATCTTTCATCCAGTTTGAATCAAGCTGCAGCACTGCACTTGGATTAAATTGCCTTGCCTCGTGAAATGAAAAGTTGATATTTGCTCCAACTTTAGCATCTGTCTTTCCAAAGTGAGTAGAAAGTGCTATCAAGTTGGGGTAAATTCTTGCTGACTGACTTCATGTCTTCAATTAAGTATTTTCTTTCAGTTAATGTCCAGTTCAAAGTCTAATGTGGACATCTACAAAGAGAAGCATTCTCTATTATCTTCTAGAATAAGTGCTTCTCTTTGGGGCAGTCTTGTTGGTGTATGCTCATCGTGTGGTTGAAAGTTTACCTTTACAGCGCCCTCTTCAGACACTAGTGGGTGCTGTTACATCTTTATGTTTTGGATGCATGTCTCTTTTATCACATTTTGCATACTCTGTCCAAATGCTATCCATTGTTTAAGGCATAGGAAGAGCTGTGAACAGCTGCATTAACCTAAGTGTGAATAGTCCAACACATTTGGAAATGTGCATAGTCGTTCCAGGGATATTACCACAGCAATCAAAAGTCGATGGGCTCAAAAGGCCCCAAAAGTGTGAACGACCAATGAAGAGCCTGGTGGACAAGCTCATGCTTTAAATTTGGTGATGTTACACTGCAAGCCTCAGATCAGCTTCACCTTGTAGCCCGGAACAAGCTCCATGTGTCTCTGCCTGTACGTCATCTCCATTGCTGGCACACTGTTTTTGAATTAAAAAACCTACTACTGCCACTATCGGTACCCCCACAATGGCATTGGCTTGTCTGCTGTATAGAGTAAGTGCTTTTTGTTGGGGTAGTTTTGAGTGACTCATGCTGCAACTGTGAACAACCTTCTGGAACTGCACACGATTTTTATGAGGGATGCTCATGTAATCTCAGGGCACAGTACAGTAAGATCACTTCAAATGGGAGCATTGATTGGTTAACAATTCATAAGTGCTTCTCTTTGGGGTAGTTTTGATTGTGCTTTAAACTACAGACAAGACTCATCATCTTTCATCCAGTTTGAATCAAGCTGCAGCACTTCACTTGGATTAAATTGCCTTGCCTCGTGAAATGAAAGTTGATATTTGCTCCAACTTTAGCATCTGTCTTTCCAAAGTGAGTAGAAAGTGCTATCAAGTTGGGGTAAATTTTGCTGACTGACTTCATGTCTTCATCTAAGTATTTTCTTTCAGTTAATGTCCAATTCAAAGTCTAATGTGGACATCTACAAAGAGAAGCATTCTCTATTATCTTAAAGAATAAGTGCTTCTCTTTGGGGCAGTCTTGTTGGTGTATGCTCATCGTGTGGTTGAAAGTTTACCTTTACAGCGCCCTCTTCAGACACTAGTGGGTGCTGTTACATCTTTATGTTTTGGATGCATGTCTCTTTTATCACATTTTGCATACTCTGTCCAAATGCTATCCATTGTTTAAGGCATAGGAAGAGCTGTGAACAGCTGCATTAACCTAAGTGTGAATAGTCCAACACATTTGGAAATGTGCATAGTCGTTCCAGGGATATTACCACAGCAATCAAAAGTCGATGGGCTCAAAAGGCCCCAAAAGTGTGAACGACCAACGAAGAGCCAGGTGGACAAGCTCATGCTTTAAATTTGGTGATGTTACACTGCAAGCCTCAGATCAGCTTCACCTTGCAGCCCGGAACATGCTCCATGTGTCTCTGCCTGTAAGTCATCTCCATTGCTGGCACACTGTTTTTGAATTGAAAACTAGCAGCATAGCTGCTACTACTGCCACTATCGGTACCCCCACAATGGCATTGGCTTGTCTGCTGTATAGAGTAAGTGCTTTTTGTTGGGGTAGTTTTGAGTGACTCATGCTTAACTGTGAACAACCTTCTGGAACTGCACACTGATTTTTATGAGGGATGCTCATGTAATCTCAGGGCACAGTACAGTAAGATCACTTCAAATGGGAGCATGATTGGTCAACAATTCATAAGTGCTTCTCTTTGGGGTAGTTTTGATTGTGCTTAAACTACAGACAAGACTCATCATCTTTCATCATAAATTTTTGCTAACTGACTTCATGTCTTCATCTAAGTATTTTCTTTCAGAAAATGTACAGTTAATGTACAGTTCAAAGTCTAATGTTGACAACTACAAAGAGAAGCATTCTCTATTATCCTAAAGAATAACTTTACTTTATAAGTGTCTGTAGAGCTGTTAAGAGAGGTGGGGGAATAGCTGCTCTATTTAAAGATGTCTTTCAATGCAAGCAAATGTTACTTGGTGATCACCCATCTTTTGAATACTTAAGTATTGCTGTAAAAGGTGCGCCACGCATTCTGTTTACAATTATTTACAGACCTCCCAAATACTCCCCAGTCTTTGTTGATGACTTCTCAGAACTGT
>JAOTQM010000133.1:1800000-2070336 GCA_026939265.1 Oreonectes daqikongensis | reverse complement strand
GAAATCTACAAAGAGAAGCATTCTCTATTATCTTCTAGAATAAGTGCTTCTTTTTGGGGAGTCTTGTTGGTGTATGCTCATCGTGTGGTTGAAAGTTTAACTTTACAGCGCCCTCTTCAGACACTGTGGGTGCTGTTACATCTTTATGTTTTTTTTGGATGCATGTCTTTTATCACATTTTGCATACTCTGTCCAAATGCTATCCATTGTTTAAGGCATAGGAAGAGCTGTGAACAGCTGCAACCTAAGTGTGAATAGTCCAACACATTTGGAAATGTGCATAGTCGTTCCAGGGATATTACCACAGCAATCAAAAGTCGATGGGCTCAATAGGCCCCAAAAGTGTGAACGACCAATGAAGAGCCAGGTGGACAAGCTCATGCTTTAAATTTGGTGATGTTACACTGCAAGCCTCAGATCAGCTTCACCTTGCAGCCCGGAACATGCTCCATGTGTCTCTGCCTGTAAGTCATCTCCATTGCTGGCACACTGTTTTTGCATTGAAAACTAGCAGCATAGCTGCTACTACTGCCACTATCGGTACCCCCACAATGGCATTGGCTTGTCTGCTGTATAGAGTAAGTGCTTTTTGTTGGGGTAGTTTTGAGTGACTCATGCTGCAACTGTGAACAACCTTCTGGAACTGCACACTGATTTTTATGAGGGATGCTCATGTAATCTCAGGGCACAGTACAGTAAGATCACTTCAAATGGGAGCATTGATTGGTCAACAATTCATAAGTGCTTCTCTTTGGGGTAGTTTTGATTGTGCTTTAAACTACAGACAAGACTCATCATCTTTCATCCAGTTTGAATCAAGCTGCAGCACTGCACTTGGATTAAATTGCCTTGCCTCGTGAAATGAAAGTTGATATTTGCTCCAACTTTAGCATCTGTCTTTCCAAAGTGAGTAGAAAGTGCTATCAAGTTGGGGTAAATTTTTGCTGACTGACTTCATGTCTTCAATTAAGTCTTTTCTTTCAGTTAATGTCCAGTTCAAAGTCTAATGTGGACATCTACAAAGAGAAGCATTCTCTATTATCTTCTAGAATAAGTGCTTCTCTTTGGGGCAGTCTTGTTGGTGTATGCTCATCGTGTGGTTGAAAGTTTAACCTTTACAGCGCCCTCTTCAGACACTAGTGGGTGCTGTTACATCTTTATGTTTTGGATGCATGTCTCTTTTATCACATTTTGCATACTCTGTCCAAATGCTATCCATTGTTTAAGGCATAGGAAGAGCTGTGAACAGCTGCATTAACCTAAGTGTGAATAGTCCAACACATTTGGAAATGTGCATAGTCGTTCCAGGGATATTACCACAGCAATCAAAAGTCGATGGGCTCAATAGGCCCCAAAAGTGTGAACGACCAATGAAGAGCCAGGTGGACAAGCTCATGCTTTAAATTTGGTGATGTTACACTGCAAGCCTCAGATCAGCTTCACCTTGCAGCCCGGAACATGCTCCATGTGTCTCTGCCTGTAAGTCATCTCCATTGCTGGCACACTGTTTTTGCATTGAAAACTAGCAGCATAGCTGCTACTACTGCCACTATCGGTACCCCCACAATGGCATTGGCTTGTCTGCTGTATAGAGTAAGTGCTTTTTGTTGGGGTAGTTTTGAGTGACTCATGCTGCAACTGTGAACAACCTTCTGGAACTGCACACTGATTTTTATGAGGGATGCTCATGTAATCTCAGGGCACAGTACAGTAAGATCACTTCAAATGGGAGCATTGATTGGTCAACAATTCATAAGTGCTTCTCTTTGGGGTAGTTTTGATTGTGCTTTAAACTACAGACAAGACTCATCATCTTTCATCCAGTTTGAATCAAGCTGCAGCACTGCACTTGGATTAAATTGCCTTGCCTCGTGAAATGAAAGTTGATATTTGCTCCAACTTTAGCATCTGTCTTTCCAAAGTGAGTAGAAAGTGCTATCAAGTTGGGGTAAATTTTTGCTGACTGACTTCATGTCTTCAATTAAGTCTTTTCTTTCAGTTAATGTCCAGTTCAAAGTCTAATGTGGACATCTACAAAGAGAAGCATTCTCTATTATCTTCTAGAATAAGTGCTTCTTTTTGGGGGAGTCTTGTTGGTGTATGCTCATCGTGTGGTTGAAAGTTTAACCTTTACAGCGCCCTCTTCAGACACTAGTGGGTGCTGTTACATCTTTATGTTTTGGATGCATGTCTCTTTTATCACATTTTGCATACTCTGTCCAAATGCTATCCATTGTTTAAGGCATAGGAAGAGCTGTGAACAGCTGCATTAACCTAAGTGTGAATAGTCCAACACATTTGGAAATGTGCATAGTCGTTCCAGGGATATTACCACAGCAATCAAAAGTCGATGGGCTCAAAGGCCCCAAAAGTGTGAACGACCAATGAAGAGCCAGGTGGACAAGCTCATGCTTTAAATTTGGTGATGTTACACTGCAAGCCTCAGATCAGCTTCACCTTGCAGCCCGGAACATGCTCCATGTGTCTCTGCCTGTAAGTCATCTCCATTGCTGGCACACTGTTTTTGCATTGAAAACTAGCAGCATAGCTGCTACTACTGCCACTATCGGTACCCCCACAATGGCATTGGCTTGTCTGCTGTATAGAGTAAGTGCTTTTTGTTGGGGTAGTTTTGAGTGACTCATGCTGCAACTGTGAACAACCTTCTGGAACTGCACACTGATTTTTATGAGGGATGCTCATGTAATCTCAGGGCACAGTACAGTAAGATCACTTCAAATGGGAGCATTGATTGGTCAACAATTCATAAGTGCTTCTCTTTGGGGTAGTTTTGATTGTGCTTTAAACTACAGACAAGACTCATCATCTTTCATCCAGTTTGAATCAAGCTGCAGCACTGCACTTGGATTAAATTGCCTTGCCTCGTGAAATGAAAGTTGATATTTGCTCCAACTTTAGCATCTGTCTTTCCAAAGTGAGTAGAAAGTGCTATCAAGTTGGGGTAAATTTTTGCTGACTGACTTCATGTCTTCAATTAAGTCTTTTCTTTCAGTTAATGTCCAGTTCAAAGTCTAATGTGGACATCTACAAAGAGAAGCATTCTCTATTATCTTCTAGAATAAGTGCTTCTCTTTGGGGCAGTCTTGTTGGTGTATGCTCATCGTGTGGTTGAAAGTTTACCTTTACAGCGCCCTCTTCAGACACTAGTGGGTGCTGTTACATCTTTATGTTTTGGATGCATGTCTCTTTTATCACATTTTGCATACTCTGTCCAAATGCTATCCATTGTTTAAGGCATAGGAAGAGCTGTGAACAGCTGCATTAACCTAAGTGTGAATAGTCCAACACATTTGGAAATGTGCATAGTCGTTCCAGGGATATTACCACAGCAATCAAAAGTCGATGGGCTCAATAGGCCCCAAAAGTGTGAACGACCAATGAAGAGCCAGGTGGACAAGCTCATGCTTTAAATTTGGTGATGTTACACTGCAAGCCTCAGATCAGCTTCACCTTGCAGCCCGGAACATGCTCCATGTGTCTCTGCCTGTAAGTCATCTCCATTGCTGGCACACTGTTTTTGCATTGAAAACTAGCAGCATAGCTGCTACTACTGCCACTATCGGTACCCCCACAATGGCATTGGCTTGTCTGCTGTATAGAGTAAGTGCTTTTTGTTGGGGTAGTTTTGAGTGACTCATGCTGCAACTGTGAACAACCTTCTGGAACTGCACACTGATTTTTATGAGGGATGCTCATGTAATCTCAGGGCACAGTACAGTAAGATCACTTCAAATGGGAGCATTGATTGGTCAACAATTCATAAGTGCTTCTCTTTGGGGTAGTTTTGATTGTGCTTTAAACTACAGACAAGACTCATCATCTTTCATCCAGTTTGAATCAAGCTGCAGCACTGCACTTGGATTAAATTGCCTTGCCTCGTAAAATGAAAGTTGATATTTGCTCCAACTTTAGCATCTGTCTTTCCAAAGTGAGTAGAAAGTGCTATCAAGTTGGGGTAAATTTTTGCTGACTGACTTCATGTCTTCAATTAAGTCTTTTCTTTCAGTTAATGTCCAGTTCAAAGTCTAATGTGGACATCTACAAAGAGAAGCATTCTCTATTATCTTCTAGAATAAGTGCTTCTTTTTGGGGGAGTCTTGTTGGTGTATGCTCATCGTGTGGTTGAAAGTTTAACCTTTACAGCGCCCTCTTCAGACACTAGTGGGTGCTGTTACATCTTTATGTTTTGGATGCATGTCTCTTTTATCACATTTTGCATACTCTGTCCAAATGCTATCCATTGTTTAAGGCATAGGAAGAGCTGTGAACAGCTGCATTAACCTAAGTGTGAATAGTCCAACACATTTGGAAATGTGCATAGTCGTTCCAGGGATATTACCACAGCAATCAAAAGTCGATGGGCTCAATAGGCCCCAAAAGTGTGAACGACCAATGAAGAGCCAGGTGGACAAGCTCATGCTTTAAATTTGGTGATGTTACACTGCAAGCCTCAGATCAGCTTCACCTTGCAGCCCGGAACATGCTCCATGTGTCTCTGCCTGTAAGTCATCTCCATTGCTGGCACACTGTTTTTGCATTGAAAACTAGCAGCATAGCTGCTACTACTGCCACTATCGGTACCCCCACAATGGCATTGGCTTGTCTGCTGTATAGAGTAAGTGCTTTTTGTTGGGGTAGTTTTGAGTGACTCATGCTGCAACTGTGAACAACCTTCTGGAACTGCACACTGATTTTTATGAGGGATGCTCATGTAATCTCAGGGCACAGTACAGTAAGATCACTTCAAATGGGAGCATTGATTGGTCAACAATTCATAAGTGCTTCTCTTTGGGGTAGTTTTGATTGTGCTTTAAACTACAGACAAGACTCATCATCTTTCATCCAGTTTGAATCAAGCTGCAGCACTGCACTTGGATTAAATTGCCTTGCCTCGTGAAATGAAAGTTGATATTTGCTCCAACTTTAGCATCTGTCTTTCCAAAGTGAGTAGAAAGTGCTATCAAGTTGGGGTAAATTTTTGCTGACTGACTTCATGTCTTCAATTAAGTCTTTTCTTTCAGTTAATGTCCAGTTCAAAGTTTAATGTGGACATCTACAAAGAGAAGCATTCTCTATTATCTTCTAGAATAAGTGCTTCTTTTTGGGGGAGTCTTGTTGGTGTATGCTCATCGTGTGGTTGCTTTACAGCGCCCTCTTCAGACACTAGTGGGTGCTGTTACATCTTTATGTTTTGGATGCATGTCTCTTTTATCACATTTTGCATACTCTGTCCAAATGCTATCCATTGTTTAAGGCATAGGAAGAGCTGTGAACAGCTGCATTAACCTAAGTGTGAATAGTCCAACACATTTGGAAATGTGCATAGTCGTTCCAGGGATATTACAACAGCAATCAAAAGTCGATGGGCTCAATAGGCCCCAAAAGTGTGAACGACCAATGAAGAGCCAGGTGGACAAGCTCATGCTTTAAATTTGGTGATGTTACACTGCAAGCCTCAGATCAGCTTCACCTTGCAGCCCGGAACATGCTCCATGTGTCTCTGCCTGTAAGTCATCTCCATTGCTGGCACACTGTTTTTGCATTGAAAACTAGCAGCATAGCTGCTACTACTGCCACTATCGGTACCCCCACAATGGCATTGGCTTGTCTGCTGTATAGAGTAAGTGCTTTTTGTTGGGGTAGTTTTGAGTGACTCATGCTGCAACTGTGAACAACCTTCTGGAACTGCACACTGATTTTTATGAGGGATGCTCATGTAATCTCAGGGCACAGTACAGTAAGATCACTTCAAATGGGAGCATTGATTGGTCAACAATTCATAAGTGCTTCTCTTTGGGGTAGTTTTGATTGTGCTTTAAACTACAGACAAGACTCATCATCTTTCATCCAGTTTGAATCAAGCTGCAGCACTGCACTTGGATTAAATTGCCTTGCCTCGTAAAATGAAAGTTGATATTTGCTCCAACTTTAGCATCTGTCTTTCCAAAGTGAGTAGAAAGTGCTATCAAGTTGGGGTAAATTTTTGCTGACTGACTTCATGTCTTCAATTAAGTCTTTTCTTTCAGTTAATGTCCAGTTCAAAGTCTAATGTGGACATCTACAAAGAGAAGCATTCTCTATTATCTTCTAGAATAAGTGCTTCTCTTTGGGGCAGTCTTGTTGGTGTATGCTCATCGTGTGGTTGAAAGTTTACCTTTACAGCGCCCTCTTCAGACACTAGTGGGTGCTGTTACATCTTTATGTTTTGGATGCATGTCTCTTTTATCACATTTTGCATACTCTGTCCAAATGCTATCCATTGTTTAAGGCATAGGAAGAGCTGTGAACAGCTGCATTAACCTAAGTGTGAATAGTCCAACACATTTGGAAATGTGCATAGTCGTTCCAGGGATATTACAACAGCAATCAAAAGTCGATGGGCTCAATAGGCCCCAAAAGTGTGAACGACCAATGAAGAGCCAGGTGGACAAGCTCATGCTTTAAATTTGGTGATGTTACACTGCAAGCCTCAGATCAGCTTCACCTTGCAGCCCGGAACATGCTCCATGTGTCTCTGCCTGTAAGTCATCTCCATTGCTGGCACACTGTTTTTGCATTGAAAACTAGCAGCATAGCTGCTACTACTGCCACTATCGGTACCCCCACAATGGCATTGGCTTGTCTGCTGTATAGAGTAAGTGCTTTTTGTTGGGGTAGTTTTGAGTGACTCATGCTGCAACTGTGAACAACCTTCTGGAACTGCACACTGATTTTTATGAGGGATGCTCATGTAATCTCAGGGCACAGTACAGTAAGATCACTTCAAATGGGAGCATTGATTGGTCAACAATTCATAAGTGCTTCTCTTTGGGGTAGTTTTGATTGTGCTTTAAACTACAGACAAGACTCATCATCTTTCATCCAGTTTGAATCAAGCTGCAGCACTGCACTTGGATTAAATTGCCTTGCCTCGTGAAATGAAAGTTGATATTTGCTCCAACTTTAGCATCTGTCTTTCCAAAGTGAGTAGAAAGTGCTATCAAGTTGGGGTAATTTTTGCTGACTGACTTCATGTCTTCAATTAAGTCTTTTCTTTCAGTTAATGTCCAGTTCAAAGTCTAATGTGGACATCTACAAAGAGAAGCATTCTCTATTATCTTCTAGAATAAGTGCTTCTCTTTGGGGCAGTCTTGTTGGTGTATGCTCATCGTGTGGTTGAAAGTTTACCTTTACAGCGCCCTCTTCAGACACTAGTGGGTGCTGTTACATCTTTATGTTTTGGATGCATGTCTCTTTTATCACATTTTGCATACTCTGTCCAAATGCTATCCATTGTTTAAGGCATAGGAAGAGCTGTGAACAGCTGCATTAACCTAAGTGTGAATAGTCCAACACATTTGGAAATGTGCATAGTCGTTCCAGGGATATTACAACAGCAATCAAAAGTCGATGGGCTCAATAGGCCCCAAAAGTGTGAACGACCAATGAAGAGCCAGGTGGACAAGCTCATGCTTTAAATTTGGTGATGTTACACTGCAAGCCTCAGATCAGCTTCACCTTGCAGCCCGGAACATGCTCCATGTGTCTCTGCCTGTAAGTCATCTCCATTGCTGGCACACTGTTTTTGCATTGAAAACTAGCAGCATAGCTGCTACTACTGCCACTATCGGTACCCCCACAATGGCATTGGCTTGTCTGCTGTATAGAGTAAGTGCTTTTTGTTGGGGTAGTTTTGAGTGACTCATGCTGCAACTGTGAACAACCTTCTGGAACTGCACACTGATTTTTATGAGGGATGCTCATGTAATCTCAGGGCACAGTACAGTAAGATCACTTCAAATGGGAGCATTGATTGGTCAACAATTCATAAGTGCTTCTCTTTGGGGTAGTTTTGATTGTGCTTTAAACTACAGACAAGACTCATCATCTTTCATCCAGTTTGAATCAAGCTGCAGCACTGCACTTGGATTAAATTGCCTTGCCTCGTAAATGAAAGTTGATATTTGCTCCAACTTTAGCATCTGTCTTTCCAAAGTGAGTAGAAAGTGCTATCAAGTTGGGGTAAATTTTTGCTGACTGACTTCATGTCTTCAATTAAGTCTTTTCTTTCAGTTAATGTCCAGTTCAAAGTCTAATGTGGACATCTACAAAGAGAAGCATTCTCTATTATCTTCTAGAATAAGTGCTTCTCTTTGGGGCAGTCTTGTTGGTGTATGCTCATCGTGTGGTTGAAAGTTTACCTTTACAGCGCCCTCTTCAGACACTAGTGGGTGCTGTTACATCTTTATGTTTTGGATGCATGTCTCTTTTATCACATTTTGCATACTCTGTCCAAATGCTATCCATTGTTTAAGGCATAGGAAGAGCTGTGAACAGCTGCATTAACCTAAGTGTGAATAGTCCAACACATTTGGAAATGTGCATAGTCGTTCCAGGGATATTACACAGCAATCAAAAGTCGATGGGCTCAATAGGCCCCAAAAGTGTGAACGACCAATGAAGAGCCAGGTGGACAAGCTCATGCTTTAAATTTGGTGATGTTACACTGCAAGCCTCAGATCAGCTTCACCTTGCAGCCCGGAACATGCTCCATGTGTCTCTGCCTGTAAGTCATCTCCATTGCTGGCACACTGTTTTTGCATTGAAAACTAGCAGCATAGCTGCTACTACTGCCACTATCGGTACCCCCACAATGGCATTGGCTTGTCTGCTGTATAGAGTAAGTGCTTTTTGTTGGGGTAGTTTTGAGTGACTCATGCTGCAACTGTGAACAACCTTCTGGAACTGCACACTGATTTTTATGAGGGATGCTCATGTAATCTCAGGGCACAGTACAGTAAGATCACTTCAAATGGGAGCATTGATTGGTCAACAATTCATAAGTGCTTCTCTTTGGGGTAGTTTTGATTGTGCTTTAAACTACAGACAAGACTCATCATCTTTCATCCAGTTTGAATCAAGCTGCAGCACTGCACTTGGATTAAATTGCCTTGCCTCGTAAAATGAAAGTTGATATTTGCTCCAACTTTAGCATCTGTCTTTCCAAAGTGAGTAGAAAGTGCTATCAAGTTGGGGTAAATTTTTGCTGACTGACTTCATGTCTTCAATTAAGTCTTTTCTTTCAGTTAATGTCCAGTTCAAAGTCTAATGTGGACATCTACAAAGAGAAGCATTCTCTATTATCTTCTAGAATAAGTGCTTCTCTTTGGGGCAGTCTTGTTGGTGTATGCTCATCGTGTGGTTGAAAGTTTACCTTTACAGCGCCCTCTTCAGACACTAGTGGGTGCTGTTACATCTTTATGTTTTGGATGCATGTCTCTTTTATCACATTTTGCATACTCTGTCCAAATGCTATCCATTGTTTAAGGCATAGGAAGAGCTGTGAACAGCTGCATTAACCTAAGTGTGAATAGTCCAACACATTTGGAAATGTGCATAGTCGTTCCAGGGATATTACAACAGCAATCAAAAGTCGATGGGCTCAATAGGCCCCAAAAGTGTGAACGACCAATGAAGAGCCAGGTGGACAAGCTCATGCTTTAAATTTGGTGATGTTACACTGCAAGCCTCAGATCAGCTTCACCTTGCAGCCCGGAACATGCTCCATGTGTCTCTGCCTGTAAGTCATCTCCATTGCTGGCACACTGTTTTTGCATTGAAAACTAGCAGCATAGCTGCTACTACTGCCACTATCGGTACCCCCACAATGGCATTGGCTTGTCTGCTGTATAGAGTAAGTGCTTTTTGTTGGGGTAGTTTTGAGTGACTCATGCTGCAACTGTGAACAACCTTCTGGAACTGCACACTGATTTTTATGAGGGATGCTCATGTAATCTCAGGGCACAGTACAGTAAGATCACTTCAAATGGGAGCATTGATTGGTCAACAATTCATAAGTGCTTCTCTTTGGGGTAGTTTTGATTGTGCTTTAAACTACAGACAAGACTCATCATCTTTCATCCAGTTTGAATCAAGCTGCAGCACTGCACTTGGATTAAATTGCCTTGCCTCGTGAAATGAAAGTTGATATTTGCTCCAACTTTAGCATCTGTCTTTCCAAAGTGAGTAGAAAGTGCTATCAAGTTGGGGTAAATTTTTGCTGACTGACTTCATGTCTTCAATTAAGTCTTTTCTTTCAGTTAATGTCTAGTTCAAAGTCTAATGTGGACATCTACAAAGAGAAGCATTCTCTATTATCTTAAAGAATAAGTGCTTCTCTTTGGGGCAGTCTTGTTGGTGTATGCTCATTGTGTGGTTGAAAGTTTACCTTTACAGCTTACAGTTTACCCTCTTCAGACACTAGTGGGTGCTGATACATCTTTATGTTTTGGATGCATGTCTCTTTTATCACATTTTGCATACTCTGTCCAAATGCTATCCATTGTTTAAGGCATAGGAAGAGCTGTGAACAGCTGCATTAACCTAAGTGTGAATAGTCCAACACATTTGGAAATGTGCATAGTCGTTCCAGGGATATTACCACAGCAATCAAAAGTCGATGGGCTCAAAGGCCCCAAAAGTGTGAACGACCAATGAAGAGCCAGGTGGACAAGCTCATGCTTTAAATTTGGTGATGTTACACTGCAAGCCTCAGATCAGCTTCACCTTGTAGCCCGGAACATGCTCCATGTGTCTCTGCCTGTAAGTCATCTCCATTGCTGGCACACTGTTTTTGAATTGAAAACCTACTACTGCCACTATCGGTACCCCCACAATGGCATTGGCTTGTCTGCTGTATAGAGTAAGTGCTTTTTGTTGGGGTAGTTTTGAGTGACTCATGCTGCAACTGTGAACAACCTTCTGGAACTGCACACTGATTTTTATGAGGGATGCTCATGTAATCTCAGGATACAGTACAGTAAGATCACTTCAAATGGGAGCATTGATTGGTCAACAATTCATAAGTGCTTCTCTTTGGGGTAGTTTTGATTGTGCTTTAAACTACAGACAAGACTCATCATCTTTCATCCAGTTTGAATCAAGCTGCAGCACTGCACTTGGATTAAATTGCCTTGCCTCGTGAAATGAAAGTTGATATTTGCTCCAACTTTAGCATCTGTCTTTCCAAAGTGAGTAGAAAGTGCTATCAAGTTGGGGTAAATTTTTGCTGACTGACTTCATGTCTTCAATTAAGTCTTTTCTTTCAGTTAATGTCCAATTCAAAGTCTAATGTGGACATCTACAAAGAGAAGCATTCTCTATTATCTTAAAGAATAAGTGCTTCTCTTTGGGGCAGTCTTGTTGGTGTATGCTCATCGTGTGGTTGAAAGTTTAACCTTTACAGCGCCCTCTTCAGACACTAGTGGGTGCTGTTACATGTTTATGGTTTTGGATGAATGTCTCTTTTATCACATTTTGCATACTCTTTCCAAATGCTATCCATTGTTTAAGGCATAGGAAGAGCTGTGTACAGCTGCATTAACCTAAGTGTGAATAGTCCAACACATTTGGAAATGTGCAGTCGTGCCAGGGATATTACCACAGCAATCAAAAGTCGATGGGCTCAACAGGCCCCAAAAGTGTGAACGACCAATAAAGAGCCAGGTGGACAAGCTCATGCTTTAAATTTGGTGATGTTACACTGCAAGCCTCAGATCAGCTTCACCTTGTAGCCCGGAACAAGCTCCATGTGTCTCTGCCTGTAAGTCATCTCCATTGCTAGCACACTGTTTTTGAATTGAAAACCTACTACTGCCACTATCGGTACCCCCACAATGGCATTGGCTTGTCTGCTGTATAGAGTAAGTGCTTTTTGTTGGGGTAGTTTTGAGTGACTCATGCTGCAACTGTGAACAACCTTCTGGAACTGCACACTGATTTTTATGAGGGATGCTCATGTAATCTCAGGATACAGTACAGTAAGATCACTTCAAATGGGAGCATTGATTGGTCAACAATTCATAAGTGCTTCTCTTTGGGGTAGTTTTGATTGTGCTTTAAACTACAGACAAGACTCATCATCTTTCATCCAGTTTGAATCAAGCTGCAGCACTGCACTTGGATTAAATTGCCTTGCCTCGTGAAATGAAAGTTGATATTTGCTCCAACTTTAGCATCTGTCTTTCCAAAGTGAGTAGAAAGTGCTATCAAGTTGGGGTAAATTTTTGCTGACTGACTTCATGTCTTCAATTAAGTCTTTTCTTTCAGTTAATGTCCAATTCAAAGTCTAATGTGGACATCTACAAAGAGAAGCATTCTCTATTATCTTAAAGAATAAGTGCTTCTCTTTGGGGCAGTCTTGTTGGTGTATGCTCATCGTGTGGTTGAAAGTTTAACCTTTACAGCGCCCTCTTCAGACACTAGTGGGTGCTGTTACATGTTTATGGTTTTGGATGAATGTCTCTTTTATCACATTTTGCATACTCTTTCCAAATGCTATCCATTGTTTAAGGCATAGGAAGAGCTGTGTACAGCTGCATTAACCTAAGTGTGAATAGTCCAACACATTTGGAAATGTGCAGTCGTGCCAGGGATATTACCACAGCAATCAAAAGTCGATGGGCTCAACAGGCCCCAAAAGTGTGAACGACCAATAAAGAGCCAGGTGGACAAGCTCATGCTTTAAATTTGGTGATGTTACACTGCAAGCCTCAGATCAGCTTCACCTTGTAGCCCGGAACAAGCTCCATGTGTCTCTGCCTGTAAGTCATCTCCATTGCTAGCACACTGTTTTTGAATTGAAAACCTACTACTGCCACTATCGGTACCCCCACAATGGCATTGGCTTGTCTGCTGTATAGAGTAAGTGCTTTTTGTTGGGGTAGTTTTGAGTGACTCATGCTGCAACTGTGAACAACCTTCTGGAACTGCACACTGATTTTTATGAGGGATGCTCATGTAATCTCAGGGCACAGTACAGTAAGATCACTTCAAATGGGAGCATTGATTGGTCAACAATTCATAAGTGCTTCTCTTTGAGGTAGTTTTGATTGTGCTTTAAACTACAGACAAGACTCATCATCTTTCATCCAGTTTGAATCAAGCTGCAGCACTGCACTTGGATTAAATTGCCTTGCCTCGTGAAATGAAAAGTTGATATTTGCTCCAACTTTAGCATCTGTCTTTCCAAAGTGAGTAGAAAGTGCTATCAAGTTGGGGTACATTTTTGCTGACTGACTTCATGTCTTCAATTAAGTCTTTTCTTTCAGTTAATGTCCAGTTCAAAGTCTAATGTGGACATCTACAAAGAGAAGCATTCTCTATTATCTTAAAGAATAAGTGCTTCTCTTTGGGGCAGTCTTGTTGGTATATGCTCATCGTGTGGTTGAAAGTTTACCTTTACAGCGCCCTCTTCAGACACTAGTGGGTGCTGTTACATCTTTATGTTTTGGATGAATGTCTCTTTTATCACATTTTGCATACTCTGTCCAAATGCTATCCATTGTTTAAGGCATAGGAAGAGCTGTGAACAGCTGCATTAACCTAAGTGTGAATAGTCCAACACATTTGGAAATGTGCATAGTCGTTCCAGGGATATTACCACAGCAATCAAAAGTCGATGGGCTCAATAGGCCCCAAAAGTGTGAACGACCAATGAAGAGCCAGGTGGGGTAGTTAATGTCCAAAGCTGCTACTACTGCCACTATCGGTACCCCCACAATGGCATTGGCTTGTCTGCTGTATAGAGTAAGTGCTTTTTGTTGGGGTAGTTTTGAGTGACTCATGCTACAACTGTAAACAACCTTCTGGAACTGCACACTGATTTTTATGAGGGATGCTCATGTAATCTCAGGGCACAGTACAGTAAGATCACTTCAAATGGGAGCATTGATTGGTCAACAATTCATAAGTGCTTCTCTTTGGGGTAGTTTTGATTGTGCTTTAAACTACAGACAAGACTCATCATCTTTCATCCAGTTTGAATCAAGCTGCAGCACTGCACTTGGATTAAATTGCCTTGCCTCGTGAAATGAAAAGTTGATATTTGCTCCAACTTTAGCATCTGTCTTTCCAAAGTGATTAGAAAGTGCTATCAATTTGGGATAAATTTTTGCTGACTGACTTCATGTCTTCATCTAAGTATTTTCTTTCAGTTAATGTCCAGTTCAAAGTCTAATGTGGACATCTACAAAGAGAAGCATTCTCTATTATCTTCTAGAATAAGTGCTTCTCTTTGGGGCAGTCTTGTTGGTATATGCTCATCGTGTGGTTGAAAGTTTACCTTTACAGCGCCCTCTTCAGACACTAGTGGGTGCTGTTACATCTTTATATTTTGGATGAATGTCTCTTTTATCACATTTTGCATACTCTGTCCAAATGCTATCCATTGTTTAAGGCATAGGAAGTGCTGTGAACAGCTGCATTAACCTAAGTGTGAATAGCCAAACACATTTGGAAATGTGCATAGTCGTTCCAGGGATATTACCACAGCAATCAAAAGTCGATGGGCTCAAAAGGCCCCAAAAGTTTGAACGACCAATGAAGAGCCAGGTGGACAAGCTCATGCTTTAAATTTGGTGATGTTACACTGCAAGCCTCAGATCAGCTTCACCTTGTAGCCCGGAACATGCTCCATGTGTCTCTGCCTGTAAGTCATCTCCATTGCTGGCACACTGTTTTTGAATTGAAAACCTACTACTGCCACTGTCGGTACCCCCACAATGGCATTGGCTTTTCTGCTGTATAGAGTAAGTGCTTTTTGTTGGGGTAGTTTTGAGTGACTCATGCTGCAACTGTGAACAACCTTCTGGAACTGCACACGATTTTTATGAGGGATGCTCATGTAATCTCAGGGCACAGTACAGTAAGATAACTTCAAATGGGAGCATTGATTGGTTAACAATTCATAAGTGCTTCTCTTTGGGGTAGTTTTGATTGTGCTTTAAACTACAGACAAGACTCATCATCTTTCATCCAGTTTGAATCAAGCTGCAGCACTTCACTTGGATTAAATTGCCTTGCCCCGTGAAATGAAAGTTGATATTTGCTCCAACTTTAGCATCTGTCTTTCCAAAGTGAGTAGAAAGTGCTATCAAGTTGGGGTAAATTTTTGCTGACTGACTTCATGTCTTCATCTAAGTATTTTCTTTCAGTTAATGTCCAATTCAAAGTCTAATGTGGACATCTACAAAGAGAAGCATTCTCTATTATCTTAAAGAATAAGTGCTTCTCTTTGGGGCAGTCTTGTTGGTGTATGCTCATCGTGTGGTTGAAAGTTTACCTTTACAGCGCCCTCTTCAGACACTAGTGGGTGCTGTTACATCTTTATGTTTTGGATGCATGTCTCTTTTATCACATTTTGCATACTCTGTCCAAATGCTATCCATTGTTTAAGGCATAGGAAGAGCTGTGAACAGCTGCATTAACCTAAGTGTGAATAGTCCAACACATTTGGAAATGTGCATAGTCGTTCCAGGGATATTACCACAGCAATCAAAAGTCGATGGGCTCAAAAGGCCCCAAAAGTGTGAACGACCAACGAAGAGCCAGGTGGACAAGCTCATGCTTTAAATTTGGTGATGTTACACCGCAAGCCTCAGATCAGCTTCACCTTGCAGCCCGGAACATGCTCCATGTGTCTCTGCCTGTAAGTCATCTCCATTGCTGGCACACTGTTTTTGAATTGAAAACTAGCAGCATAGCTGCTACTACTGCCACTATCGGTACCCCCACAATGGCATTGGCTTGTCTGCTGTATAGAGTAAGTGCTTTTTGTTGGGGTAGTTTTGAGTGACTCATGCTACAACTGTGAACAACCTTCTGGAACTGCACACTGATTTTTATGAGGGATGCTCATGTAATCTCAGGGCACAGTACAGTAAGATCACTTCAAATGGGAGCATTGATTGGTCAACAATTCATAAGTGCTTCTCTTTGGGGTAGTTTTGATTGTGCTTTAAACTACAGACAAGACTCATCATCTTTCATCATAAATTTTTGCTAACTGACTTCATGTCTTCATCTAAGTATTTTCTTTCAGAAAATGTACAGTTAATGTACAGTTCAAAGTCTAATGTTGACAACTACAAAGAGAAGCATTCTCTATTATCCTAAAGAATAACTTTACTTTTATAAGTGTCTGTAGAGCTGTTAAGAGAGGTGGGGGAATAGCTGCTCTATTTAAAGATGTCTTTCAATGCAAGCAAATGTTACTTGGTGATCACCCATCTTTTGAATACTTAAGTATTGCTGTAAAAGGTGCGCCACGCATTCTGTTTACAATTATTTACAGACCTCCCAAATACTCCCCAGTCTTTGTTGATGACTTCTCAGAACTGTTATCATCTATTTCTTCTTAATTTGACTGTGTTTTGTTATTGCTGGAGATTTTAATATTCATGTAGACAAGACAGAAAACAACACTGCAAGTGAACTCTTAACTGTTTTAAATACTTTTGATCTGGCCCAGCATGTGCACAGCCCCACACACAATCGAGGACACACTCTGGATCTGCTTATAAGCAAAGGTCTAAACATTTCATCCACCTTTATTAGAGATGTGGCGTTATCTGATCATTTCTGTATTTTCTTTGATATATCGATCTGTCCTGCCACTGAAGATAGACCTGTCTCTTTAAAAAAGAGGTTCATAAATGAGAACACCAGTGAGCTATTTATGAATGCTATGTCTTTGTCACCAACTATATCTGCAGCCTCTGTTGATGTTCTCCTCGATAGCTTAAATGCAAAAGTTAAAAATGTTTTTGACGACATTGCTCCAGTAAAGATCAAAATGATAACCGGTAGGCGTAAAGCACCCTGGAAAAACACAACAGCAGTACAGAACATGAAAAAAACATGCAGAAAAGCTGAGCGTATGTGACGAAGATCTAAACTTGAAGTTCACTATAATATCTATAAAAACAGCATGCGTGCCTTCAATGTCGAATTAGTCAAAGCTAGACAGACTTTTTTTCTTTAACATGATTAACTGCAACAAAAACAACATAAAATAGAGCACTCTAGACAAAACCTTACTGTCTAACTACAGACCAAATTCAAATCTTCCTTTTATAGGCAAGATCATTGAAAAGTTGTCTTCATTTAGCTGACCAAATTCCTAAACTCAAACGGCTATCTGGACATTTATCAGTCTGCTTTCCGTCAGCATCATAGCACAGAGACAGTGCTCATAAAGATAACTAATGACATTCGATTAAATTCTGATTCAGGCAAGATATCAGTTCTGGTATTACTAGATCTCAGTGCTGCCTTTGACATGGTAGATCACACCATACTCCTACATAGGCTGGAAAACTGGGTAGGGCTTTCTGGGTTGGCCCTTAAATGGTCAGGTCATACCTTAAAGGGAGGGGTTACTATGTGAACATAGGTAACCATAAATCTGAGTGGACATACATAACGTGTGGTGTACCACAGGGCTCAATTTCTTGCCTCGCTCCTGTTCAATTTGTACATGCTCCCAGTTGGTCAAATAATGAAAAATAACCAAATTGCTTACCACAGCTATGCAGATAGCTCATCCAAGATGGCGGTGCGTACACACGCTGCGGCTTCTCTCTCTCCCGACAGAACGGTGTTTTCGTGTTTTTTGTCTTGTAAGTCGCAGTGTCTTTGTACGTCTTCGTCGCGCATTACTGTCTTTAAGCGCGCATACAGTCGTGAGTTTATTCTCGATGTTGGCAGAACAACATTTCTAGAGTTAAACTCTGCACACGCCGAAGAGCTGCGTGACCTCGGTCTGCTCCGGAGGATCACGTCACCACCGACCCCCACTACTGCATCTCGCCCACAGTGGAGGCGCCACAAGCGGTGTGAAAGAAAGCAGAAGAGGGGTAAGCGCGGAGGTATCCGGGCTAGGCTAGCGGCTAACCCACACAAGCCAGCTATCCCCACCATCGTACTGGCTAACGTACGCTCTTTGGACAATAAACTGGACTACATCCGACTACTACGCTCAACTCAAGAGAGAGACTGTAAGAGACTGTTGTGTTTTTGTGTTCACGGAAACATGGCTCAACAACAACGTACCAGACTGCGCCATCCAGCTCGACGAGCTAACATGCTATCGAGGGAGGCAAGACCCGCGGCGGCGGACTTTGTGTTTACATCAACGATGCGTGGTGCCGCGACACTGTTGTGGTTTGCAAACACTGCTCACCCCTGGTGGAGTTTATGATTATTAAGTGCCGGCCGTTCTACATCCCGAGGGAATATACAGCCATAATTCTCGTTGCTGTATACATCCCCCCCAGCTCCAACAACAACAACAGGGTGAGGCGCTGAATGAACTGTACCAGCACATCAGCGAGCAGCAGACAGCCCACCCAGATGCTTTTCTCATCTCGGCTGGAGACTTCAACCATGCAAACCTGAAGAGCGTTTTCCCGAAAATACACCAACACATAGACTTTCCAACTCGGGGAAACAACACACTGGACTTTGTTTACACCACCCAGAGAGGATCCTACAAAGCCCTCCCCCTCCCCCATCTTGGCGCCTCAGACCACATCACTGTCATGCTAATGCCTGCATACAGACCGCTCGTTAAAGTCACCAAACCAGTTTACAAACAGATACAAGTGTGGCCAGAAGGCTCATCAGAGGTACTTCAAGACTGCTTTAACACCACTGACTGGGATATGTTCAAGCAGGCTGCCACATACAACAACACCACAGACCTCCAGGAGTACTCAGAGACTGTCACTGCCTACATCAACAAGTGCATTGATGATGTAACGACCACAAAGACTATCACTGTGCGGGCCAACCAGAAACCGTGGATGACAGGGGAGGTCTACCGTCTCCTTAAGGCTCGTAACGCTGCCTTCAGAACAGGAGAGGAGGTGAGCCTGAAGACAGCTAGGGCCAATCTATCCCGTGGCTTTAGAGAGGCCAAGAGACAGTACTCCAGGAGGATATCCCATCGATTGAGGCACAAAACGACACCACTGCACAGAAGACTCCACCACCTCCTGGCGACCAGGTGATGACTCTGTCCCCAGACAGCGTGCGGAGATCCTTCAGCAGGGTCAATGCACGCAAAGCTCCGGGTCCTGACAACATTCCTGGGCGTGTGCTGAGAGACTGTGCAGCAGAACTCACTGATGTCTTCACCGACATTTTCAACATCTCGCTGAGTCAGGCCGTTGTTCCCACATGCTTCAAAGCCACCACCATCATCCCAGTCCCAAAGAAGTCATCTCCATCCTGCTTCAACGACTACCGTCCAGTTGCACTCACTCCTATTCTCATGAAGTGCTTTGAACGGCTGGTCATGCACAACATCAAGTCTGTCCTCCCCCCCTCTCTGGACCCCTTCCAGTTTGCATATCGGTCCAAGCGTTCGACTGATGATGCCATCGCCACTACTCTTCATGCCGCACTAACTCATCTGGACAAAAAAGACTCTTACGTCAGAATGCTGTTCATAGACTTCAGTTCAGCATTCAACACAATCATCCCTCAACAGCTCACGCACAAACTGTCCCAGCTGGGTTTAAACACTTCGCTGTGCAACTGGCTGTTGGACTTTCTGACTGGGAGACCTCAGGCAGTACGGGTCGGCAGTAACACATCCAGCACTATCACACTGAACACGGGGGCCCCCCAAGGATGTGTACTTAGCCCCCTCCTCTACACCCTGCTGACCCACGACTGCTCACCATCACATGACTCCAACCTCTTCATCAAGTTTGCGGACGACACAACTGTGGTGGGTCTCATCAGCAACAGAGATGAGACAAACTACAGGAGTGAGGTGAGCCACTTGGCCAGGTGGTGCAGTGACAACAATCTCTCTCTGAACGTGGAGAAGACAAAGGAGATTGTTGTCGACTTCAGGAGAGCGCACACTCAGCATGCTCCTCTCACTGTCAATGGTGCGACCGTAGAGAGAGTGAGCAGCACCAAGTTCCTGGGTGTGCACATCACTGAGGACCTCTCCTGGACTAACAACACTGCAGCACTGGCGAAGAAAGCACAACAGCGTCTCTACTTTCTCCGCAAACTGAGAAGAGCCAGAGTGCACCATCATGTGCACCTTCTACAGAGGCACCATCGAGAGCATCCTGACCAGCTGCATCACTGTGTGGTATGGCGCCTGCAACGCATCATGCCGCAAGACCCTCCAACGCATAGTGAGAGCAGCTGAGAAGATCGTTGGTGTCTCTCTCCCCTTCCTCCAGGACATTTTTGGTACCCGTCTCACCCGCAAAGCCCTCTGCATTGCAGGTGATCCCACCCACCTGTCACACAGCTTCTTCAGTCTGCTGCCATCAGGGAGGAGGCTTCGGAGTCTCCAGGCCAGGACCAGCAGACTGAAGGAGAGCTTCATACACCAGGCAGTCAGGAAGCTAAACTCCCTTCCGACCCGACCCTCCCTCCCCTCCCTTGCCACACGCATCTCTGAACCCTGAACCCATCCATCCCTTCCCACATCATACTCTGTCCCGCACTTGTCACTTTGTCACTTTATGGAACATTGGACTGCTCAACCCCTTTTCAGTAGTGGTCTGAGCCACCTCAACTAACTAACTACCTCTAAGTCAGTTAAACAAGCCTGCTCTCCTGACACTTTAAAACAGACTGATAAGCTTTGCACTACATTACATTTGCACTGTTGATATTTTCATCTGCACTGTAGTGTTTCTCATCTACACTGTTGTTTATTTCATCTGCACCATTTGATTTGATTATTTCATCTGCACTGTTGTTTGTTTATTTCATCTACACTGTTGTTTATTTCATCTGCACCATTTGATTTGATTATTTCATCTGCACTGCTGTTTATTTCATCTACACTGTTGTTTATTTCATCTGCACCATTTGATTTGATTATTTCATCTGCACTGCTGGTTATTTCATCTGCACGGTTGTTTATTTCATCTACGCTGCTGTTTATTTCATCTGCACTGCTGTTTATCTCATCTGCACTATTGATTATTTCTTTGGTTTGCACAATTATTTTGGTTACATATCCCTTGCTTGTAAAGTTGTTTTGTGTATATATATGGTTTTTGTATTTATCTGTAATTTGATATATTTTTTTGATATATGTTATTCTATGTTATGTGTATGCACCTGGGGTCTGAGAGTAACGCAATTTCAATCCTCCATTTGTATGTACTGTACATGTGGCAGAATTGACAATAAAGCTGACTTTGACTTTGACAGATGACACTCAGATCTACTTAGCCCTCTCGTCCAATGACTACAGGCCTATTGACTCCCTTTGCCAGTGCATTGATGAAATTAACAGCTGAATGTGCCAAAACTTACTTCAGTTAAATAAAGACAAAACTGAAGTCATTGTATGTGGTAACAAAGATGAAACTAACAAGGTATAAACAAACCTTGACTCAAGAGGTCTAAAGACTCAAAGTAAAGTAAAGCCTCAGATCAGCTTTACCTTGCAGCCCGGAACATGCCCCGTGTTGATGGTAGATGTACGCCACAGCAGAAGTGCTGTCCGAGCGGACCAGCACGTGCCTGCCCTGAACGAGGGGTTGGAACCACCTCAGGGCTAGAAGCACCGACAGCAACTCTAGGCAGTTGATATGCCACTGCAGACGGGGACCCGTCCATCGACCTGACACTGCATGCCTGTTACACACAGCACCCCATCCATTCAGGGAGACATCTGCCGATGAGACTCGGGGAGAATTGGAAACCAATTCCTCGATGCTTTCATTATTATAGTATATTTTCTTTATACTATAATTTGTTGTTTCAGTTTATTTATTGATATTGTAAATCTGTTTGTTTTACAATATTTGCTTTTAGGTATAATTGTATTTGATGTGCGAATTGTTTAATTTTTCCCTTTTTGTGATAACATTTACATTTTACATTTATTCATTTGGCAGACGCTTTTATCCAAAGCCACAATTGAGGAAAACAGCAAGCGATTCGTCTAAGTAAGCAATATTCACGAGAAGTGCTAGTAATACAAAGTTTCAGATACAACCTCAAGATAGTACAAGCAAGTATATAGAGAACATTAGAAAAGGAAAAGAGAGGTAGAAAGATTTTTTTTTTTTTAATTTTAATTAGGCAGTTAAGTGCTCATGGAAGAGGTGGGTCTTCAGCTGTTTTTTGAATTGTGAAATTGATCCAGCTGTCCTGATGGAAACAGGAAGATCGTTCCACCAGCAGGGAATGGTGAAAGAAAATGTCCTTGAGATGGATCTCATGCCTCTCTGTGAAGGAACAACGAGACGCTGATTGTTTTCAGACCGCAGACTTCTGGAGGGGATGTAAGTCTGTAAAAAAGAGTTGAGGTAGATGGGTGCTGTGTTAGTGGCTGTTCTGTAAGCGAGCACCAGTGCCTTGAACTTAATGCGTGCCGCTACTGGGAGCCAGTGCAGAGAGATGAGCAGAGGTGTGACATGTGCTCTCTTGGGCTCATTGAAGACCAGGCGCGCAGCAGCATTCTGGATCATTTGCAGAGGTTTGAAGGCACAGGCTGAGAGACCAGCCAGAAGAGCATTACAGTAATCCAGTCTAGAAATGACCATAGCCAGGACGAGAAGCTGTGTTGCATGTTCTGTTAAGAACGGTCTGATCTTTCTAATGTTGTACAATGCAAACCTGCCTGGCCGAGTTGTTTTAGTAACGTGATCCTTAAAAGTCATCTGATCATCCATGATTACCCCAAGATTCCTGACTGAAGTCGATGGGGTTATCTTTGATGGACCAAGCTGGATGGTAAGCTGGTGCTGTTCTGACGGAGTGGCAGGAAGGACGAGAAGCTCAGTCTTGGCCAGGTTGAGTTGTAAGTGATGATCTTTCATCCAAGAAGAGATGTCAGCCAGGTAGTCGGAGACTCGTGTGGCTAGCGTGGAATCGTCTGGATGAAATGAGAGGTGAAGTTGAGTGTCATCAGCATAACAATGGTAGGAGAAACCAGAGGTGTCAAATAACGAAGTACAAATACTTCGTTACCCTACTTAAGTAGAAATTTTGGGTATCTATACTTTACTGGAGTAATACTTTTTTTGCCGACTTTTTACTTCTACTCCTTAAATTTTCACGCAATTATCTGTACTTTCTACTCCTTACATTTTAAAAATAGCCTCGTTACTCCTATTTAATTTCGGCTTGTCTTCATTCCAGCTTGTCATCTTTAAAAAAAAAAACCTATCCAGATAAATCGCGCATGAGTAAATTTGATTGTGGTTGGATGAGAAATATAAACATATACCATTCCGACACCCTATTGGTTTGTACGCGATCCATCGCACCTGCACATGACACAAATCACGTCACACTCCAGCAAGGACATAGCCAGTGTTGGGCTCGTTACTCAAAAAAGATTGTTTCTTAAAAGTTATTATTTCTCCACTACTGGCTCATTTATCAAACGGGTGCTTTCTCTTCGTCCTCCGCAAATTAAGAATTTTTCGAAATGATACAAAACAACTTTCGAATGCGCTGCTAGCTCTGCGCACCCAAGTACCACCAGCTAATGGCTTTCAAAAACTCGCCGTCTAATTTGAAAAAGCATATTGAGGTAAGATGAAATTTTGTTATCAGTCGATTGCTCAGTAATATACATATATGGCATACCTGTCAACACTCCCGATTTGGTTGGGTTTGGTTTGGTTTGGTTGTTATTTCTCCCGTAAAACTCCCGTATTTTCAGTTATTTCTCATTTGAAACTCCAAGACCGATGGGAAACGGAATGCGTTACAGTCTGTGTCCGCTCACTGGAGAGACGACAGACGGGTAACGTTAGATGCAGTATAGTCTACGTTACAGCTAGTGCTTGATCTGCAGAAGTAACATTTTCGTAGTTTTTAAAGTATTTCTGTCCGTAATGTATTGTTTTTGCTCTTGGTCTACTGTAATAGTATTTTTTGGTCTACTGTAATAGTATTTTTGGAAGTTTGTCTAATTAAACTAGAATCTGCTAACCAATAAACAAAAGTTACAACTACCAAACTACGGGAAGCGTGAAGGGACAAACTCTTTGTACATTTTTAAACTGCGTTTATTTAATGTCTGACGTTGAGATCTCTTGCAAAATGTAAATATTAAATTAAAATGATATCTTGCAGAGCTGCATTAAACAGTATTCTGAATTAAATTTAAGAATTTGAAATGAAAGTTGTTATGTTAGCCCTATTTGCCCTGCATAACACCCCAGCTGTTGAGAGGTATGATATATGGTTCTTTAATGCATTTGTATTGTACTAAAATGCGTTCATTTACAATGGGCATATATGCAGCTGAAACAGGTAGCCTAGTGCATCCCAAATTTTTCAACATTAACATTTTAATATAACATTAGCCTATGAGCTTTCGAAAAAGTTTTGTGGCGCGGCCTAAGCTTTTGTCCTTAATGGCATTTTTTCCTTACATTACTTTTACTTTTATACTTTAAGTAGTTTTGAAACCAGTACTTTTACACTTTTACTTGAGTAAAAAGCTTGAGTTGATACTTCAACTTCTACAGAAGTATTTTTAAACCCTAGTATCTATACAATACCTGATTAATGAATGTGAATACTTTTGACATCACTGG
This sequence comes from Oreonectes daqikongensis, assembly GCA_026939265.1. Lineage (NCBI taxonomy): Eukaryota > Metazoa > Chordata > Actinopteri > Cypriniformes > Nemacheilidae > Oreonectes > Oreonectes daqikongensis. The sequence goes on along the minus strand of JAOTQM010000133.1, from coordinate 2,045,947 downwards.
GAGAAACCATGTGCTTGTATGATGGAACCTAGTGATGTGGTGTATATGGAGAAGAGCAAAGGCCCAAGAACCGATCCTTGTGGGACCCCGGTGACTAGTTGGTGTGATTTGGACACTTCACCTCCCCAAGCTACCTTGAAGGATCTATCTGTGAGATAGGATTTAAACCAGGAGAGCGAAGTAATAATGAGAGAGCTTGATGCCAGTGGTCTTACCAGAAGGTGTCCTGGAAAAAAACCGAACGTAGGAACTACTTCAGTCATGGACCAAATTATTATACTTGCCACATTGATGGTAGGTATTACTAAAATGCTACGTAATACTAAAAGGAATCATTGTATGTTCACCCTTATAAAAGCCCCACTTCAAACCAGCCTAAAACCTGCTTTAAAGACACCACTCATAGTATGAAAACATTACTACAGTATATAATGGTAGAATTGTCTTCTTTTGAGAGCTTTTTATGTAATGTTTAATTGTTGATGCTTTTTTGTTTCAAAAATAGATGCTTTGTGTGAAATTTATATTATAGAATAATATAGTTTAGTTTATATTTGGCTGCAGGAAATGACATATTGAAGTTCTACGGAATATGGGTGCATCTTGGAATTGATGGGTATGTTACATTTGGCTTTAATTATCAAGTCTTTTGGCACTAAATGTAAACATTTGAATTTTTATATTGCAGTGTGCTTAGATATATATGCCTTGTCTTAATAGATTTTCTAGGAAAATTATTTGGTTCAAAGCTGGCATCTCCAACCGACAACAGAACTTCATTGCACGGTACTTCTTTGATGCTGTTCAGAAACACAGGGGTATGTTTTTACTTTCTGCAATGGTCTTGTTGACAGACAACTGTATGATATCTCTTTATGAGATTTATATATCTTTTATATACTATTAAATCTTGTGTGTGCTACAGATGAACCCCTTTTAGTGGCAAATGAAGCATTCCGAAAAACATCAAAGGCCATTCTCAGAGAAACCAACTTCCCATCATCTCCAGATGGATCTCTGGCTCATGTTGGTGGAGAAATTCACCACAGGCCTTGAAAGAAGAGACATTCCCATGCCATCCACATTTGTAGAAGCAAATACAATTTATGAGTTACTGGCTAATGAGACTTTTTAGTTTAAATTATCTCGGGTGAGCGTCGCGGCGCTGGCCCGGGTGAGCGGCGCGGCGCTGGCTCGTAGGCCTCGACAGGCGGGGCAGGCTCGTAGGCCTCGACATTAGTAGCACATTAGCCAGGGTTGTACCGTGAATGTATTCACTGGCCAGTAAGAACACGCTTTCAGTACGGGATGCTACCATTAGTCTAACAATATTGGGATGGCTCAGTTGCCTAGAAATTACATACATGTATAACAGGCATTTATCAAGCTAATAAAAATACATAGTAAAACAACACACTAAAAAGACTACAAGCTAATATTGTTTACGTTTTCTTGTTGAGGTGTTATCTATTGTATATATGCAGTTTTTGCTTTTATCCCAAAACATAATTAATAGTAATATTTACTTATTAGAAATTTAAATGACAATCTTACAGTGAAACGAGAATCTTGTGCTGAATGTCTTGATCCTGAAATCCTGCTGTGCCATATGAAATCCTCTTTATGGCAGTTGGGGTTCCCTGATAAGAACCTTTATATACTCTTCCAAATGTTCCTTCACCCAACAGGTCCTGTTCATTGTAGCTGATGAGAGACTCATCCACTATTGGCAGGCATGGAGCATACACTGTAAGATATCAAATAACAAATGTTAGTCAAAATCTACATCACCATTAAACCATCTTAACAGTAAGACATGATTCCACAAAAGAAGATATGTTTTTTTTATTGACCTGACTAGTAGTATTATTTACATGATGGTAAAATGGTGACCACATTAGAGGATACATAGAACATCTCATTTTGTTGGCAAACACCTTTAACCCCAGATCCCTCTATGTCTCCTTTTATGGGCCTCTTTGCTTTTGGAGATGCATTCTGTAGCTCTGGATCTGTGGAATTACTTGCCGTCTGATCTGGAGATAATAATAATAATAATATAAACACATGAAAATAATGAAAATCGTGTCATTATGTACTCATTCTCGCATGGTTTTAAACAGATACTGTTTGCTGTTATTATTTTCATGGAACACAAAAGGAGAACAACAAAAATTGTTTTTCCCAATTCTTCTGAAGTCATATCATTTACTTATCATTTTCTTTTTCTATGCAGCTCTGTTAATTCATGTTCTATAGTAAACACCTAGTTACAAGTGACATAATTACAAATTTATATTTCATTCATATTTTTATTTATTTGATAAGTAGTGGTGCATTACATTTTTCAAACATCATCTGGTGTTCTACAGTAAAAAGGACAGCATACCAATTGAGCAATATAATTAGAATAACAATTCTTTTCATTTTTGGGTGAACTATCCCTTTAGGGATTTACCTGTACCTGGATCAGCACTAGGATATCTTGCTGCACCTGGATCTGAATTTGTGGATGTTTCTGTCCCTCCTTGCAAAGATGAACTCCCTGAACCTGGATCACACACACACTATATACAGTATTTAGTATACATGTGGACTTGAAGACATACCTGAACCTGAGCTGGTTTCACCAATGCAGATAAGTCTGTGGACACGACACAACACAATATGCTAAGGCAATAATAAATACTAAGGTCATAACTCAGACATAAAACACCTCCTTACACCATCTACACTACATTGCCCAATACTCTACGTCCAATATAAAATGTTCTCTTCCAAGGAGTTGGGATCTCAGAAACAGATCCATATTCCTGGTTGAACTGCTCCTTGGTCCACCTTGTGCCATCTGAATAGCAGAGTAAATGCACTCTCCTCTCTTTCCTTTTCTGTCCAAAATTGCTCCTTGGCAATATCTATGAAGTCATCATAGCCTTCTGTGCCTCTCACTATGATCCTTGGTTGGGCCTCATCAAGGATTACTTTTTGGTATGTGCCTGGTCATTTTGACGTCTGTGGTTTCCACTCTATTGCACTCATTTTTATCTTGCAGTAACACAGAAATATAAGGTTGGTAACATTCCTATATATATATATATATATATATATATAACATGAACATAATAATTGCAAAAACTAACCTTTAATAAGGGCTTTTCCTTCTGACGAAGGGAAAACTGGCATTTTTTAACCTGGGGTTTAATGTACTGGAGTTTAATGTACTGTTTTGCCTTTTCAAATACTTGTGCTGCATCTGTGATCAAAAATTAACAGTATCAGCACTATGAAACAAAAGAACTCGCAACCAAGCACCTCAGCAGATTAAAAATTATATACATTTTAATTGTCTCTCCTTAAAAAAATATGCCTTGGGATTTTTTTCACTTGTGTCTACAAAATTAGACTGACATATTTTAAATATGGATGAAAAGAAATATGGAAAATATTGAGGGGTGAGAACCAGAGGGGCGTAAATGACATTTCATCTGCTTTACAGTAGGGCCACAACAAAAAATACTGGCTTAATATGTTCAGTGTTAAGTCTTTTGGCTTTTAATGGATAACTCTAAATTGATAATTCGCTTGGCCCTTGGGCAGTGGAAAGAGATAATGAAGTGATTTCATTTGTTACATATACAGTCAAATGAAAAAAATTCAGACACCTTTAACATTTCAGAATCAGCATCAGAATAAGCTTTTTTTTACACAGTAGGCCTACTTTCACGAACCGCTCACCTACAGTTTATTCACTGTTAAACTGTGTCAGAACAAATTCATCTTGATAATGTCAGATAACGTTGATAGAAAGATATGTAATGGATCACAATCAACCACAAATTATTCAGACAACTTTTACTATGACAATATTTACTATGAGCTGTTAAAATTAAGTACAAAATTAGATTATACTAATTTAGATCAACCAATTACCAAGCAATGCTTAATTGTGTTCAGTCTGTAGTGTAAAAAGGTCGAACTACCAATTAAAGAAAAAACTCTTATGCAAAACATGGTCCGGTCAAAGTGTCTGAAGTGTTTTGGTCCCAAATTTTTCAGAATTTTACTAGTAGTCCACTGTATGAAGAAATTTTGGGTATGTCACAATATACTTTATTAGATTAGATTAGATTAGATTAGATTAGATTAGATTAGATTAGATTAGATTAGATTAGATTAGATTCAACTTTATTGTCATTACACATGTACAAGTACAAGGCAACGAAATGCAGTTTAGGTCTAACCAGAAATGCAATAGCAGCAAGTACAGGATATACAGCGGTTACATAAATAAATCAATATTTTAGAAGTAATTTACAGATGGATATGCACTATGACCATAATATACAGATGTCTCTTACTATAAACAGAAATTAACAGATGGATATGTACTATGAACATAATATACAGATGTAGAAGATTTTATTAACCTAAAGGAATCGCATACAATCTAAGCCACTATTATAATTCTATATACATGTTGCTCCAGGTCTGTGTTCCAAAAACCCCACCCCTAAAACTACTATCAGACCTGTGTGCCCACCCCCAAACATTCCTTCGAACATGTGTGCATGTGTGCCCACCCCCAAACAGTCTATCTATAAAAGGTTTCCCCTTAGTGGGCCAAGACGGTTCTTCTCCTATGCAGGTTCCTGTCCTCTGCAGTTCTCTGTGGAAGGGCCCGGCCCTGCATATGGGGGACTCGGCTCTTTATTGGTTTAGTCAATAAAAGTCTATCTGATGGAATCAAAACCCGACTCGAGTGGTTAATGAAGAAGGGAAAAAAGAAACCACAACAATGGCTATTACTATAAACAGAAATTAACAGATGGATATGTACTATGAACATAATATACAGATGGCTATTACTATAAACAGAAATTTACAAGTGGATGTATACAAAGATAAGTTAGGTGTAACGCCCTATGGCCAGCGCCTCGGGTCGCCACCTGAGGGCTCCTCCTTGTTTAGTGTTTCTGCGTTGTTTTTGTCATGGACTTCATATCCCATCATGCCTTGTGTCTCGTCATTATCAACCTGTTTCAGCTGTGCCTCATTTCCTGTTTGTCTCTTCACCTGTGTATTTATAGCCATGTGTTTCAGTTGTCTGTTGTCGGTTGATGTTTATGTTATGGTGTTCCTGTTTCTCGTCTTTGGTGGTGCTCGTTGTATTTTGGATTACTCTTTGGATTATCATTAAAGGATTATGTGCATTTGGATCTGCTCTCCTGTATTCCCTGTCTGGCACGTAACAGATCGACCGACCTAAAACGGATCCAGCACACCTTCTAACCCGTCTCAGCCAAGGTAAAATTTCCCTCGAGGACCATGTACAGTCTTTTTTGGACATTGCCCGTTTTTCAAAGTTCCCAGACTGTGTCTTGATAGATATTTTCTGTGACAATCTCAATGCTCATTATAAACTGGTCATATCCTGTTATGGTCCTTGGAGGTCCTTGGCTGAATTTATGGATTATGCCTTGTCGGCTGGTGGGTCCCCCTTCACTGTGTGTGAGGTGGAGGACGCTTCCCCAATAATTTTTTTGGGGGGCAGTAAGCTGATGGTGGCCAGTCCAGTCGTCGTGGCCGCCAAGCCAGCGTCTCCGGTCGTCGTGGCCGCCAAGCCAGCGTCTCCGGTCGTCGTGGCCGCCAAGCCAGCGTCTCCGGTCGTCGTGGCCGCCAAGCCAGCGTCTCCGGTCGTCGTGGCCGCCAAGCCAGCGTCTCCGGTCGTCCTGGCCGCCAAGCCAGCGTCTCCGGTCGTCCTGGCCGCCAAGCCAGCGTCTCCGGTCGTCCTGGCCGCCAAGCCAGAGCCCGCCGCTCGCAAGATGGTCTCCAGTTCGGAGTCCGCTGCCCGCAAGATGGCCGACTCGCCTGATCCCGAAGTCAAGATGGCCGACTCGCCTGATCCCGAAGTCAAGATGGCCGACTCGCCTGATCCCGAAGTCAAGATGGCCGACTCGCCTGATCCCGAAGTCAAGATGGCCAACTCGCCTGATCCTGAGTCAAGCCAGGTAAATCAAAGAAAAATTATCTTTTACCTCCTCCGCTATGTGCCTCTATTTCAATCAGTAAATTCTTTACTCTGGCATTACAAAATAAAGTGGTTTCCAAAACACCAAACAAACACAACCAAACAAAAGTAAACGAACACGCGTCTCTACTCATGCGTCTCTCTGACGCCTCGTGTTCATCCGGCTTCTCTGTCTCCCTGTCTCTCTCTCGACCCGCCGTCGGCGGAGGTTTTTGTCTCTCTTCTCCCCAATCACTGGAATGAGAGACAGCAGGTTAGAAGCCACACGTGACCCATTCACCGCCCTCCGTACTCCGGACCGTGGCTCCTCCCTCCCAGACGGAGCATGGCCACGCCCCCCTTGCCACATTCGTCATAGGCTTTTATTTTATCCATCCTTCTGAAAGAAAAAACGTTTGCACATTTCATGAGTTTGATTAGCAGCACTTCCCTAATACAAACTAGGGGGTGCTCAATCCTCAATATGATACAGAATTGTTTTGTACAACGTGTTTCCCGTGTTACGCCCCCCCATCCCCCCCGACTACACCTCCCAGCATTCTCCACGTTCCCTCACCTGTCCCATGTCTGTTATCACCACACCTGCCAGCAAATCACCTGGACTCTGTCAATTGTGTTCCTTTGTTTATTGTCTGGTCTTGTCTATGTTTATTCCTGTGTCTTCCTTGTGTGATTATTTAAAAATATTTGTGATTGAAATACCTTGTCTGTTCCGTGACTACAGCATCCCCTTACAGCAACAAGAAGTCTTGACTGGACAACATCAGGCTTCTAGTCACCTTGATGTGCTAAGAAAATGTAAATATGAATGGGAATATACTTGAGAGAAATTTTACTCATAATAATTTCTAAGGGTGCCAATAGTTATGGCCAGGGTGTTTTTACAGCCTTTTTTGCTCATATTTACCAAGGGTACTAACAATTTTGTCCACATCTTTGTTTTATGTGCAAATTACTCATATAGTTACAAATGTTTCATGAATGAGGCCCATTGAGAAAATTAGCATTTTAAAGGTGTTAAGGCAGACTTAATATGTAAAAATGGTAAAAACTATTTTTTGTAATAAATCAAGAATTTATTATTATTACACGGCTCATTGGAATTCTTGATTCTGAATTTTGAAAAGTTGCGACATTTGCAGGTATTCCCAGATAACAAACGCTCAAAACTAATAACACACAGTAACCTGGATGCTACAAATCATTTTGACAGATACAGTTTATTATTACACAATTTTGTTTTATAAATATGTCTTTTAATAGCCTATATAACATTATATTTACAAATGTTTAAACCAAATTTAAACATTGTTTGTTCTAATAGTAAACGGCTTTCCCTCGCGGAAGGTCTGCATTTTGTAAAAATGAGCTAATAAAATATTTCTAAATCTTTCAAATTCACATTTAATTTCAATTTTTTTCTAATGTGGAAAGTAGTCTTGTAATAAGTGGGATAATGTACAGGCAGCCGGTTGTTATCGCAAAATAAGTCCCTTCAGTGTGATATAACATCACGCTGGCTGCCTGTACTTACTGCACTTTTTACAATTTGCATGACATCAAAGCAGCTGTAGAACAACCAAAACAAAAAAGAGAACATTATGTTGAACACACAATAGAATAACCTAAAAGCAATGTGAAATAGAAAAGGTACAGACACATATAGTAAGTATCTACATACATACATATGTACAACTCTCATGGTGTCTTACAAAAGTTAAGCTAGAGATGACTTTGGGTACATTACCAACAAGTCAAAAGAGAATTTGCAATAATATCATGGATCGCACAATTAGCATTCCTGGGAAAAAATAAATAAATCTTGGGAGAAACCAGACACGAAAAGGGGAGCCAGTTCTCTGCTGGCTGTTTAACACAACATTGCTGCATCTTGACAGGCTATATAAGCTTGTAACTAAGCTATAGGTACAACAATCAATCTTTGTCAAATAGAAAATAATAAAAAGATAAATACGATATTATGGTCTATATGTATAGCTTGTCTGGTCATCGCTTTCCCCTTTCGGATTCACCATCAGTCTGATAGGAGTCAGATCCAGCTTTGGTTATCTTGGAAAAAATATATAAACATAATTAGAGTAAAATACCATTTCATACTATTTTATGTACCATTCCGGTTGATCTAACTAGTGCAGCCTAACAATCATGTAAGGGATTTAGAGCGTAGAACAGTAGAATGATGTGTATGTGATGTTAAAAATCCGAGTTTTGCCTCTTACTAGGAAGACTGTTCCAAAGTTTAGGTGCAAGATAGGTAAAAGGTCTGCCTCTCATGCTTGATTTTGAAATTCTAGGTATTATCAACTGGCCATAATTCTGAGACTGCAGTGAACGTGAAGGACTCTCAATACAGTACATTGTCCAAAATGTTTCCAACAATGTTTGAATTATTATTATTAAATATGCAAGCCCAACAATTTAAAATGTAAAAATCAAAAGTGAGAATTATTAGAACATTTAGTTTGTGTATTATGTAATACCTGTCTTAGTGTACTACTGTCAGACACCTGGATGAGGCCGCTGAACACCAAAAGCAGTAATGAAGACATTAAGGACGACAATAATGAAGATGCAACTTGTTGTGATGTTCTCTAAGATATTTAGCCTGAGATGCTTCTGCTCATCATTCAGGTTCCACTTCACTGCATTGGGCAACAATAACAATGTACTTTTTATTAGCAATGTGAAACCAAAAAAAAACCAGTATCATTTAAATGTATCACATAACTTTATCACATTTAGTTTTACTGCCTTAACTTAGTCAACATGAATCAACATATTGGTGTTGTGCAGAGAACGAGAAAGACAGATAAAAGGAGGCAAGGCAAGGCTATTTACAGTATATAGCACATTTCATACACAAAGATCATTCATAAAATTATTACTACAAATTATTAACAAAGGAAGAATATAATACATAATGCACAAGACATCTTAAAGAGGTAAATTATTTAAAATCACAAATACACACCAAAGGAACATACAAACTTAAAAAAAAGATTTAAAATGTGTATTTAAAAAAGAAAGAAAGAATAAAACCGAAAGAAAATAGAAATAAAGGTGCAGTCTTCTGGAAGCAGATTCCAGCTACTGGTGACATAATGGCTAATGCTGACTCATCTTGTTTTGAGTGAACCCTTATTATCACTCACCATCAAGTTATTTATAGACAATTAATAATACTATGGATTCAAAATGTAACTGGTAGCCAGTGTAGGAGGATATCACCTGATCTAAGGATTCAGGTGATATCCTCAAATTTTGGTTCTGATTAGAATCCTGGCAGCAGAGTTCTGTATAAGATGCAGCTGTCTGATGGTCTTTTTGGGAAGGCCTATAAAGAATCCATTACGGTAATACACGCTGCTGGTGATGAAAGCATGAATGTTTCTCTAATTCCTGGCTATATTTCTGAGATGGTAGAATGCTGATTTGCTTAAGGTTTTTTACTTTATTTTGTCTTTAGGCCCCTTGTGTTTACCTTGTTTAATCTTTGCTACTAAATAGAATGACTTCAGTTTTGTCTATATTTAACTGAAGTAAGTTTTGACACATCCAGCTGTTAATTTGTTTAATGCAGTGACAAGCGGAGTCAAAGGAAGTAAATGGGTGATAGGGCTAAATAGATCTGAGTGTCATCTGCATAGCTGTGGTAACCGACCTCTTTTTTCTTTATTTGGTCAAGTGGGCGCATATACAAAATAAACAATGCAAGAATCAAGCCCTGTGAAACTCCACATGTCATGGATGTTCACTCAATGGTTGCCTATGTTCACGTAGTAACCTCTCTCTTTGAGGTATGACCTGAACAGGTAAAACCCAGAAAGCCCTAATCAGTCTTCCAGCCTACGTAGGAGTATGGTGTGGTCTGCAGATCTAGCAATACCAGAACTGGCCCAGTCAAAAACTTAAAATACGTCTAAGCATCATTCCAGGCTGTTGAAAAGACACCCATAATAACTTGCATACATCTTAATTCGGTTGAAAAGTCATCTTTTCCAGGCTGGCCCTTTAAATGTAAAGTAGATTAAAAAGTTAAAGGTGAAACCTCATCTTTTTTAGGTTGTTGAAAAGACGTCCGTAAATGACGTCCATCAACATCTGATTTTGGTTGAAAAGTGAAATATTGTCTTTCTTAGTTTTCTCAAAAAGAATACAATGAGCAAAAGTACAAATAAAACAATTATTTGTTGGCTATTCAGAACACGTGACTCCGAGAAATGGGTTTCAAATCTTTCTTTTAATAGTTGTGCATAGAGATGTGGTTCAGTACACAGTGTAGCGAAGCTGCCTTAGGTGTGGATGGAACCTGGGTCTCTGAACAGCCACTGAACTAACTCACCAAAACAGTAGAACTCAAGACCAGAAGAGCAAAAACCAGGATACTTGGGTTTCTAAACAAAAATATGCTTTAATAAAGGCGTAATGAAACAAAGTACAAATAAATTAGGAGAGCCAAGCCTCTATTAAGACTAAGAAAACAAAACTGACACAAGGGTCTAATCACAATAAATAGAAGTCCTTATTTTGAGCGCAACGTACCAAAAACAGTCAAAAGGCCAGGTAAGCTTAAGACTTAACAAAAAGGTAGGGAACAAGCAGACTTATAAAGAGTAATGCAAGTGTATGGAATCAAGCCTAAAGAGCATGGTGCTGAACAGGGTTTGGGGCGCGAGCTCTATCTGCAGTAGGGGTGTGAACCTACACTGATGTCATGATTCGGTTCGATTACGATTATCACATCATCGATTCGGTTCAATTCGATATCACCATGCATTGACGATGCACTGCATCCTCAAATTTCAATTTTACTAGTTCATGTATACAATTTTGTCAATAAATACAAGCAGTCAGATATATGAACTGAACCTTTAATTTTACCTGCTCTTCTCGAATGTATCAAACAGCAAACAAAGCTCAAGTCTGGGCACAGAAGACAACATGAGCAGGAGCAACAGGACCAAATGCACAAAAGTAAATACTTAGGGGCCGATCAGACAGAACGTGTTTTATGCCGTTGGACGCCCCTCTTTTGATTTCAGTTGGCAGGGAGCGTTTTGCGCACTGCTTATGCACGCCGGGCGCCTCACGTTTTTCCGCCTGCTGCGCCTCGCGCTTTTAGCGGAGCTATATATGCGCTCGCTATAATCCTTGACTGACAGGACATCTGTTTCAGTGGTTACCTAGCAACATAAAAAACCCCGCTGGCGCCCCGCCTAGCGTTTTCGAACATGAAAAGCGCGTTTGGTCTGATCGGCCCTTAAAACAGTTAAAAGCACGTATCCGTTATGACGTCAGAAAAACGTAAGCACATTATAACCGGTTATAGTCTGTTACTGAACCGATACCGAATTGTCCTCGTTTGCATCGCGATGCATTGTAAAAATGATTAATTTTGACACCCCTAATCTGCAGGCCTGGAGGGAGCGTGGCACAAATGGCTTTAAAGGAGTGCCCCCTGCTGGACAGGTGGTGAACAGTAATCCATAGATGAGATCTTTACAGGAGCTCCCCCTTTATATGGACTGCTTGTCACTACATTAAAACTATACAGTATTCACATTAGTTAGTATTTAATGCTAAACTTACACTGCCTAACCTTTTTTTGCTATGGCAGCAGTTTAAAGTTATAGCTGCATTTAGTTACATTATGCCTCTATTATTATCCAGGTAATGCTTTAGATTACGGCCCGCAATGTACCACATAATTAAACAGAATTTACAGTGTGACTAATTGTAACAATAATGTTCCTAACCAGTACATGTCTGTAGGTAAAGGGGAACAATATGCAAAGTTCAGGGAATAAAGTGGTAAGAGTTAAATTATCTTTTAAACACATTAAATCTCATCTTCAATCGCCAGTTCTGCCATGTTTTATTAATTAAAATTAAAGAAATGAGCAAAATGCTAAGGCGAAAGATTTTCAGCGCGTTTCTCAGCAGGTGTTCTTGTAAACAGACTGGGCTAGGGACCGACTTTCACCTCATCATGTAGATATATACCTCAATTTAAACAATATAAACAGGACAACCATATTCCAACTCAAGTGTTTATATGTTCTTAAAGTTACTATGAGCTGTCCGTTTTATTAGCACATTTTCATATTCTGCATGAGGTCAAATAAGTTGGGCACAGCCTCATGATTAAAAGAACAAGCTAAACATGGATGCGTGTAAACCTATTAAAATGTTGTTAAATTGTATAAGTTTAAACATTTTCCTGACTCTTACCTCTTTATTCCCCAAATTTTGCATCTTGTTCCCCTTTACCTACAGATATGTACTGTTTAGGTACATTATTGTTACAAATTCTGTTTAATTATGCGGTACATTGCGGGCCGGAATCTAAAGCGTTACCATTATCCATTCCCGAACTCAACAAAAATAGACCCAAACAGTCTTAAACAAATGTAAATGTATCAAATCTCTACAAAAAGCTCTCCCAGCTCATTAATATTTCCCCAGTAACTATTAATCAATGTTACTGAGTGCAGCTGTGCAGGTTCCAGCTGTGCTTGGTTTCTCCCAAGGTTTTTTTCTCCATTTATTCATCATTGGAGTTTTGGTTCCTCGTCACTAGGCCATGTTGACTTGCTCACGGGGAGACTGCTGTTATTAGATTAGCTTAAACCTCTGCAAATTCCATTAACATTGCTTTTATTAAGATGATCTATCTATTTTAGATTATATATGCTTAATTTTCCTCTTTTTGTGCTAACTTTTTTCTTTCCTGCTTTGGAATAATGCAACATATATATATATATATAATACATTTGAATTGAACATACTTTAGGGAACTTGGGACAACTCTGGGAAAAGGGCTTGGGAATTAATTTGTCTCCATTTTAGCAATTGCCAGGACTTTCGTGAATGAGGCATGAGGCATAAGGCACAGAGATTGAGCTCTAGGTGGATATCTGGTGGTTTTGAAAAGGTCTCTAGAAGTTTGGGGAAATGGCAGAGGGCAGTGTCAGAGACCCAGCACATTTTGATAAACAAAGAAGAAAAAACTCAATTTATAAAAACACCCATATATGTGTGGACTAGGCAACAGTCTTGCTATAATGAGCCTGCTTTAGGTGGGGATTAACCTGGGTCACTGGCACTTAAGGTGAGAGGTATATCGACTGGACTAACTCCTCAACAGCAGAATTACATGGGTTTCCAAACAAAAATATGCTTTAATAAAGGAGTACTGAAACATTTACATATTTGGCAGACGCTTTTATCCAAATCAACTTACATTACATTGTACTATACATTTGGACATTTTTTTTTTTTAGTATGTAAGCAAGTGGGGGTTAAGTGCCTTGCTCAAGGGCACCTCCGCCGTTACCCACCAGCCCTGGGAATCGAACCAGCAACCTTTTGGTCATGAGTCCAACTCGCTAACCACTGGGCCATGACTGCACTGAAACAAGTACAAGTACAAATAAACTAGGAGAGCTGACCCTCCATTTAAACTAAACCAGGATCTAAACCAGTGGTTCCCAGTGGCATTGTGACTTGATTCTCGCATATTTAATTTTTATTTATTGTAAAGGTATATTATGTTCTAAACTAATTCTGTAATTTCATGTTTGAATGTTGCTCTGTACCCTTGTTAACTGCCTAGTGTCATCCCACCATATGCATGTGCATATGACTACCAGTTGACTATAGGCAAGACATGACAATTCTGATTCAACTATGTAAATCCTTAGTCGGAGACACCCCTAGATAAAACACACCTCAACAAGCTAATCGGCGTGTTCAGGAATAGGCTCGTTCAACTAAATGCGGCATTGTGCAAATCTTATCACCGTATGACATTAAATTACAGCAAAAACGATTTAAGTGGGAGGCGAAGCAGCATCAAACAAATCGGCTATGTTGCATGAGATGTTGACATTCCTGCAAATAATACAGACGAGTTGATTCAAAGTGCCTTTAATAACCCACATGGAGCCACGTGGTGCTTGATTGATTGATACACTTTTTGGAGTTTTAAAATCTCATCCCCCATTCACTCCCATTATAAACCTTGGAAGAGCTGGGATAAATAGTTATAACTCCGACTGTATTCATTTGAAAGAAGAAGGTCATATACACCTAGGATGCATTGAAGGTGAGTCCCAAAAACTTGGGGTAATTATGTTTTTTCCCTAAACTACCCCTTTAAATCAGAACCAGTTAGGAGAATACGAGGTTTTTGAGATATGTGTCTGGAATCATACACTAGATTTGATCGTCTTAATCATACACTAAATTTGATTATATCTCGTGGAATCGATCTAACCGATATTGATATTAAACCTCAGAATGACGATGTCACCGATCACCACCTTATAACTTGTACAATATGCACTCGTTATCGACAAGGTAAAACAATAACTCCGACTACTAAAGATAGTTTTGCAAAAAACCTACCAGATCTGACTCATCTAATAAATATTCCAATAAACACAAAATCGCTTGATGATATGACCAGCAACATGGGCACTATTTTCTCTAACACACTAGAAACTGTTGCACCTTTGAAGTTGAAAAAGATCAATGAGAAAAGCATAGCACCATGGTATAATAGCACCACCCGATCACTTAAAATGGGAACACATAAACTGTAGCGCAAATGGAGACAAACCCGATTAGAAGTCTTTAGAATTGTGCAGAAAGAGAGCCCAAGCTGTTATAAAAAGGCACACAAAGGCTGAGCACCTCCGCAATCTCATAGAAACGAACAAAAACAATCCAAGGTATTTATTTAATACAGTTGCTAAATTAACAAATAAACAGACGCCACCTGACCTGGCTATTCCACCGCACCTTGGTTGCAATGAATTCATAAAGTTTTTCACAGAGAAAATCAAAGATATATGCGACAATATAGCAAAAACTCAACCTTCGACTATGCCCTATGAATTAGCATCAACCATCGGCCCGCAAGAAAGCTACAGTGTTTCTCACCCATAAAACAGGACGATTTAATTAAACTTATTGCAACATCTAAAATAACAACGTGCCTACTAGACCCTATACCAACCAAACTACTAAAAGAATTACTACCCGTTGCAATTGAGCCTATTTGTAATATTATCAACTTGTCAATTAATCTAGGCCATGTCCCAGGATCCTTTAAGATGGCTGTCATTAAGCCTCTTATTAAGAAACCAAACTTAGATCCCAATGACCTAGGAAACTACAGACCGATTTCAAATCTCTCATACCTCTCTAAAATATTAGAAAAAGTAGTATCCACCCAGTTGTGCACCTTCCTACAAAATAATGACATGCACGAAAAATTTTAATCAGGTTTTAGACCACATCATAGCACTGAAACTGCTCTCGTTAAAATTACAAACGACCTGCTTATTGCATCAGATAAAGGAAACATCTCACTCCTCGTCTTGCTTGACCTTAGTGCTGCGTTTGATACCATAGACCATAAAATACTTTTAGATCGCTTACAGAATTATACTGGTATTGAGGGGCAGGCATTACAATGGTTCAGATCATACTTATCTGACAGATATCACTTTGTCCAACTAAATGGGAAATCGTCTTATCTAACGTAAGTTAATTATGGATTGCCCCAGGGATCGGTTCTAGGACCCTTGCTATTCTCCATATACATGCTGCCCCTTGGCAACATTATTAGAAAACATGGAATTAGTTTCCACTGTTATGCAGATGATACTCAACTATATATCTCATCACGTCCAGATGATTCATTTCAGCTATCCAAACTGGCAGAGTGCATCCAAGACATAAAACACTGGATGATTAAAAATTTCCTTCTAAATTCTAATAAAACGGAAATACTACTTGTTGGACCAAATGCATGTAATCAGAATATTGCGGATTACAACCTACAAATCGAGGGCTGCACCTTTACCCCAGCAAATACAGTTAAAGACCTAGGCGTTATATTAGATAGCAACCTATCATTTGTAAAACACATCTCAAACGTCACAAAAACAGCTTTCTTCCATCTTAGAAATATTGCCAAACTACGAAATATTTTGTGTGTTGCTGACGCTGAAAGCTAATTCATGCATTTATGACCTCAAGACTTGACTATTGTAATGCACTACTAAGTGGTTGTCCTGCATCATCAGTAAACAAATTACAGTTAGTTCAAAATGCGGCTGCCAGAGTTCTTACAAGATCTAAAAAATATGATCTTATAACCCCAATCTTATCATCTCTACACTGTCTACGCATTAAATATCATATTGACTTTAAAGTTATTTTAATTACTTATAAAGCCTTAAACGGTTTAGCTCCTACCTACATAACAGAGCTTCTATCACGCTACAACCCAACTCGCTCTCTAAGATATCAAAACTGCGGACTTTTAATGACACCTAGGATAAATAAATCTACCAAAGGGGGTAGAGCCTTTTCATACGTTGCGCCTAAACTCTGGAATAGCCTTCCTGTTACTGTTCGGGGGTCTGACACAGTCTCCCAATTTAAATCAAAATTAAAGACATATTTTTTCAGCCAAGCTTTCACATAATGCATGAATTGTAAACCAAATAAAATATTAAGAACAGCAGCTACGCCTATTGAGTCTCTTCTCTCCCTTAGGGAGAGATTACACCAGGTCCAGATGGATGTCATCCCGAGGTGAGGAGAGATTCCGGACAAACGCCTTATGTCATCCCTAACTAGAGGTTACAGCAGCTCCAGTCAAACATCCGGTACCACCCTCCTGCGATAACCTTCTGCCTGACTGACCATCCCAGCTCCAGCTCATGCAACCCCATCACCAACCAAGATCAAAGATGGTCTAATTGTTGTCATATTAATGCTAACAGTATTACAATACTTGGTATTAAATGCTAAACTTACATCACATGACAGCAGTTTGAAGTTACAGCTGCATTCAGTTACATTATGCCATCACAGTTCCGTTTTCTGCGTATAACATTCCTTATAACAAATTTAACAAAATCTATTTCCTTATTACATTTAATAGGCTCTCTATGATAATTATTTTCTCTATAACGTTAATCAAAGTCACTGAGTACAGCTGTGACACGTCATAGGAGAACTGGCCCTCCCGACTGAGACTGGTTTCTCCCGAGTTTTTTTCTCCATATATTTATCATTTGGAGTTTGAGTTCCTCGCCACAGGGCCGTGATGGCTTGCTCACCGGGAGACTGCTTTTATAGTTATTTTATTTTATTAAATTAATTTAAAGGTTTAGTAATTTTTACCTTTCTTATGTTTTTTCTGTTGCTTTCTCCTGTAAAGCTGCTTTGCAACAATACTCCTTGTGAAAAGCGCTATATAAATAAAATTGAATTGAATTGAATTGAAACTTTACAGTCAAATACTATACATATTTTCCCTGGCTTCTGTGGATGATAGACTCAATGATGTGGAACGTACCAAACTGGACTGTTGTCAATTTCTTACTCAGGAACTTTATCACCACATGAAATGATGTCATTCAGGAAGCTTACATAATCTTCATCATCCAAGGCCCTTACGCTGTGCATAAATTAGATGTTCTTGACCAGAAACTACGTCTCTTGGAAGTAAAGCTTGTGAGCAGTTGCATCAAATGAGTAGACCCACTTCGCAATCTTGCAGAGGTGCTATTTCTTCTTGGAGATGATCTAGATGGGGCCAAGCTTTTGCAGTTTTTTGTTTGTATGCAAGTTCTGTTGGTTGGAATAAACTCCCTGGTGTACACTGGTATTAAAGAAATCCTTTTTATGGCTTGAGCTTAACTTGTTCTATGCTTGCTTCCAAAGTACTGGTTGAGTTGTAGATGAAACCCAGACATGAATTATTGCTGCTGTTTGTATATTAGCCTCACCAAGAATTACTCTTTTTGATGTCACAGCTGTAGTCGTTTCTGGGGGTCACAAAGGAGGTCTTTCTTGGTGCCTTCCTTGTCTTACTATTGAATGACCTTTTGCTTGACTTGATTATTTTTTGTCTTTGTTAACAAACAATCTACAATTTTGTCTTTGTTATTTTTTGTTCTTCACCCACACATATTAGTGGCTCAAATCTATTTTTAAGGTGCACAGGGGGTGGTAGAATACCAATATTGGCAAGTTAAATTATAGCCATATCTGAGGTAGATGAAGCTAATGCAGCCATTTGTGAGACTTTTGACAGTCTGATATTACAAGCATATCTTGCGCCCTGTTTATGCCATCGGTTTGTGTCTTCAGTTAAATGTGTTTACATCTATACTGCAGATGTCTCTGAGCTTACTATAACCTGTCGGGAAGCACTAGATTCACAGGATTCACTAGCTATGTGCTGAGAGGGTCCATGGCGAGGCTCCGGCAGGGATGGCAGTAGGCCTACTACAAATAAACGTTGTTTCAAGAACTGCAATATTTTGTTGTTGAAATTTGGGGCAATTTAAGCAGCATGTGTATGTTGATCCAAGATGAGGCATTTTCTTGCCTGTTTGAGTGTGGGCAGCTGTGTTGTCCTGGTCATCTATCTGCAGTAGGCTGGCTATCCCAAAAAGTTGTCCTTGTTGCTGAGTATTCCCAAAGTTTTGCAGTAGTTCCAAAAGTCTTTTTGGCCATAATGTACGCCAGGGTTCTCATGTGGTATAGCAGCACTTACTCCATGGTCTTCATAATACGTGACGTCAGGACAACTGGCCTTCAGAAGACCCTTGATGATCCCCGTCATCCAGGGCTCTGCAGCCACGATACGGTCTCCTCACCTCACCAAGTAAATTGGAAATCACACTAGCGGGGGACTTTGTTTTCAGAGCCAGTAATTGATTTCTCAAAAAAACGAGTTAAAAATATTAATTAGAAATAATACTTAATTAGAAATAATTCAGATGGTAGAAAGTACTTAAAAGGGAGCAATTTATGAATAAGAGCATTAAATGGTGCAGAATCATTTCACAACCAGAGCAATGTTTTTGGTAAGGATGTCATTTGGTCATTAGGGTCTTTTTCTTTTTCCAGGTTGTTTTAAAGGTCCTTTGTGTAGATTTTAGCAGCGTCTAGTGGTGAGGTTGCGAATGGCTCAGTCCAACACTCACCCCTTCCTTTCGAAGCACTACGGTGGCTGACCAGGACAAAAGTGTCATCACATTTTTGCTTCTTTGTTGAAAGAGATAGCGTTCTGTAAAGCAGTTTGTCTGTTTAGGGCTACTGTAGAGACATGGTGACGAAACATGGAGAGTTCAATGTAAAGGGACCAGCAGTGACTGGAGACAGAAAAAGGGATCCCAAATCCTGCTTCTGGATAGCTACTGTCCTGTAGACTGCAGTTTCAACCCTGTTTAAACACACCTGTTTGTAAGTATTAAGCAAACTTGAACACATTAATTAGCTAACACATTGTTGGAGCTAAAATCTTCAGGACAGTAGCTCTTCAGATGCAGAGTTGGAGACCCCTGTTGTGAGGTAATAAAAACAAGGATGACAATGGGATTATAGGAGGAAGTACAGGTTTAATAAGATACATTTAGCATAATAGAGTACAATAACCAGATGGTGGTCCAGCACCCAGAGTGTTTGTTTGGCAGCCAATAAAACCATTGGGACAAACCTAGCTTACCTATTACTGTATGAAATTACTGTATGAAAACTTTCCATAAAGAACAAATGAGTGGGATGTGATGAAGGTAATGAGTTTCATTAAGGTACATGAGGTATATTTTGTTTTCATTTTATTTAAAAAAAATACTGATAATACGGATCTTTTCTTAATATTTAAATGTTTTTTGGCATAAAAGGAAAATCGATAATTTTGACCTATACACCTGTTTGACCTGTATTTTTGGCAAAATAACAAACAAATGTTCTCATGCTACTTATGACTGGTTTTGTGATCAGGGTCACATATGTGCGTGCGTGCGCACGTTTACAGGTTTAGCTATATTAGTGAGGGCCAAATGTCCTCAGTTATACAGTGAATTATCATTACAACCCACTTGTGGGGACATTTTGCTAAATAAAAAGGCTCATAATTCGGTCAAAATGTGTTTTTCTGTAATGTGTTGCACATGTTTGTGTGATTATTAGATTTAGGTGTAGGGTTAGGGTTAGGGGATGGAATATATAATAAGCCTGATATAAAATCAATGGAAGTATATGGAATGTCCCCACTAGAATACAAAAACAAACATATGCTTATACAAGAATCTCATTCATCACGCTCAAATAGTTCAAAAAGAGAGATCTGTGAGGTCAGTGGGTGCAGAATGGTGGGTCAGTGAAAATAGGAAAAATGAAAAGATCTGCTGATATGTAGGTCAAACAGAAAGAGAGGCAGAGACAAAGTGAGGACATTGTGATAATGTCATTAGGGCCCAAGCACTCAACAAAAAGTTTTTCTGTTTCTCTGAAATTCATGTGATTGTCACTCAACCTGCAGCGTTGAACAGATATTTGTACATTGTAAATTGCGAACAGATTTTAGTTATCTACAAAAATTGATTTATGCTAAAACAGGGACTGAACATGAAAGTGTCTGATATTTTTTGAATGGTATGATTAGATAGAGTTGAGCAGAAAATATGTCACATAAAATAGCCTTTTAATACTTCACTTAAAAACTAAAATTGCTTCACTTTTGTACAGAATAATGTAGAAACATAGCTGATTGTGAAAGGTTTAAATAGTAACATGCCAAACTGAAATAATGTTTTTAGAGGTGTGCACCAGAGTTGCAAAACTCCCATAGACCCCCATTGGAAGAATGGAATGCCAAAGTAACACGTGTAATTGAGGGCATTATAGTTCCAAACAGATGTAAAAAAAAAAAAAAGGTTATATAGGAAGAGACTTGTAGTCCAAAGAAATAGTATAGTGTATTGAAAGTTTTGTAAATGAAGGAAATAAGCATTATGGCAGGTTTGTGTGTGCGTGCGGGTGTTTGTGTGCTCCCTTTCACCTATGAAGATGAGCAGGATTCCCACTAATACTTGCAGGCAGAGAGAAAGACTGATGAGAGTGATAAGGGAAGTGTAAAAGCTGAAGTTGGGCCCTTGTTCCAGCACAGCCTTCAGCTGTGAGGCGTTAGCCATTAACAGGGCCACATCCAACATGCTTTCCGCTGCACTCTTCTTATTGGCATAGTGGTTCATGTTTAGAGGAGAGGGTGACAGACGAAGGCTGTGGTGAGCCTGAGAAAAATCAAAAGAGACATAACTATTATTTACTAACCTCCCATCAATAATGAGGAGTCATGTGAAAAAGTTTAAAGTCCCCATGAATTGGAAGTTGCTATCGTTTTTACTTTCATATTTTGACGCATGTCCAAGTGAAATGGAATTTTGAATGAGAAAAATAGTGGTCGTGGTTTTAGTCTTTCTCTGCGATTTGATTGGATGTATCAAAACAGCCATTGTATCTTAAACTGGAACTGGCAGCAGACAGTTGAAGACAAGGAGTCAATGGATGCTCCGCCCAAGTCGGCTAACATGCGTCATTTAAGATGAATAGTCAGGACGAAGTGCATTTTCAGATTTTAACTGAAGGTTATGAGGGCACACAAATTTAAAAAAGATAATGACCCACATTGATAGACTATTTATAATAAACGCTGAGATATTTCATGAAAAAATAGGCACTGTAATTTTCAATTTCACTGGGACTTTAATGGCAGAAGTGTTTTCGAGGTGGGCTGGTCATGTGATACTACTCTACTAAACCATGCAGGGAAGAAACTCTTGTTATTGCCTTGAATCAGGGGATTAATGCGTGCAGTGTATGGAGAGGCTGGAGAGGCTGTCCGTCGATAGTGCGGACTTGTTCAAACGCATTTTTGAGCGAGTCATCTCGCGACTGTTCCAGGGGAAAATCATCGCACGATGAGAGATCTCGTCTCAGAATCGCGCTCGGTTCCCCTGAAACAGACCCCGATGGTCCCGGCTCAGCCTCGCCAAGTTGCGCAACCGCCCCCTCCCGGTGCCTTTTTGTCACCCCAGAAGCATCCGCACATAAATATCCCATTAATATGTTAAAATCTGGCCAATCCGTTCCCAAAATTAGCGGATGCCGAAGGTGCTGGTTAACGGCCACCTTTACACTATGCTTTTTACCCCTAAATTTAAGATCCACGGACATTAAAGGGTAATTCACCACATCCCCGTGCACACACCTCACCTTAACCATGCGGCTTAAATCCCATACCGCGGATTGAATCAGACTTGGGTGGATGGAGGTTTGGTTACAGCCTGAATCCACCAAAGCCTGATATGTACCCCCCTCGGTACTCACGGGTACCCGGTACTGGCCGGCTGAATCGAGGGCAGCCTGAGGCGCGTCGGGGACACGGATCACCAAACCGACCTCCATCAGCGGACAGTGGCCGATGAGGTGGTCCGGGGCCCCACAACGCCAACAGGCCGGCCCGGGTTTTCCCCCTGCCCCTGCAGTGGGAAGTCGGCCAAGGGATTGGCGAGAGGAATCCGGAAGTGTGTGGTGGCGAGCCGTGACTGCGGGAGAGCTCGTGTCTCCCTGGCTGCGGGACGCCGCCCGCGGCTGCCTATCGTCCCGGATCCTATGAGAGAGAGGGGGAGAAACCAGAGAGGGGGAAAGAAAAGAAAAATTAATGTGGGGTTCGCCGACCCCAAAGCACGCTGCCAACTGGTCCTCCGCCAGCTGGACGGCTCGCGCCAGCGACGACGGCCGGTGGCACTGGACCCACTGGGCGGTTATCTCTGGAAGCCGCCCCACGAATTGCTCCAGCACCACCTTCTCGATGACGGAGTCGACGTCACCGGCTTCGTCCGTCAGCCATTTGCGGCAGGCATCCCGGAGCTGCTGCGCCCAGACGAACGGCTGGTCGTCCTTCCCGAACTCCAAGGATCTGAAGCGCTGCCGCTGCTGCTCGGGCGTCCGTCCCACTCGCTGAAGGATGGCCTTCCTCAGGTCCGCGTAGACGGGGAGGTTCTGGGCTGACAGCTGTTGTGCCGCGAGCTGGGCCTCTCCCGTCAGCAGCGGGATTAATCGACCGGCCCAGTCAGCGCGGGGCCAGCCCGCCCCCTCCGCGGACCGCTCATACAGGTCGAGGAAGGCCTGTGGGTCGTCCTGTGGCCCCATCTTGTGGAGCAGCAGCGGAGGGGATGGGGGAAGGGACGACGCAGCGTCCGCCTGCTGTCGTCTGGTCATCAGCCAACTCCGGAAAAGCTCGCGGTCCTCCGCTTGGGCCCGCAGGAGAGTCTCGAACCGTCTCTCCTGCTCCATCGTGGCCCGATGCTGTTCTGCGTGTAGTCCCGCGAGCGCCTGGATGACTTCCGCAAACGGCGTGCCTGGCGGGTTCTGCATGTTGACAGCGGCGTCTCTCTTTCCTCCCGGGTTTCGGCACCAGTGTAATAATGTTCGTTGTGGGAGGAGGAAAGAGGCAGGGTCGGCGTAGTAAAATCCAAAATAATATTTATTAATTTTCAAAGTAAACGGTCTCCAAAACACCAAACAAACAGAAATAAACAAACTCAGGTCTCATCACACGCCCCCGTGTGTGTGCATTCATTCCTCTCTCTAGAAGACCTTCTCCGACCACGGCGGCGTCTTTTTAAATTCCTCTCGCCAATCACTGTAACGAGAGACAGCAGGTTAGTAGCCACACTTGACCTACTTACCGCCCTCTGTGCTCCGGGCTGAAGCTCCTCCCTCCCAGACGGAGCGTGGCCACGCCCCCCCTGCCACACTCCTGTTTTTGGATTACTTACCCGTTTTTGGAATCTCCTGTTTTTGGATTACTTAACTGTTTCTCGAAAAAAAAACTTTTGTTACCATCAATCCCTGTGGTGTGCTCTTCCGTCTGCCCCGTACTCTGACACACGGCTCCGTGGTCTTACCAAAGGTCTCCTAAAGCGAATCGGTGTGTTTGTTTAAGAGAAATATCCATATTGATAGCATTATTAATGATAATGTCTAGCTTCCGTTATCCCTCGTCTGTGCCGGCAAATGACGCAGGCGTGTCGTAAGTTCCATTGACAAAGGTTGCATTTTTCGTTTTGTTCCAATGGGATGCCATCTCCTCTGTGGGGAGCTTTCGTCACTGTCATTTACCGGAAAAAAACAAGCCAGGAGGTTCACGCGCACATACGCAGCAGAGGATAACGGAAGTTAGACATCAATGTTAATAGCGTTGTCAATATGGATATTTCTCTTAAACACATCGATTTGCTTCAGAAAACTTTGTTAAGACCACGGAGCCGTGTTGAGCAGTTCTTTGATCGATGGATGCGCTTTTTGAAGCTTTAAAACATGGGGACCTATACACTCCCATTCTACCACTTGGAAGTAAAATGACACGTGGTATTATAACTCTGACTGCATTATGCTTCAAGAAGAAAACCATATTCAGTAAGGATGTCTTGAGGGTGAGTAAAACATGGGAAAATGTTCTTTTGGGACTGAGCTATTCCTTTAATGTAGTGCTGAATTTATTCATTAATGTTGTGTTCGCAGCAACCGTACTAGAGGCTGTTACTGGATAACAGCTAATGTTATAATGTTACAAGAAAAAGTAGTTTGATACATAAAAATGAAGAGTGGTTTGCAGACAGCATTGTTTTGCATGACTGCTAGCATCTTACAACTACACATTATCCTACCGTTCGTCTCATTGTCTTGCTGGTTTTTAGAAAAAATGTACTCAGCTTTGTACACTTGCCAATTAGCTCGATTAGCCAATCCGGGCCTGTGTAAATATCACATTTATTTACATTTACATTTATGCATTTGGCAGACGCTTTTTACATTATATTGTACTATACATTTGTAAAAAAAAATTGTATAGTAAGCAAGTGGGGGTTAGGTGCCTTGCTCAAGGGCACCTCAGCCGTTACCCGCCAGCCCTGAGAATCGAACCAGCAACCTTCTGGTCATGAGTCCAACTCTCTAACCACTGGGCCACAACTGCCATTCAAAGTTGTTACATACGCTAGCGCACATGAAATAATGCACATTGTTGTATTGCTTGTGCGTTTCAGATTCCATTGAAGATGACGCCTCTGGTTCATGCCACCCAATCACATTATGTTCTTCTGTTTAAATACTTGTATTTTCTACAGTATGTTCCATGCCACTAGCTTTTGCTCATTATGCATTTTGCTGTTTGTGATTATATGTTTTTAGAATGTTGTTTGTGTGTCTGATATTTTGGTCTTCATTGGTCTTGTAGTTGTAGCATATATAGTCACTGTTCTGTCTTTTCAAGGCATCACATTAGATTTGAGGCTGGGAAGGAGTAAATGACACAACATTTTGTGTTCGACACACTAGTTTAGGAGAGATTGACACCCCCTGTATATTTTGTTTATTTGGGTTAGTGTAGAATAATTAGGGCGATTTTACTTTTTATAAAAAAAAATTTATCTAATAAAAAAATTTATCAATTAAACATGTTTATGATTTGTTAGAATTTTTTAACATAAAAAATCATTTCATTTTGTCATCAATTAAATGAATAGTTTTAAGTATGTGTATTGATTTATCCATTTTGAAAAAGGATTTATTAATTTACTCATTAACATTTTAATGTTTAAATTATTAAATTGATAAATTATTATAAGCTGCACTGTTGGCCCTCGATACACCACAACTATAACAATAAGGATAGAGAGGAACAATATCATTGGGATCACATTCAGAGAGATTTTTCCTGCTGATAACAAAAATATACTGCCAAATAGTCTCAGGTGGATTCCTGAATGTTGTTTGGCTGTTGCTGATTGCGCCGTGGGTTTTAATGTCCGAATAAAAACAGCAGCGATCGGGAAGTGGTGTGTTCAGGGCTGGATATGTAACGGTTCTGTCTGTCCCTGTTTGTCTCTGGACTACAATACCCATCATGCACCGCACTCTCACCCGGCCATTTTGATTTGACTCTGCACCTGTTCATAATCTGTGTCTCATCTGTGTGTGCACCTGTTCTGTGTTTGCCATGTGGTGTTGTGTGTATTTAAGTTCCATTTGAGTTCTGTTCTGGGTCCGGTCTAGTTCTTATATTCACGTCTTTATGTCAAAGCTTTGTGCACTTACCTGTTTATCGGATTATTGGAAAATTTACCTGTTTATCGGATTATTGGAAAATTTACCAGTTTATCGGATTATTGGAAAATTTACCAGTTTATCGGATTATTGGAAAATTTACCTGTTTATCGGATAATTGGAAAACTTACCTGTTTATCGGATTATTGGAAAACTTACCTGTTTATCGGATTATTGGAAAACTTACCTGTTTATCGGATTATTGGAAAATTTACCTGTTTATCGTGTCTTTGGAATACTTTTCTGACCACCTGTTTTGTGTATGTTGTGCCTGTGGTAATAAATCTACCATCAATCCATCCCTTGTGGCGTCCTCATATGCCTATTCACCTGCATCCGTGACAGAAGACCGGACCACCAACCATGACCATGCCACAAAGGACTGCAGGCACTACCACCACACCTCCGGAGATGACCCTGCTGTCAGTATGGCAAGATGGCGGGGCTCTGGAGAGTTTATGCGGGGGAGTACTTTGAGGCATGTGAGCGGGTACCGTGGGACAACAGCATCCTCAATCACACATTTCTGATCGGCTTGGATGACGATCGACTCGCCTCCCTTTTGCTCCCTTACGTGGGGAAGTTCCGGCTGGAGGATTTTATAAATCTGGTCCTCCAAGTTACGGGTTCTTCCTTCCGCGTTGGGGAGGCTGACGGGAGAGCGAGAGTTGGTCATCCAAGTCCGATCAGGTGCGGAGGGGTCGTCTTCACTCACCCAAGCTCCGTGCCTCAGTCCCCCGCAGAAACTGGATGAAACCTACGAGCCTGCCCCGCCAGTCCAGGCCTACGAGCCTGCCCCGCCAGTCCAGGCCTACGAGCCTGCCCCGCCAGTCCAGGCCTACGAGCCTGCCCCGCCTGTCCAGGCCTACGAGCCTGCCCCGCGAAGCTCACCCGAGCCAGAGCCCGCAACCAGGTCTTCAGAGCCCGCAACCCTAGAACTCCCACCCACCCGCCCTCGTCCATTGCTTCCTTCTCCACTGCCGTGGGTTGTTCAGTCAGCGACTAGGTTAGAGGATCCCTCGTCCTTGACTCCCGCCTCTGAGGCCCAGACTCCGTCTCAGCCCATCAACCCAGTGGCTTCACCTCGGCTCATAGCTCCCTCGCCTCCACCTTCGCCCGCTAGTCCACCAGCTCCACCGGGCTCCCTCATCCCTCCGGCTCCACCTTGGTCGGTCGTCTGCCTGCCATCGCCTCCGGACTCCTCTACTCCGGCTGCACCTCATCGCTTCGTCCTGCCTGCTCCCTTGGACTCCTTCCTCCCCTCGACTTCACCTTGGTCCTCGGTCGCTCCGGCTCCACCACGGACTCCCGGATCTCCGCCTCTGCTTTGGTCGCCTGGGCCGTCGGTTCCACCCTGGTCCTCTGGACTACAATACCCATCATGCACCGCACTCTCACCCGGCCATTTTTATTTGACTCTGCACCTGTTCATAATCTGTGTCTCATCTGAGTGTGCACCTGTTCTGTGTTTGCCATGTGTTCTTGTGTGTATTTAAGTTCCATTTGAGTTCTGTTCTGGGTCAGGTCTAGTTGTTATATTCACGTCTTTATGTCAGAGCTTTGTTTACTTACCTGTTTATCGGATTATTGGAATACTTACCTGTTTATCGGATTATTGGAAAATTTACCTGTTTATCGGATTATTGGAAAACTTACCTGTTTATCGTGTCTTTGGAATACTTTCTGACCACCTGTTTTGTGTATGTTGTGCCTGTGGCAATAAATCTACCATCAATCCATCCCTTGTGGCATCCTCATCTGCCTATTCACCTGCACCCGTGACAGGATAATACTAGCTGGTACTGTATAATATTTATTACAAGTATGTGCAAGCTGGCAAGATATGCTTTGCCTCCACAAGCGCACCTTTAGTCTTCAAAGAAAACATCCAGCCTTTGCAGTCAGATTTTGGAGGAGTACACACTAAGGGGTCTTTTACAGGAGAACATTATCAACTCAATAATGGAAATCTTTGTGTATCAATAGACCATGTGCAAGTATAATCAAAACAGCAATGGCAGACTAGATCTACTGGACTGTGTGTATGCTACTCAACATACTTATTAACATTCTCCTGCTAAGTGTACAGTGAATCTAAAAAGTCTACACACCCCTGTTAAAATTAAGTTTTTGTCATGTAAAAAATGAAATCAAGATGAAACATGTCGGAACATGTTCCACCTATCTTGTAAAAATGCACTCTACATATTAAAGTGAATAACAATAAGAATCATTTGGGCGGGAAAATGTTTCAAATGTACAATAACCAGGTTGTAAGAGGTGAAACAGGTTTGCTTGTTTCCAACATCTGGAAATGTACTCCTCTGTCTTTTCCATGCAGTAACTCATTATTTGAATACCATGCAATTACCATCACTTATTCATCAAAAATGTGTTGTCCTCTATCGCCCTTCAGGTCAACTCGAAAACTTCTTAGAAAAGCTTGACATGCTGCTGTCCTCCATCCCTGAAGATAACACTCCACTGGTAATGCTAGGCAGCTGACTTTTTAGCTCTTCTCTTCTCATTTGACCTCGACAAGACCAACACCCCTCCCACCCACAGAGGAGGACAACAGCTAGATCTTGTCCTGACTCGTAGCTGCACCTCTACAACATTACATCCTGTCTTTACAATGTCTGCCCTCTCACCTCTACGCCTACATGTCCAACACCCTCTTTTCCCTGGCTTTCTGAGACTCTTCTTGACCATCAGACCAAGCTAAGAGCTGTGGAGAGGAAATGGTACAAGTCTAGAGACCCTGTTGACCTCACCAAGTCGGAACTCCTTTTCCACTGATATATCTGCAGCTAAGATAGAGTATTTTCAAAAACAAACTAAAAAATGCATCTAACCCCCTTCAACTATACTCAACCTTCTCTTCTCAGTCCCCCTTGCTATCCTCAACTCTGATGTCTCCAAAACTCTTCTTTCAACTTGGCCTACCACCTGTCCCCTCAACCCGAATCCCCTCCCACCTCCTACAAGCTATCTTTCAGTCACTACTGCCTCAACTCACACACATTATTAACACCTCCAGCACCGTCCCCACCTCATTTAAACAGGCCCTGGTAAAATTGCTGGATAAGCGAGTAGTCTGTAGTCACGGCAAGAGCGCACGCGTAAGTGTTCGGTGTATATTATATGTTTCTGTTGTATGACGCTTAGGTGATATATTTGCTAAGTAGTGAGAATTATTTCGTTCTCTGATCTATTTTCCTTATAAGTCTATGGTGCTTTGGAGTGTTGTTTGCAGCTAGTTGATTTTAGATTACAGGAAAGCTTTTCACCTTTGGATAAATTAGCACTTAAGTCCGGAAGAGTCCAGCATTAGATTCGACTTGAGCCATTGCGTGTTCATTTAGGCTTTGTCTTGCTAATTTGAAACGCACGGGCAGCTGTTCCCACTCACTACGTGATTAGCAACCCATTTAATACAGATAGAGGCGCTGGCGCGGAAGCGTCAGCGGAAGCGTTCAGCCCTCCTCGCGTGAAGACCGATGAGGTAAAGACCATTCGACTCGTCCTGCGCGACTCAAGACCGACGAGGTAAAGACCATTCGACTCGTCCTGCGCGACTCAACCGAGCAACGAAACCGACAACGCACAGTAGTATCTTATCTAAAAATCCTTTTTTACTGTTTTCTCTCACTTTCTTTTTCGCCTTTTCTATACTCACTCGCACAGCATGTGTTTCCAATTCATTCCTGTGGTCTCTCGCCCACGACACTCTCTCACCAGAGGAAGGCGGAGCAATCCCGCCAACCTTCACACTATCTGTACCTCTTCTACTCTTCCACTCTCTCTTTCCATTGGTCTCTGGAATTGTCAATCTGCTGTTAATAAATCCGACTTCATCCCTGCATTTGCTTCCCACTCTGCTCTTAGTATTGTAGGATTAACTGAAACCTGGATTACTTCTGAGAACACAGCAACCCCTGCAGCTCTCTCTAGTAATTTCTCTTTCTCTCACACTCCCCGCCAGCATGGGAGAGGTGGTGGCACCGGTCTTCTCATCTCCAAAGACTGGAAGTTCTCCACCTACCCCTCCGTAGTCAACACCAATTCTTTTGAATTCCATGCCGTAACTATTACTTCTCCATTAAAACTCCACATTGTAGTTATTTATCGCCCTCCAGGTCAACTGGGCGAATTTCTAGAAGAACTAGACATGCTGCTCTCGTCTTTCCCTGAGGACGACTCGCCGCTTCTTGTCTTTGGGGATTTCAACATCCACCTAGAGAAGCCTTATGCCTCAAACTTCCACTCACTGCTTACCTCCTTCAATCTCCAACTAGTCCCCACCACAGGTACCCATAAGTCAGGTAACCAACTTGATCTTATCTACACACGCAGCTGTGATACAGAGAACACCTTGATTACACCTCTGCACGTCTCTGATCACTTTTTCATCACTTTTAATTTAATACTGCATTCCCTTAACTCACCAACTCCTCTGCCAGTCTCATTTAGGCGGAATCTGCGCTCCCTTTCTCCTGTCCATCTTTAATCTGTCATAGAAACCTCCCTTCCATCCTTCACACACTTTGCATCACTAGATGTTAATTCTGCCACAGACACACTTCTCACAACACTAACCTCGTGTCTAGACACTATCTGTCCTATTTCCTCCAGGCCAGCACGTGCTACTCCTTCCAGTCCCTGGTTGTCCGATACCCTCCGGGAACACCGGGCTAAACTCAGAGCGACTGAAAGGAAATGGCGCAAAACAAAAGACATCGCTGACCTCTGTAAGTATCAAGCTTCACTCTCTATCTTCTCTGCAGACATTCACACTGCTAAATCTGCATTCTTCCATGAAAAAATTAGCAGCGCCTCAGACTCCCACAAGCTTTTCAAAACATTTAAAACTCTCCTCTGTCCCCCTCCACCACCTCCGTCTAACTCCCTAACGGCTAATGACTTTGCCAGCTACTTCACAGACAAAACTAGGTCTATCAGCAGACAATTTTCAGCTCCACCCATCAATGATCTCACATCGCACATACACACAGCAGACCATCTTCTCTCCTCTTTCTCTCCTCTTAAAGAGGATGATGTCTCTAAACTTCTGCTCTCTACTCACCCAACCACCTGCCCGTTAGACCCCATCCCCTCACATCTACTACAAGCCATCTCACCCACACTCCTACCATCACTCACTCATATCATTAACACATCTCTTAATACAGGAATTTTCCCCACTGCATTCAAGCAGGCCCGGGTAACCCCGCTGCTTAAGAAACCCACACATGACACTTCCCTACTGGAGAATTATAGACCCATTTCTCTCCTTCCGTTCATAGCTAAAGCACTTGAACGGGTTGTTTTCAATCAGGTGTCTACCTTCCTCACCCAAAACAACAGGCTGGACACCAACCAGTCAGGCTTTAAGAGCGGTCACTCAACCGAAACTGCCCTACTAACAGTTACAGAAGCCCTAAGGAGGGCAAGAGCTGAGTCCAAATCATCTGTTCTCATTCTCTTAGACCTTTCTGCAGCCTTCGACACGGTTAACCATCACATTCTTCTGTCTACCCTATCGTCACTGGGCATCACTGGAACTTCACTCTCCTGGTTTAAATCCTACCTCGCAGATAGGTCCTTCAAGGTAGCTTGGGGAGGTGAAGTGTCCAAATCACACCAACTAGTCACCGGGGTCCCACAAGGATCGGTTCTTGGACCTCTGCTCTTCTCCATATACACCACATCACTGGGTTCCATCATACAAGCACATGGATTCTCCTACCATTGTTATGCTGATGACACTCAACTTCACCTCTCATTTCATCCAGACGATTCCATGCTAGCCACACGAGTCTCCGACTGCCTGGCTGACATCTCTTCTTGGATGAAAGATCATCACCTGCAACTCAACCTGGCCAAGACTGAGCTTCTCGTCATTCCTGCCACCCCGTCAGAACAGCCCCAGCTTACCATCCAACTTGGTCCATCTAAGATAACCCCATCGACTTCAGTCAGGAATCTTGGGGTAATCATGGATGATCAGCTGACTTTTAAGGATCACGTTACTAAAACAACTCGGTCATGCAGGTTTGCATTGTACAACATTAGAAAGATCAGACCGTTCTTAACAGAACATGCAACACAGCTTCTCGTCCAGGCACTTGTCATTTCTAGACTGGATTATTGTAATGCTCTTCTGGCCGGTCTCCCAGCCTGTGCCTTCAAACCTCTGCAAATGATCCAGAATGCTGCTGCACGCCTGGTCTTCAATGAGCCCAAGAGAGTACATGTCACACCTCTGCTCATCTCTCTACACTGGCTCCCAGTAGCGGCACGCATTAAGTTCAAGGCACTGGTGCTTGCTTACAGAACAGCCACTAACACAGCAGCCATCTACCTCAACTCTCTCTTACAGACCTACATCCCCTCCAGAAGTCTGCAGTCTGAAAACGAGCGGCACCTCATTGTTCCTTCACAGAGAGGCATGAGATCCATCTCAAGGACATTTTCTTTCTCCGTTCCCGGCTGGTGGAATGATCTTCCTGTTTCCATCAGGACTGCTGGATCAATTTCACAATTCAAAAAACAGCTGAAGACCCACCTCTTCCATGAGAACTTAACTGTCTCATAAAAAAAAAGAAATTTTTTTTTTTTTCATTTTACCCCTATTTTTCCTTTTCTAATGTTCTCTATATACTTGCTTATACTATCTTGACGTTGTATTTGAAACCTTGTATTACTAGCACCTCTCGTGAATATTGCTTACTTAGACGAATCGCTTGCTGTTTTCCTCAATTGTAAGTCGCTTTGGATAAAAGCGTCTGCCAAATGAATAAATGTAAATGTAATGTAAATGTATACCTCTGCTCAAGAAACCAACACTCGACAGTGGTTAGGAACTACAGGCCACCTGCCCTTCTTTTCCAAGGCCCTCGAAAATGTCGTATTTAACCAACTCATTGCTTATCTCTCACAGAACGACCTTCTGGACAGTCAACAATCCGGCTTCAAGAAAAGACATTGCACGCAGACTGCTCTCCTCTCTGTCATCAAAAACCTACAGCAGGCAAGAGCCAAGTCCCTGTCCTTATTCTTGTCAACCTCTCTGCTGCATTCAACACAGTGAACCACCAGATCCTGCTGTCCACTCTCTCCAAACAGTGCATCTCTGGATCTGCACTCAACTGGTTCAACTCCTCTCACAGGCAGATCCTTTAAGGTATCGTGGAGAGGTGAGACATCCAAATCTCACCAGCTAAGAACTGGAGTTCATCAGGGATCAGTTCTTGCTCCTCTCCTCTTTTCTATATATACCACCTCCCTGGGTTCAATCATTAAGGCACATGGGTTCTCATACCATTTTTAAGCCAGATGACTCCACCATCTCTGCCGGAAATGAATAAATGTAATTCATATCGACTGACAAATGATTAATATCAATGAAAGGACACATTTAATTAAGAAAGGACAAACTTCTATTTTTTGAAGTTCCTACAATTACAAGTTAATAAATATACTCAACTAAATATATGGATGATGTGGGAGTCTTGGTGCAATACTACAGTTCCTGTTGATGTTTTATTGACTTTCATGACTGAAACATTTCTGATGTCAAAGTAGCATAAAGAATAATAAAGAGAGTGGGAGTGTGCTGACTCTGGCACTTCTACCTGTCACACACTGACTGAGGAGTCAATTAGTGTGCCTGCCCTAAGCTCCACTGAATGATTTTCCTTCATCACAAGTAAGGGAATGGATACAGGAAAAAGTACTGCTGGCAATATACAATAAGAAAACAAGAGAAAACAAGAGAAAACGTTGAAAAAGGTATGTATGTATGTATGTATGTATGTATGTATGTATGTATGTATGTATGTATGTATGTATGTATGTATGTATGTATGTATGTATGTATGTATGTATGTATGTATGTATGTATGTATGTATGTATGTATGTATGTATGTATGTATGTATGTATGTATGTATGTAAAAGAGGCTTACAACAAATTATTAATCAACATGCCCATAGAACATATCTCAGTATAGACACTCTTTTACTTTATACTTAATTTCTTCCATCTTTTATTCATTCATTCATGTCAGTACTCTGTGTGTGCATAAATGCCTCTCATCCCTCTATTTCTCTCTCTTTTCTCTTCTAATGCTTTGTTGCTTTCACAGTGGCTGTGGTCAAGCGGGTGATCGACCCACTGAAAAGGAAATTACATTTACCTGATTCTCCACAGAGCTTTTAGTTACGCAACTTACACATGCACGTGCTCTCGTGCACACAGACACACACAACAACTAAACGCTTGTTCGTTTTACAACGCTTTAAGCTCCCTACAGCTCAAATACTCAATTTGTGTCCAAACTCAAGAATATTGTTTTTTGATACGAACTATTGTGAGATGAACAACTAATAGGGGTGAACGGAATACAGGATACAGGAAACACTTTCTGACTGACATCTCATTATTCATCATAACATTCTCCTGCTACTAAACATCAGACAAATAATAACTGAACAGCGGCCTCAACAGCAAATGCTTTTAGTGATTAGTAATTTTTAATGAAAAAGAAATCAGTCCTCCTGATTTTATTTACTAGTTATTGCGGTCTTTTTCACATTAAAGTGTTTTTAGCAGCTGTCTTACCTACCTCCAGTTCATTATGTCCGTTTAACTCAATACTGTCCGCAGCCATCACTCACATGTGTTCTCCTCTTGCTGCTGCTGGAAGTTTTCAGTTTTGAGTTACCGTGGAGTTTTAAGAGAGCAAAATGACGGTTTGTCTAAAGCAGAGACCGATGGGAAAGTTCACATTATTTAGGCTGGTAATATGATCTACCAACTGTTGTCTTGTTTACACTCATTCACTATTTAAGTCATTGCAAAACAGTCAATGTATCCACTGTCTGAATTCTTTTAACATTATGTATTCACTCCCTGTTATAACTTTCACATTTTTCATTACATGAATTTTCTTGCAGTTCCACTAGTAAGAAGAAATAAATAATTAAATTGCAATGAGATTACAGATAAAACTGTCTGAACAAAACAACAACGAAAATGTCTGAATACAAATGTATTGCATGTATACTGTATACAGTATGTAGCCTACTCTTGTGTGTATGTGGAAAGAGGGAAAGCATCACTACTCAAATTTCAAAGTGAAATCTAAGCCAAACCTTTCATTGTCTTTCTGGATATTGTGTTACTTGTGAAGGAAACTCAATATCACACACCTTGTATGGTTGTTGTCAACTACAATACAACATTTATTTGGTTATAAACATCTTGATTTCTGATCTCAAATTAGATGGTTTTTGTTAGAAATGTAGTTTTGGCATGTTGCAAATGTCCTTAGGATCTTCTCCTTCTCATATTACATGACTGATTAAGGACAAAATAAAAATGAATAAATAAAGGAGTGCTCTAAAAAAACAGCATTATAAAATGACATGTAAACTGCATACTATATTTCAATTCATCTGAAGCCATATGGTCCTTTTGCCATCATTCTGGGAATTTTCTAAATGTTCAGCTACGCTCAGGTTTGACATCAATAAGGCCACTGTTGTTCAGAAAGGGAAAATCAGTTAAATCATGTTACATATTTTTGTTTCTCTAATGTATTGGCATTAATCAATATTATTAAAATCACACGCTTTTCATAATACATTTTAATGCTTTACAGAAACTAATGTTGCAGTTTTGTATATCGAAGCTGATGTGGCAACTCGCAGGGGCTGGCACCATCTCTTCACAAGTGTTGGCTCATATTTGGCATATTTGGATTGTTATTATTTGTTGGAGCTTAACAACCCCTGGTTACTGTTAGTTTGAACTGTTATAAACAATATTGTTTTATTTCACAGAAGCAAGACACTAGGAAATAACATAAGAAAGAGCAGGCTTAAATAATTGGCTAGCTTTATAAAGGAAGAGGCAACCTGATAATGATGTCACGTCAAGTAAAGGATGAGAAAAAAATCCTCACATATTCCTGTAAGTATGGGAAGCAGAGGACTGTTTGGAATGTTCCATTTTATTAGAGCTGATCTGAGTGCTGCTCAGTATGGGCGTGGAGCAGTAGCTATTCAGCAGTCCCTTTGATACGGAGAAATTTCCAGGGATGCCGAGGCATGAGTGAGTGCGACGACAGCGTCCGTTTAAAGTCTGACTGTTGCGGATGGATTTTGGAATAATAATCCTGCAAGTGCATAAAACGCGCTTTTTACTGATGAGCGCTTTAACACACGCTGTGTATCAGCGCGTTTTATTGAGGGTTGTTGGATGTTCCTCGCCCTCTTCCGCTGTCGTGTTTCAGTCGGGTTAAATACTGCTCTTCCAGACTCCGCTGCCAGCAAATGCGACACTTGGGATTGAAGCTGCTTCAGCTGTCTGCGACATGTGAGTTTCTCATGTAATGCTTTAGGCTTCTCCGATATAACGGGGGATGTTCGAGTTTTGAATATTATCCGACATGAGCTCGCACCTGCAGGTGTTTATTATCATCAGCAACATTAAACGCGCTCTTGACAGCCACTCGTGTGCAAGTTACAACAAAATTAAACGATGATTTGGAAGGATTTTGAAAATTTTTACTTTTCAGAGCAATGAAGTGCAAAAAAAACATCCGAAATTAGCCAATGTTGTTTAAAAGCATGTGCTTTTTATGGTGTTGGATCGGCTTCGCTCATACCTTAGCATTGGTTAGCATTTTAATGGCCATTTTCTTAAAGTGACATTGTAGTAAATGTCATGTTTCACATGTAAAGGGATTTAAAAACGCATTTTAATGCAAAGACTTTTACACACAGAAAATGTTAAGAATGTTTTATCTACAATACTAATAGCTTATTTTGTGTGAATTAATTTGATGCAATAATTAAAATAATGCTAATAACACATTGTATTTAATTAAATAATTAATTCAAGGTTTTGTGATCCAGAGTAACCATGTCATTACTTATTTACACTATGTAAATCAGGCTATCCCTTATTAAAAATGCACACATCTGCATTGATACAGACTCCAAAGTAAAACAATTTGTGTACATTGTTGTATGACAACCATCAACATAATCGTCTGCCAGTTATAAAACGTACCACACCACATTTACTATCTATCTATCTAAAATACATAGTATGGGTCAACATTTAAAAAAAATTCTTTTATGCCAAAAGTCATTAGGATATTAAAGGAATAGTTCACCCAAAAATTCAAATTTGCTGTTTATTTACTCACCCCCAGGCCATCTGTGACGTAGTAGGTGACGTTTTGACATTCAGTAGAACAATAAAGATTTTTTTGTAAATCCGCTGCCGTCTGTGCTTCATATAATGGGAGTATATGGGGTCCGCCTGTCTAAGAATTCCTAAAGCACATAATTCAAAAAAAGCGGCTCCTGGCGTCATGTTGACGTCTTGTGAAGCGAATCGATCGATATTTTCATAAAAGTGAACGTCATTTTTAATAATATTAGCCATACTATACAGCAGTGGCGGTCAGTGCCTAATCTTCCGGGCCAGCAGTAATTCAAAATATGTGTTCAGCTCTTCATGTGTGTGCAGTGTCATGTCAAAATACATGTTCGGAAAGTCACATGAATCTATGTGCATCGTGCATTATGTCAAAATACGTGCCTGCTGCAGACGCGTCGAAAGGGTTTATGATAAAAGAGACGCTTGTGTTCAAAATAATACTCGCTTAGTCTAATGTTTAATCAGAGTTAAGTGTTAAGCAAGTGTCTTGCGAGTTTATTTTAAACCTGAGTGTCTCTTTTATCATAAACCCTTTCGACGCCTCTGCAGCAGGCATGTATTTTGACATGATGCACGATGCACATATGTTCACTTGACGTGCCGAACCCCTTTTTTTTAACATGACGAGCTACATACATGTTTTTCCAATCTTCGCATTACTGCTGGCCCTGAAGAGAAGGCACAGACCGCTTCAGTTTTATGAAAATATCCATCGATTCGCTTGACAAGACGTCAACATGTCACCAGGAGCCACTTTTTTGGAATTATGTGCTTTAGGAACTCTTAGACAGGTGGACCCCATATACGCCCATTATATGAAGCACAGAGGGCAGTGGATTTACCAAAAAAATTTCTTTATTGTTCTACTCAAGTCAAAATGTCACCTACATCACGGATGGCCTGGCGGTGAGTAAATAAATAGCAAATTTCCTACCGTAAATATATCAAAACTTTATTATTGTGAGTGGATGCCACAAAATTGCTAACAAAAATGGCCGGAAACACGTCTACAAATTTCACTCACTCCTGGTGTCCAGGGTCACATATTATGCAGTATAGTATGCAGACAACCAGTCAGGGAGACTGGAGCTACTCAGTTTGACGGATACCAAAATATCAACAGAATGTCCTTAGTTGCCACATTGGTTTTAACATCTAATTGCATTAATAATTATAATGAAATTAATTTCAGGATATGTATTGCCACAGGTGAGGGAACTGCATGAGGGCTGCTGCTCCCCTGTGGGTCAGTCCTGAACAGCACAGATATTCCTGTGATTTAAACCCATCGCTATGGAACCCAAAGCTGACTGCTGCCCCTCATCGGTGCCCAACTCACAGTGTGAACTTAAAGTGAATATCTATGAGACTATCAGTGAAGGAAATGTGAATAAATTAGAGAGCTCAGCCCTGGTGCGTGGGGGCAGTGACCCAAGCTCATACCCGTCATCCAAACCCTTGTCTGGTACCCGGAACAGGTTCATCCGCAGGAGCCTTTGGTTTACGGACAACGATGAGCACCAGGTGGACGATTGTACTCTGGAATGTGACGAGCGGAGTAAGATGCTCAGCATTGACTTGCGGACAATAGTGGACCGAACTCTCGGTGTCCGATCCAGTTTACAAGAAGGATCAAGTACTAAGAGCCATACGGGTCAAAATGACGTGGACATGACCAGCACACATGAGGGAAAAGAGAAAATGGACCCCAAAACAGACGTGGCGGATGGCGTCAAGACTGCCGTCAAAACAGCCAGTGAGGAAAATGAGGAGGCAGAAATAAAGGCTGTCGCTACCTCTCCTGGTGGGCGCTTTCTCAAGTTTGACATCGAGATTGGTCGTGGTTCCTTCAAAACAGTCTATAAGGGCCTGGACACAGACACGTGGGTGGAGGTAGCCTGGTGTGAACTTCAGGTGTGTAGTCATTACATGTGGTTTGGTTTGTTATGGCAGAAGATGCAGTAAATGCTATATTAATTTGTCTGTTAGCTACAACTGTGCTTTTTTTTTTTTTAAGTCAAAGCCCAAGGCTTTAAGTGGCATTTTATCATGGGTCAGTTTGGCTTTGGTTCTGTTTGGTGTTCACATAACGGTAGTTCACATTGTATATTTACACGCCATGTTTAGATTAATTGTATCTCTTGCTTCATTAGTGAAGTTCCCTTTGAGAATGTTGGCATGTAAATCCACTCTGGTCACCTTAAAATAATACTGTCTGTTCATTATTTCAGTTAAAGGAATAGGTTCAACCCAACATTTTACCTTGTGTGGTAAAATCTAGGGATGCTCCGATCCATCTTTTTTGTTTCCGATACCTGAGAATCATTATTGGCCGATATTGAGTACCGATCCGATACAAAGGTAAAATGTTAAAAGTGCTGAATTACTTGATAAACTGTATGCATTACTTTGCAATAGGGATGCACCGAAGTGAAAATTCTTAAAACACATGGGTCACTATTGCATAAACTGAATGGTCAAAATGTTGCAGCTAATTGTTAGAAGTTAGCACATAGCGTGCTAGCTACATAGAACATTTCCATTTACCCAAAACACAACACATGGACAATATTCTTAGTAATATTCTTTTGTTATTTTTTCGGAAGTCACTAAACACACTTGACCAGGTGTTGTGTTTTGTGTAAAATATGTCATATCTATACTCATCCCGCTATGAAAACAGCACATAGCATGTACATGTGTGTGTGTGTATGTGTGTATATATATATATATATATAAAACATTAGCCTACTCAGCGACTGAACTGTTCAACAATTACGTGGTTTTACTTTTATTAGTCTTCATTGACAAGCACTACACACATTAATGACGAGACACGACGACATGTTAGCTATCGACACCGGCAACAATATATTATCTCTCTGCTACCTTACAGTTATAAAGTGTGAACCGGTGGTGCGCCAATGACACAGACTAATAACAAATACGTTCAAAAGTACAGGACAGTAACCAAAAATGTACAAATAACACTTACTAATCCAGGAACAGGGCCGCTAGGTCTCCATCTGTTTTGCAACCCGTTGCCCCCTGCAGCTCGCGCCACCGAGTGTAAGCCCGTCCGATATTGATTCGTGACCGGCCTCGTGTCCGATCACGCTTCCTCCGACAAAACCCTCTTTGTTTTTTTTAGCTGGCCCTGCCATGATGATGTTTTGGAGACTTTTCGTCTTACTGTTTGCTCCGCTGTTTGCTAACTTCTCCTAGGCTACGAGTAAAATGTGACGTGTGACGTTTGCCGTAAAGGGGATAGACGGGGCTTGAACCGACCCGCACACCAAAAGTTATGTTTGTGTATGTCATTTTTAAAGTAAGAGAACTCAGTTTAGTATTTCGCACTCTGACTGTCTGGCGCGCGTATGATATCTCAAACCACCTGAGAGAACTGAAGGCCGCATTGATACATATGTTTGGCTTTTATCCAAAACGACTGACAAATAAAAATACAAACTATTGTTATGTCTAACATTTTGTATGCTTTTCAGTATTGTTGGAGAGCTTTATACAACAGTATAGTGCTAAGTTAAAACACACTGTTTCAAATGTTGTTTCCTGCATTAGCTTTACACTGCATACAATAGGCTACAAGCAATATATTTCGTTATCTTTACTGTTTTGTACCTTAGCTGTGGAAATTCTTGCATTCTGGCCAAAACATATTTATTTATTTGCAGAAGTGAACGCTTCACTCATCTGTTCTGTCGATCTTTCAGCTTCATCTTTAGCACTGAATGCACCGCCCTACATCCGCGCGTTACATGGGCGGGGCACTGATAGATAATGGCGGAAGGAGGGGAGGCGAAATGGAGTGACTGGAAGCACTATAACATTTCGGGGCATTACATTTATAATGCACAAATATATATATTGATCAGTTTGGCAGTCGCACTGGTGCGACCATTAAGAAAAACTTGTCACACCGGCAGGAAAAATAGTCGCAAAATGCAACCATTTGGTCGCAGTCTAGAGCCCTGACACAGCTCCCTTCACATGCACTCATCGGAAAAGAGAGTGACTTGCACTAATACTGACATTACAGTCTGAAAGAAATACAAACATACATGATGTCTGATGACATGGTTCCCTCGGGTCATGGAATTTCTGGAATATCATGAAATTTTAAAAGGTGTATTCCAGATATTGAAAGTCAGGGAATTTTTGATTTCTGAAACATCATATAGACATTTAGAAGATGTCTGTAAGATGTTTATGATTTAGAATGTATGTAAAACTGTTCTTTCTAAGACGTTTTGCAGATGTTTTTACAAAGCAGATGTATTCCAGACCTCTAGATCTTTAGCAGACATCTTACAGACGTACTTGTGCTATCTGGGTATTAAACTGCTAAAAATAAAATCTTGCTAAAAATAAAGACTAAAATTGGCAGTCAGAACTGGATAATTATAATATTAGAATGATAATATTAGAATGGTTGATTAAAGGATTTAGCTTCTTTACAATTGAGGTAACATTGTAATATTAACATTTGTTGTATTGTATTTGTCATTTGTCTGGTCAGTTAAATGAGTTTAATTCTTTATTTTGATTTGAAAATAAATGGCAGGGGGAGGGGGGCGTGTGGTTCTCCTTCATTTTCAGCACAACAGCGGCCTATTTTTTCGTTCATTATAGGTCATGGAAATTCAGCTTTTTAGTCAGTGAAAGTCAGGGAAAAGACAGGAAATTTGACATTTGGCTTAGAGTGAGAACTCTGTAAGATGATGTAGCGGTAACATTTCTTCTTTCACCATTGCTGCTTCCTGAGTGGATGCTTGCCTACTGTTTAGATATTACGTTGTTGTACACAGCCTAAAATTGCATTGTGCGGGACCTTCAATTAGTTTTTGTGACTGCACACATCATTGCACCTGAAGTACCTTTGTCATGTTATTGATAGATGACTTGAGGTGACCTAAGGCTGATTTTATTATAAGATTTCCTATAAGTTCTCTATATAATCAACCTATTAAGATACATTAAGTTATCTCATTTTATGTATTGCATGATTTGGAAATATATAATGGTAAGTAAATGACATGGAATAAATGATACTAGACTGTTCCTTTAAGGCTTAGATGAGATGTTTTAAAGAAGAGGAATTAGTTGCAGGCTGGGAGATTCCCGTACATGTTACCTTTAGTACCCTATTATTTTCATATGTTTTTGTCAGGGTTGTGTTTAGTGTTCTGGTAATGATAACCATCTTTAGCTGTACAATGGAATGTAGCATCACTGGTGATGATGATGATGATGATGATGATAGGCAGACAAAAACACAGATTTGAGAGCTAGATTTTGCCTGTTCATGTGATGAACAGATTAGACACACTATGAACAAACATTCAAGCATTGTATTGTTCAAGTAAGTCAGTACAGTTCATCTGAGACCGAGAGAAATAGTTTACAAGCCACAAACTAAACCAACGAGCTAAGAGATTAATCTCAGTATTAAAGACCCACTGAATCGGCATTAGGAGAGAGTTGCTACTATGTTGACTCTAATGGAACTAAATAAAGCAGTTAAAGAGAAAACATACCTTCCTATCTAAAGGCTCCATGAATCATGTGACACGTGAAAATGTTGAACTTCCGTTGTCGCGACTCTCTCTCTCAATGGCTCTGGGCTAACAGAAAGGAGGGTATTAGAGAGATGAATCACCAAACAAATCATTTGTGAAGCACAGTTAGCTTGGCAAAGAAGCTGCATTATACAGTGTGATAGCCACAGTTGTATAGAAGTAAAATTGGAAAGATTATTGATTCCAGTGTTTTTTGAAGCTTGTGGTTTACAATGGTGTGTGACACTGGCGTCGTCTTCAAGACTCATCAAGACTGCGATGTCTGAACTTTTCCATAGAGGTTTAACATACATCAAACTGTATTGTATTGATGTAGACTTGAAACGGATCAGATACAGTATGTTTTGTTTTCTCTGCGGATTTGCACGTATGATTGGCGCATATGATTCTCTATGTGCTGTTGTGTCTTTTATTAGACTTCATTTGTGGACAACATGTTTACACTGTCTGAATCATACCCTATCTAATATCTAGTGCACAATGCATCATTCACAGTGCTGCTCACAAGAGATGCAAACGCAGCAGTTTGCTTGCTCTACACAGCCAAACTCCACGCTATTCGTTCCTCGAAATCGTTCATTTTGACCAAACGATTCCTAAATGGAAAATCTAAACTCTA
Source organism: Oreonectes daqikongensis (assembly GCA_026939265.1). Classification (NCBI taxonomy): domain Eukaryota; kingdom Metazoa; phylum Chordata; class Actinopteri; order Cypriniformes; family Nemacheilidae; genus Oreonectes; species Oreonectes daqikongensis. The sequence continues at coordinate 2,002,455 of JAOTQM010000133.1, read as the reverse complement.
AGAAGGTTTTCATCAGACAAGAGGCTGATGTAAGGCATTTAAAGGGTTTCCAATGACCTCCATTACACATGCTTACATTAAAAAGCAATGGAAAAGTACCGCTGTGCAATTGGAATAGCGCATCCTCAATGAGTTTACTTTTACATTCTCTTTCATTCACTCGCACACTCAACTTCATTATTCCTCAGTAATAACTTTACTGAAGCAGAACAGTGCAAATTTGAAAGACTTGACTTTTGCGCTGGTCTGAAATTCATAGCGAAGGAAAGTGGTTCCCCAGTTCCTTTAAAAACCGGAGGGTTTCAAAGACACTCTGATGTTGTTTCTGATTTATCTAAACACTTGTGCCGTCGAACTGTTGTATAAATGCAATATTGCTCTCATAATCGTTTGATGGTGCTCTATATCTCCGGCACTCTGCCTCGTTTCTCTGACCTAATTACAAAGTAATATAGTAGTTGTTAGATTGTAATAGCCCAGGTCTTGTATAGCAACGTTTTGTGTCCTTGTGTTCATTACTTGCAGGGTTAATTAGTACTTTGTTGAGGGTGATGATAGAGGATGTCAGTTCATGTCACGCCCACCCACAGCTGAACCTTCAGCTTTGTGTCACCCAACCACTCTCATGCAGATGGTGGCACATGCACACTGGAAATTTAAAGTGGAATAGATGGATGAAGTGAAGAGGAATCTGCACATGAAAATAAGCATTCTTTAAAACGATGCATGTAAACCAATCTTCCTTTGTGACAGACCAAGGAACGCTAGATGTCCATAACATCCATATGAGGAACATGTTTAGACGTCTCAAATTCCGAATTGCATGAAAACCACTGTCCTTCTTCAAAACCAAGAAGTAAGTATGTAACAAATTTAACTAATCATCAATTCAGTTAAAATTTACTATCGGGATTCTTCACATAAACTTTAGCTGTACCAAATACCTTTCAGAATTTAATAAGTCAACAGCTGCACAAATGGTATTTATCAGGTATAATTATTCTTCAGACTTTCCACATGTAATACAATTCACAGTAATACAGTTTACAAGGACCATGGTGAAGATAAATCTTTGTTGGCACAGTTCAGGTGAAAAAAGTCCACAAAAAATAGTCCCAAAATAGGATAATAATCCCCCAAGGCAAAAATCCAGTTAGCCGCAAAAAGAAAAAAAAACTCCTTAGTCTCACCAGTCCAAGGATAATTTCTCTGGAAAGTTTTACAGTTAATCCAATACAGCAAAGAGGTAAAGTCCATGGCCATTCCACAAAGAGAAAAAAACGTGGTTGCCTAAAAAAAGTAGACCACAAAAAACTAACCAATAGGTAGTCCTCTAGTTTTTTTACCTCCATGTAAGCATAACTAACAAGAACATTGACAGGCTGGCATTCACACCCCCAAGCATGCCTTTTCTTAGCAGCTTTCTCCATTTTTAAAAATGGATCCTGACCCCCTCTCTGGGAGGCCCTGTAATATAAAAGTCCTCACTATTCTGCTGCCAGTTGACAACCAAGAATATATAGAACAATTATTCAAATGAACAAAAACAAATATATAACCTAAAAATAAATTTTTAGACATGAAATAAATAATCAGATCATTAACATAAATGTCCCTGAGTGCGTGTACAGCTCAGTTATGTAGACGCGCCACTAGAAATTAGTTCAAAATTAAAATGCTAGTGTTGTAAAATGCAAAATTAGTGTTGTTGTAGTCTACCGTGCCCCAGGTCCACTTCACAACTTCATTGAAGAGCTAGATGCGCTACCATCTCATAGTTTTTGGCGACTTCAATATCCTGTTGATCTTGGACAGTCACTACTCTCCTCGTTTTTTGCTAGTGTTACAACTGCTTAAACATCGTTCTACACCAGCACTTACACATATCATCAACACCTCCCTGCTCACCGGCACTTTTCCATTTGCATTCAAACAGTCTCAGGTCACACCACTACTTAAAAAACCCACACTGAACCCCTCTACCACAGACAGCTACAGATCTGTTTCTCTCCTTCCGTTTATTGCGAAGACACTCAAAAGAGCCATTGAGTCATCTTTGACGATCAGCTGTCCTTCGGGGACAGCACTGCTAAGACAACGTGATCATGACGATTTGCTTTATTCAACATCAGGAAGATTAGACCCTATCTCATTGAGCATGCAGCACAGCTCCTTGTTCAGGCCCTTGTAATCTCAAGGTTGGACTATTGAAACGCTCTCCTTGCCGGGCTTCCTGCCAAAGCAATCAAACCACTCCAGCTGGTTCAGAATTCAGCAGCATGGCTCGTTTTCCAAGAGCCCAAAAAGGCTCATGTGCCCACCCCACTTTATCTCTCTCCACTGGTTACCGGTCGAAGCCCGTATCAATTTCAAGTCACGTATGCTTGCCTACAGATCTATCACTGGCTCTGCACTGGCAAACTTTCATACACTCCTACACCCAATCAAGACCCTTGCGTTCAGCAAATGAGCGCTTGTAGTGCCCTCTCGTTTTCCTTCACAACTCCTTGCTGGTGGAACAGCCTTTAAAATCTCTGTCCAGTCAACCACATCTTCAACCACATTCAAACAACATCTTAAAACACAACTCTTCCGTGAATACTTGACAAGTAAAAAAATTTTTTTTAAAAACTCTCTTTCTATAAATATGTAGTGTTCTGGCTTTTGTGGAAACTAGTAATTTTGTGTTTTCACTTATTGTAGTATTGGTCCTGTTTGACATCGCTTTATTGTTTCCTAAACTCTCTGTAAGTTGCTTTGGATAAAAGCGTCTGCTAAATGACTAAATGTAAAGTGTATATATTGTTTATACACAAATATATCTTTTATATAAATAAAGTTGTGTTTCATATTGTTTTTACGATTCCCAGTCCCGCCCACTCCCGCTGACATTTTTTCCTGTCCCAGTCACGTGAATAATAGTAATATTGTTTCCCATCCCGTAGAATTGCCGTGACAAGCTGGAATAAATGTCAGCCTCTAGTGTGCGTGCGCTGGAGAATCGCCCATAAAGAAAAAAGGCAACTTTGTAACGTAACAAATAACCATGTTCGAAATAAATTGCACTAAGTGCTATGCGAATTAGTTATACAGTATTATTTGAAAAACAAGGTGTGATATGTAGCGTGAAAAGGCCCCACACACTTTGCATAGGGCCTGAGATTCTGTAGTAGTAGTATCTTTTTATGTGGCAGATCATACTAACATGATTTTGTCATCTTTTGAAGTTTAATTCATGTGCTGGATAGACCCTTATGAAAATGACTATTGTTTTATTTTAGTAGTAATCACTAAAGTCTAGTCTAGTCTAGTCTTATATTCGCACCATTCGCGGAGCAGGCTGAGCGTCAAACCATTTCCATGGAAGTTGAGCCCACGCAAGCAGAGCGAGAATTTAAGTTCATAGGAAGGGATTGAAAACACATCAGTACATGCGCACTGTTATATTTGTATATAAAATGTCAGGTGAGACCACTACTATCATACTGCAAGTCAGATTTTACCGTCAGACACTGACAGACAGAAGGGCAGAGGAGATGATGCATCACCTCATGCTGAGATTTCTTTTAAATGTAATTTCAAAAACATTGATGGTGAATTTTTAATAATCTAACAGTGTTCATTTCATTATTTACTCAATCTTGTCATAGTTTTATCAACATGAATTTTCATATCAGTGTTGTAATTAAAATCTTTTTTATTATCACTATGCCGGACACGCCCCGCACCCAATTAATCGAGTACTCGTTTTTCAAACCTGTCCAGTACTGAAATGAAATCTGATAAAAAAATGCTCATCCTTAGTTAAACTATGCTCTAGTAAAGTCATTTTTAATTTTAATTTTTGTGACTTTGGCAACCAGTTGTGGTTGGGTCCTAGAATTGTGGTCTTAAAATTGCAGAACTCTGTCATAGCAGGAATATGCTACTCACTGAAGACAAGAAAGAGGGTGTGTGCACAGGATATTTTTTCTAAAAATATATATAGAGAGAGAGAGAGAGAGAGAGAGAGAGAGAGAGAGAGAGAGAGAGAGAGAGAGCGCGCAGTGGAATGGAACGGAATGCAAAACGCTGAGATCTTGAGATGCTTTTTAGCTCCCAGGCTTATCAATGGTTATCTAGTTAGCTAGAAATATGACTTCTGTTGCTTTTGATATAATAAAACATTGCTTAGCTTGAACATAATTCAAGATTTAACGTATGCTGCTGTGGACAAAGATTTGTTTTCCAGCATGGATTTATGCAATGTTATAAAAGCTGGAATTCAATACTAAAATGAAGCAGAACATTCATTTGGGTTAAAAATTTGTTTTGACGATTGGACATTTTTAGCTGAAAGTTGTTTTGGAAGCATATCACATTATTTAATTTTTAACAAAAGATTACAAAGAAAAGTTTTTTTAAAATTTGGAATGTGTACTGGTGAATTGTTAAAAAATTGCCAGGAATACCTAACATTTCTGGGTTGGAACTAAGGAGCTCTTATCTACAGTATGTTTGCCCTGCTTTGCGTGTGTCGACGTTACGAATCGTACTGGCTAGATTGCAAAGAGGTGGCAGAGGAATACAGTTCACTAACCTGCGGCAAGTGGAGATATTAGCACAATAGGTGACTAAACTGGGATTGGAGTCAAAGAGCTCCTACCTTCGGTGTGTCTGCCCTGTGTTGTGCAGGCCGACGTCGCAAACCGTCTGGTCAAGATCGCAGAGATGCAGCAGAGGAATACAGTTCAATAACCTACGGCATGTGGATATACTTACACCAGTTAAGGCCACTACCCAACACGTTACATCTAACACTTTAGCAACTATAACGTTGGTCAATGCTAGATCTGCAGCAAACAAGACGGCGATTTTAAAATTAAAACTTTTTTTTGTCACGAAAATTAGGCTTTTTATGTATTACTGAAACATGGCTTAAGGTCGGGATATAAGTCCTTTCTCTGAACTTTTACCTGTGGACTGCAACTATTTTAACACTCCGTGTACTGTCGGTAGAGGTGGAGGTATCAGCTATTTTTAAAAATAAGTTGAAATGTCGACAAATACCTGTTGAGGGTTATCAGAGTTTCAAAGTGCAATTTCTGATTGTTTTGCCTAGTCCTGTATTATGTGTTTTTGTATATAGGCCTCCTGAATGGGTGATTCTCACAAAACCACTGAAACATCATGGCAGTAAAGATTTGAAATATAAAACTACAGTTTGATAACAAAAAAATTTTCATAATAAAGATAATTGTGTTCTCTACCTTGGACAAAAAATAATTTTGACAAAAAAATTAATTACATATGTAGTTTATAGCTTTTTCTGCTAAAATTCTTATTACCGTAACATGTCCTGATTTGTCTAAGTGCATTATATGTTGTAATTTAAAACAATAAAATTAAAATATTCTGGAAAAAACTATTGGATATTCTATTAGACGTTCTCAAATTACAAAAAAATGACCAATAAAATCATTGACCGATTATTTATGTATAATAAAAATGAAGAAATAGTGGAGGAAAAAAGTGTCCATGACTGATATTCTCATCCTCCGTAACAATTTTTTTTGTTTCTTTAAACACACACAAATATATTTACATTAAGTTTGTTTTTATGTAAATAACCACATCTACTAGTACTTTTTAAATGGCTAACAAGTTAACAAATTACTTTATATTTTTCCAGTTAAAAACTTAATAATCTCTTGTCACACTGTGTACACGACTTTTTGCCTTTTCATTACCGATACAGGTCGTTTTTCACATTTAAAGAAACTCTACATATATAATAATCTAATAAAATATAATTTATTAATGTCAATATTATGTATGATTAAAAACTTGCTTAGGCTTCATGGCTTCACTTGTTTTTAGCAAAACATGCTATGAGATTGACAGTTTTCAATGGGTACGGTAATGAGAATTTTTAAGGCTTTTTTTGTAAATATTTTTTTATTGTGTTAAACTGTCAGTAAAAGTTTAGAAATTAAAGCCTTTAAACATATCATACCTTGTTTTAAATGAATATAATGGAAATTTGTTGATACAAGTGTTTTTAAGAAAACTACGTTTGACATCGTGAAAGCAACATTTCGTGAGAATCACTCAAATATAATACAGATTTTATACAGAACTTTTCAGATTTTCTGTGATTGTAACTTCGTATGACAATATTTTACTACTTGGTGATTTTAACATTCATGTCTGTTGTCCATCAAAGCCATTAGTCACAGAGTTTTTAAATATTGTTGATTCTTTTTAATGTTTCAGTGTGTAACTGGCCCTACTCATCAGCATGGCCACACTCTCGATTTGGTATGGTGTATGGGCTTCTACATCCTGTGTGCAATATGCAGATTTTAGATAATTGTTTTTCTGATCACAAGCCTATTCATTTTAATATTACCCTTTCTTGTGGTCCTTCAAAAAAACAACCTGCAGATTATGTTTGTGTGATTACAGTCAGTGATTTTTCAGTAGCATTTTTTTGTCCACGGATATTATTTTAAACCATAAACACGATTATTAAACCAGAGTGCAGCACTGATCTTGATCCATCAGCTGATATTTGTGAAATGTTTTTTTTTTAATTGTTAAGAAAATCAAGGACCATCTCTATTTGATATTACTTTTCTAACGACTCCATTGTTTTATAGCTTATCTCAATTTGAGCCAGTCTCTCTCTCATTTCTTAAGGGTGTTGTTGCATATTTAAAACCCACTTCCTCCTATGATGATGTACTTCCTCCTAAGTTGTTTATTAACCTTATAGATACTATTGGGCCAAGTATTCTCCCTTTTATAAATGCTAATTTGACTAGACTGTGTTCTCTCAAGTTTGAAGCATGCCGTTGTCCAACCTCTCCTTAAAAAGCAGAGCTTAGATCCAACAGACCCAAATAATTTTCTCACAATATTTAAGTTACCATTTTTATCTAAATTATTAGAAAAAAATCGTTTTTAATCAACTTACTTGATTTTTATCAAAACATGATATTTTTGACCAATTTCAATCTGGTTTTAGAACAGGTCACAGTACAGAGTCTGCTGTTCTTAGAGTAGCAAATGATCTTTTAATAAAGACAGACTCTGGGTGTAGCGTCGCTTTGGTTTTGTTGGATCTTAGTTCAGCATTTGACACGATTGATCACTCGATTTAAATTGAAAGTTTAAAACAGAACGTGGGCATTCAAGGAACTGCCCTGAGCTGGTTTACCTCTTATCTTCAAAATAGAACCTGTTTAAATTTTTATAAAATTCTCACCGAAAGCCTCTATTACATGTGGGATCCCTCAGGGTTCCATTTTGGGACCAGTGTTATTTTCATTAAGTTTAAGTTTAACAACTTTATTAGTCCCACAAGGGGCAATTGGGGTAGGGCAGAAGTATCATATCACAGACTTAAAACAAACATAATATATCACATAAACACTAAAATACAATACAAAAAAATAATAATAAGAATAATAAAGGACCTAACATGCTTCATAATAAATTCCGTAAATTGTAAAAACGAATAGCCTCTGGAACAAAAGTGAATTTATATCTATTAGATAGACATTTAATGCTTCTAAATCTCCTTCCAGAGGGCAGTACTTCAAAATACACCTTCAAGGGGTGAGAGTAATTTCCTGTGATACTCTGAGTTTTCCTTAACATATGTTGCTCATAAAATTTACCAGTAATTTTTTAGCAAGTCCTAACTAAAGTCTGCAGATGATTTTTGTTCATAAGAGAAAGTGAGTACCAGCATAAAAGGAAAAACTCAATATACTTTCAATGAAGGTGGTGTAAAAAGTTCTCAGTATAGTTTTTCAACACAGAGAAAGTTCTGCCTTATTGGGCATTCTTAATAACAGCCTCTGTGTTCTGATGGAATTTTAAAGTAATGTCAAAGATGGTTCCAAGATACTTATACTCGTGCACTCTTTCAACTTCTTTTCCAAAAAAAAACAGGTTTAACCTCTGAGGCGTTTTTCCTAAAATAAACTACCAACTCTTTCGTTTATTAACATTCAGTTGTAGTTAGGTTTCTTTGCACCACTCAAATAACTCATTGTAATCATTACTGTCATCACATTCAGCTCTTGTCAGCAAGGAAAGAACAACTGTATCATCAGCATATTTAATTACATGACAATTATCCCTAGTGCTGCGACATTCATTTGTATAGAGTATGAAGAGAATTTAAGACAGTACGCATCCCTGAGGAGATCCAGTTGACGTAACAAGCGTATCTGATAACACTCCATTCAACACGACTCTGCTGCCTACATGTTAAAAAACTCCAAGATCTATAAAACCAAGCTATGACTCACATCAAATTCATGTACAAGTTTTTTCGCTAAAATAATATGATTCAACGTATTAAACGCAGAGGAAAAATCAAGAAACAACACTCTAGCAAATGCGTATATGGTATTTAGGAGGAAGAGCTTTGCATCATCCACACCTCTTTTAGTGCGATATGCAAATTGTAAAAATCTAACTTATGACTCGTGACTGTAGTAAGATGTGACTTAACCTCCCTCTCCAAGGCTTTCATGGCTAAAGAAGTTAATGCAATGGGCCGAAAGTCATTAAAGGAATGTGACTTCTCTCGCTTAGGAATAGGTATTATGCTAGATGTTTTCCATAAGCAAGGAACCACAGATTGGTCCAGAGATGCCTGAAACAGTGAGTGAAACACAACACTGACGGCCGTTTCATACCGCAGGCGTAAGCAGCACGTATTTTTTTCGGCGCCCATGTTAACAGATGAGAGCTTTCATACCGCACGCGGAAGCAGCGCGTCCTCGCGTAGCAGAAGCGGCGCTGCAGCAGCATCGCAGCGATCAATTTGGCGTCGAGTCTATTTTTGCTGCGCTGCTCCCGCTCAATTAAAGCGACAGAGCACTCTTTACGGCCGTTTCATACCGCATGCGTAAGCAGAGCGTATGCGGAGCAGCTCGTAGGCGGAGCGTTTACAGCGCGCACCCCTTGTGCTTTCATACTAGAAGCGTTAACAGCGCGCACCCCTTGTGCTTTCATACTAGAAGCGTTAACAGCGCGCACCCCTTGTGCTTTCATACTAGAAGCGTTAACAGCGCGCACCGCGCTGCCTGGGTACCACAGTACAACAATGCAAAAACCCCATTGCATGATTTTAAGTACATTAATGAGCAAAACCTCTTTCAGAACATCATCAAAAAGCTTATTTTACTGATGTAGATTGTATATATGCCTTGTCCCATGCTCTTTCAGATCCACATAGTGCAAGTTCTAAATACATCCATTACACTTAAGCTCGTGATTTGAAGATAGAAGTCAAGACAACAGAGGGTTTACTCACAAGGAGAGAGTGATTGACAGCGTGATGCGATAAATGAGCTTTTAGGACTTTATGTTTTGAATACTTAATTCTTTTCTTTTTTCTTACTGTATTTTATATTGTATTGTATGTAATTGTACAGCACTTTGGTATACTTTGTGGTTTTTAAAGTGCTATAGGAATACAATATTTATTGATTGATTGATGTTGATGCAATAAAATTAGTTGTTTGTTGTACAATTTAGGGAAAACTGACAATGTGGGGATGCTTTTAAAAAATGCCACAAATTGATTTGATCAATTAGCTTATATTAGCTTAAATGGTCTAGACTAAGGGTGATAGAGCTTTTGCAGTAGCAGCACCCAAACAGTGGAATGCACTTCCATATGCTGTAAGATCTTCTCCCACGTTGGCCATTTTTAAGTCTACGGTTGACCAGTCGCCAACGGTTGCTACTGCTCGTGTCGTGTCGAAATGAATGGGATCATGTCGCTTGTAATGTGAACAGGCCTTTAGAGATTCTTTAGTGCCTCTGTCACTTCCATGTCTTAAGTCACCATTATTGACTCCATCCATTCTGATGCTGGCTCTTTACAACAGGGGGTCTTGAAGTGCCACAAAGAATTATTCCTATTGTTAGCTTTGCTGAATCCTGTAGGCTGGAAAAATAATCTAGTGAGTAATTAAGAATACAACAATAGCCTCATTGAGATAAAGTCCATAAAACAACACAGAAACAAGAAGTGAAACCGGCTATTTTCTGCTGTGCAATGCATCATTCTTCTCCAAACCTGCAACACCACTGTAACCAAAAACAAAACAAAAATTATTGGCACACAAATGCATGGCCCATTCTAGCTATCAATAGTTAAATACAAGTTGATGTGCAGATTTTATATTAATTAATTGTTTAACATTTCAAGTTGCTGATGAAAGTGTGAAGTAAATTAATGTATATCTTTTGTGTTTGTCAATATGTCCTTAAATTTGCTGTTCAGCATTTCTCTCTGGATTCCATGTCTTGCCACGTTTAAGATGTTCATGGCCAGACACTGAAGACCAGTCTCTATATTAGGATTAGGGTCCTTCCAAACTGTATCTCAAATTCATGAATCTTTGACACAAAGAACAAATTCAACAAAATTAATAATTTAGGCCATGTGCGCACTAATATTTTTAAAATGTATAGATTTGCTTAAGATGATCACATACTTACATGGCAACACCAACACAACACATCCAAAATGATCAAATGTTTTCTCTGCTGTCTGCTTTAATAGCTTGATTGCAGGCTTTATCTCTCTCTCTGATGCTAAACCCAGGAAACAAGTAACAAAAAACATGTTAAAAATGCATTATAAAATCATTGAGTCACGTGACTTCTGTCAATCATGCGCTGTATTTTGCGGGGTAAAGTAACGGCTATGAACACAAAACGTGAACAGAGATATCAAAGAAAGCGTTTATCATTGGATCTGGATTGTTATCCATCTTTCTCTGGCGAGAGTCGGATGATACACAGCAAACATAGCGGATGAGCAAAACGTTACGCGACTATAATAGGATGAATATGCTTTTATGACACTCAACAAATTAATGTAATGATTTACTCACCGCCTGGTTAAAGAATGACTGCTGGACTTGAGCCAACTGAGCACAAACAGTCACAACAAGTGCTTCCTCCTGCGGTCGGTTCCTCTGCATCACGGTGCCTGCAGTAGTGACGCTCTTATCACGGCAGCACAGCTTTGGAGAGCGGGCAGGCTTAAATCTACCATAAAAACATTGACAACTCCTTTGGAAACAAGTTGCTGAGAACTGTAGTCCAGTTTTATGAACGCTAATATACGAAACTAAACATTATTTAATGCTGGCTGCCAATGTATATTGGATAAGCGAGTAGTCAGTAGTCACGGCAAGAGCGCACGCGTAAGTGTTCGGTGTATAGTATATGTTTATGTTGTATGATGCTTAGGTGATATATTTGCTAAGTAGTGAGAATTATTTCGTTTTCTAATTTATTTCCATATAATTCTATGGTGCTTTGAGTGTTGTTTACAGCTAGTTGAATTTAGATTACAGGAAAGTTTTTCACCTTTGGATAAATTAGCACTTAAGTCCGGAAGAGTCCAGCATTAGTTTCGATTTGAGCCATTGCGTGTTCATTTAGGCTTTGTCTTGCTAATTTGAAATGCACGGGCAGCTGTTCCCACTCATGACGTGATTAACAACCTATTTAATACAGATAGAGGCGCTGGCGCGGAAGCGTCAGTGGAAGCGTTCAGCCCTCCTCGCGTGAAGACCGACGAGGTAAAGACCATTCGAATCGTCCTGCGTGACTCAACCGAGCAACGAAACCGACAACGCACAGTAGTATCTTATCTAAAAATCCTTACTTTACTATTTTTCCCTCTCCATTCTTTTTGCCTTTTCTATCCTTACTCGCACAGCATGTGTTTCCAATTCATTCCTGTGGTCTCTCGCCCATGGCACTCTCACGAGAAACCTTCGCACTATCTGTACCTCTTCTACTCTTCCACTCTCTCTTTCCATTGGTCTCTGGAATTGTCAATCTGCTGTTAATAAATCTGACTTCATCCCTGCATTTGCATCCCACTCTGCTCTTAGTATTGTAGGATTAACTGAAACCTGGATTACTTCTGAGAACACAGCAACCCCTGCTGCTCTCTCTAGTAATTTCTCTTTCTCTCACACTCCCTGCCAGCATGGGAGAGGTGGTGGCACTGGTCTTCTCATCTCCAAAGACTGGAAGTTCTCCACCTATGCCTCCGTAGTCAACACCAATTCTTTTGAATTCCATGTCGTAACTATTACTTCTCCATTAAAACTCCACATTGTAGTTATTTATCGCCCCCCAGGTCAACTGGGTGAATTTCTAGAAGAACTAGACATGCTGCTCTCGTCTTTCCCTGAGGACGACTTGCCGCTTCTTGTCTTTGGAGACTTCAACATCCACCTGGAGAAGCCTTATGCCTCAAACTTCCACTCTCTGCTTACCTCCTTCAATCTCCAACTTGTCCCCACCACAGGTACACATAAGTCGGTAACTAACTCGATCTCATCTACACACGCAGCTGTGATACAGAGAACACATTGATTACACCTCTGCATGTCTCTGATCACTTTTTCATCACTTTTAATTTAATACTGCATTCCCTTAACTCACCAACTCCTCTGCCAGTCTCCCTCTGCCGGGAACACCGGGCTAAACTTAAAGCGACTGAAAGGAAATGGCGCAGAACTAAAGACCTTGCTGACCTCTGTAAGTATCAGGCTTCGCTCTCTTTCTTCTCTGCAGACATTCACACTGCTAAATCTGCATTCTTCCATGACAAAATTAGCAGCGCCTCAGACTCACACAAGCTTTTCAAAACTTTCAAAACTCTCCTCTGTCCCCCTCCACCACCTCCATCCAACTCCCTAGTGGCTGATGACTTTGCCTGCTACTTCACAGACAAAACTAGGTCCATCAGCAGTCAATTTTCAGCTCCACCCATCCACAATCTCACACCATACATACACACAGCAGACCATCTTCTCTCCTCTTTCTCTCCTCTTAAAGAGGATGATGTCTCTAAACTTCTACTCTCTACTCACCCAACCACCTGCCGGTTAGACCCCATCCCCTCACATCTACTACAAGCCATCTCACCCAAAATCCTATCATCGCTCACTCATAACAACAACACATCTCTTAATACAGGAATTTCCCCCACTGCATTCAAGCAGGCCCGGGTAACCCCGCTGCTTAAGAATCACACCAACTAGTCACCGGGGTCCCACAAGGATCGGTTCTTGGGCCTCTGCTCTTCTCCATATACACCACATCACTAGGTTCCATCATACAAGCACATGGTTTCTCCTACCATTGTTTTGCTGATGACACTCAACTTCACCTCTCGTTTCATCCAGATGATTCCATGGTAGCCACACGCGTCTCAGACTGCCTGGCTGACATCTCTTCTTGGATGAAAGATCATCACTTACAACTCAACCTGGCCAAGACTGAGCTTCGCGTCCTTCCTGCCACTCCATCAGAACAGCACCAGCTTACCATCCAGCTTGGTCCATCAAAGATAACCCCATCGACTTCAGTCAGGAATCTTGGGGTAATCATGAATGATCAGCTGACTTTTAAGGATCACGTTACTAAAACAACTCGGTCATGCAGGTTTGCATTGTACAACATTAGAAAGATCAGACCATTCTTAACAGAACATGCAACACAGCTTCTCGTCCAGGCTCTTGTCATTTCTAGACTGGATTATTGTAATGCTCTTCTGGCTGGTCTCCCAGCCTGTGCCTTCAAACCTCTGCAAATGATCCAGAATGCTGCTGCACGCCTGGTCTTCAATGAGCCCAAGAGAGCACATGTATACTTTGTATTACTAGCACTTCCCGTGAATATTGCTTACTTAGACGAATCGCTTGCTGTTTTCCTCAATTGTAAGTCGCTTTGGATAAAAGCGTCTGCCAAATTAATAAATGTAAATGTAATGTTTACAGTTCGTTTTAAATCATTAACCTTAACCTATTTAACAGATATTTAGTGCACAAAGGATTCTCGCACAAAATAATTCACGTTTCTAACATGATTAAACACATTAATTTATTTTTCTGACTTACCACAGAAATGTCTCTGTGAACCCGAGGCGATGCACTGACTCTCTTTGACCGTTGGAATTCAAAAAGCTGCTGCCCGCGTTTTTTACAGACTCGCGAGTGACCAGTTGAAACGCACGAGACACTAGCTCGCTCAGTAATGTCAAAACTGAAATGATGTCTTTATACTTTAGCTTGTCCTTGAAAAAAATATTATGAATTTAATATAAAATATCATAAGTAAAATAGGCTATAATATAATATAAATGCAAAAGACAATTTTTACAGATGGCCTGTAGCCTTCTTATTTTTATAAGACTGCTTATGATGAAAATAAGATCAAATAAGACATGAAGCATTGCCCATATATTCCACTTTTGCATTTATGATTTTTAGCTACAATTGGATTTAAATGTGGCCTTATGTTTGTTACATGTTAAATTATTTCTTGTTAAAAATATTAAAAATAATAAGTAGGCTAATAATAAAGCTATCTTAATAATAATCCAGAATACAAAATGCAAACATCATTTTGCAGTCAAGTATATTTAACCAAGAAATGTAAAACAAAGCAATGTGAAAGTCAATTACAAAATATGGCATAAAAATACATGGATGTATTTCATTCATGAAATAGAAGTGTAGCCCTTTTGTGCCCAAACAGTTCTTTCTCCTTCTATGGAGGATTTAGGGGCTTAACGGGTTCTTTGTAAGGCAGTGGTGCTATATAGCACCTTAACCATCCCAAAGAACTGCTGAAGAACCATACAGGGTCTTAACAGGTTCTTTTTACGCTAGTGGTGCATATAGCACCTCAATCATCCCAAAGAACCACTGAAGCACCATTTTTTTCTGTGTGTAGCACAGATGTTTAGAAAGAAACATCCGCTTAATGACATACTGATATTTATTGGTAAAGTCATTCTGGTAAATTAATTGTAATTTACCAGGATTACTGTGTTAAAGGGCTGTAGAAAAGTGCCAAATCACTTTATATGAATTAAATGTTGTTCAAAAACAAATTATACATAATAATATTTAATGCATATTATGCTTTTGTTTTGCTCATTAAGTCATTTTGTATTAATATGAAACAATACAGAAATAAAACTGTCTTTGTTATTGGAAACTTCTTACCAAACATCATAACAAAATATTTGTTTTCATTGTCATGTAAAATCTGCCTGTGGCGTGTCAACAGATAATTTGGGTTACTGTGTCAGTCAGGGACCTGGTCAGACAAAATGTCCTTTATGTGCTAGTAAAGTGCTAAAGTCAGTGGTCTTATCTGAACGCCATTGAGTTCATGACATTCATGAAATTAAGAGATTATTTTCAAAACAACTCCATTTTTAGAAATGTTCACAAATCATGTTATTATGGAATGCACACAAAAAAATCTGCAAATTAACTCTTCAAATGTTTATTGTAAAAGACATGCGCAAATAAAATACAGACCAAATATGTAGTTGCTGCCGGGTGGAAATGGAAAAAACTGAATCTTGAGAGCTGTCTTGTGAAAGTTGATGTTGTTGTGGCTTTATATATGGTCAGACACTTGCATGGTTTTGACCAGCGTATGTGGGACGTTGTGTTGTGTCCATCATTTAAAATGACCGCATCGGAGTCCATAAGTGCATCAAAATATGAAATGCGAAATGTGGTTTAATACATTAAGGCAGTAATATTAAAATACCAAAGTCAGTACACAACTTATACTATGAGAATACAGTGTCTATAAAAAGTATTCACTCCCCTTAATTTTTGCCTTATGCTAAACTAATTCAAGTCCTTTTTTCACATCAATATACATTTCATAGACCATATTGACAAAGCCAACAAACAGATTTTTGAAAACTTTGAAAAAATTTAAAAAAAGAAATATCTAGGGCTGGACTAGAATATTCTATTATTCGAATATTCGATCGGTGGGTTGGCATTAGATGTTCAATT
The DNA here is from genome assembly GCA_026939265.1 of Oreonectes daqikongensis. Classification (NCBI taxonomy): domain Eukaryota; kingdom Metazoa; phylum Chordata; class Actinopteri; order Cypriniformes; family Nemacheilidae; genus Oreonectes; species Oreonectes daqikongensis. The sequence goes on along the minus strand of JAOTQM010000133.1, from coordinate 1,986,583 downwards.
TTGAGATTCGAATATTCTTTTTTATTCTCGAACACATTGCATGCCTCCAAAACGATTATCATTTGCGCTTCTGAATATGAATATCCCATGAGTGAACGTCATGATTTAATGGCAAATTATTCATATTTTGTTTAGTTGCTTTATTAAGTTGATTTAGAAAAATGTTTGGAGTTTTTTTTTTTGTTTTTTTTGTGAAAAATAATAAACAATTTTGCAATAGTGAAAGATGCTTTGTGTCGATTGATCTGCGCAGCGCTGTATGATGTCCGACAAACCTAGTATTTGGAGCAGTTTAAGGAGCAGTCTAATTACTTTGTAAAATAGAGCTGGGCGATATTTTAAAAATAATTAATCGACAATCGTCTTAAAAAAAACAATCTTTTTTGATTGCGAACTCCGATATTGTGTTTGTGCAGACCGATCTACGTAGGAGGCTGCGCAGCTCAACACGCAGTTAAACACATCCATCGTCCACGCATCCTACTTCGACTACGCCGGTTCCAACTACTCAGACTACGCCGCTGGTTGACTTAGAATTGTGAACCAGCGGAATCCAACATTTATCTGCTTTTCGAAATAAAGTTTTATTTCATTTTGATGGATTTAAATTTGATGATTGATTTGTCAATTTGATGATTTACTGATAAATGCGGTTTGCTAAATTATTAAATATTCTTCGAATTGTTTACACAAAAATCTTTTTTTACATGAAAAACTTGACACTGGTTTGCAGCGTTGTGCTTACAAATAGCAGCCGACAACGTTCAGATGCAGCATTTGTGTACGAAGGCAGCTCAGAGAGACAAACTTCATATGCAGCGAAACGTAAGTTTATTTTAATTTTAAACCGAGAGCATCTTTGCAATGACTAATCACATTTTTAGAAACTACATTTCTTGCTAGAAATGCAATCAAAAGCTACTGAAAGTAAAACAAAACTATGCTTCAACCGGAATTTCGGCCGACATTTTATTTTTCCAAGCTTAAAGGAACAATACTTGATTTTTTTGTATGATTTATTGAAAGAAATTGTTATGAATCCGTCTGTCTCCGATGCTCCCGCTCGCCAGCTGAGAGAACGGTCCCCAGAATATTAGGGGACTACACTTTCCCAGCACCCCTTGCGGTGCTGATTACCACACCTGACGCTCATCATCCGGGTTATAAATACACCACTCTGCCAGAACTTCATTGCGAAGTCTTGTTACTGCCCCGGCGTACATCTCTAAGCGTTTGTGGATTACTTTTGGATTGTTTTGGTGTTTGATCTTTGATTGCTCTGTGGATTTACGAACTTTGCTGCCTGCCTTGATCTCTGCCTGGATTCTGATTTATGAACATTGCTGCCTGTCCCGAACTTTACTCGTTATAGTTGTGTGTGATATCTGCCCTTCGTGGTTCCTGCTCGTTTTACACGTTCCTGTGTGTGTATTAACATTGTGCAATAAAGCCGCTAATGGATCCTCACGTGTCAGCCTCGGCATCTTCGTTACAGAAGACTTCGCCAAAGACGGATTCAGCGGTCGTTCATCAGCTCACCGCCGAAGTTTCGGCTCAAGCAAACTTACTAGCATCCCACCATCAACAATTTAACTCACCTCACAACGCTCAGGGGAGCTGCTGAAGACATTACAAGGGATGTCTGTAAATCCTTCTCTACCCACATCTACGCCTACACCCAGTAATTCCACCACAACCACACCCATGACCATGACCACGACGCCGATCGCCCATGTGGTTAGCCCGAAATTGGCCTTTCCCGAGAAATTCAACGGAGATCCAACCAAATGCAAGGGATTTCTACTGCAATGCTCCATCTTTATCGACTTACAACCCACCATGTATCCTGACGAGCTCTTGACTGGGCAACTGCGGTGTGGGATCCAGAGGCATTGACTTTTCCTTAATTTAAGGACTTTCTGGAGAAATTTCGCCAGGTATTCGAACACTCAGCAGGTGGTCAGGAGGCCGGTGACCAGCTACTCACCCTCACGCAAGGAAGGAGATCAGTGGCGGATTATGCCCTCACGTTTCGCACCCTGGCAGCCCAGACAAACTGGGTAGAGGATACGTTTAAACTGCTATTCCGCAAGGGACTGTCACCCAGTCTACAAACTGAACTAGCCTGCAAGGACGAAGGTCTCTCCTTATCCCAATTCATTGACCTGGCCATTAGGATTGATAACTTGCTACGCACCCGTCAACCTACTCCGCGATCCATTCCCTGGACCTCTACCTCTGCTCACCTAGAACCCGAAGAACCCATGCAAATTGCACACTCGGTTGCACACTCTCATCTGACCCCCACAGAACGTACTCGGCGTTTCAAGGAGAACCTGTGTCTCTACTGCGGTCAGTCGGGACATCTTCTTCGGGATTGTCCGATCAGACCCATTCCCCAACCCAGGGTACTACTAAGGGGAGGACACACTAGACTCTCATGGTCACAATCGACAAAAACAGCTTTCCAAGAACTCAAGGCCCGCTTTACCACAGCTCCCATACTCCATCATCCTGACCCCAGTAACCCGTTCATTGTGGAAGTTGATGCTTCCAGCTCCGGCATCGGTGCCATCCTGTCACAACGTCAAGGCAACCCTGCAAAATTATTTCCTTGTGCCTACTTTTCCCGTAAATTAACCTCGGCTGAATGTAATTATGATGTGGGAGACAGAGAGCTACTGGCCATGAAGGCAGCGTTGGAAGAATGGCGTCACTGGTTAGAGGGAGCCGGACATCCATTCACAGTATTAACTGATCATCGGAATCTGGAGTACCTGCGTACGGCAAAGAGAATGAACCCCAGACAGGCGAGATGGTCCCTCTTCTTCTCTCGGTTCACTTTTACCATAACATACCGTCCAGGTTCCAAGAATGTCAAGGCAGATGCTCTCTCCCGTCAACATGAAGAACCCACGAATAATCCGAACCCTGAACCCATTATTCCTCAGTCCATCATTGTTGCTCCAGTTACGTGGGATATCACGACGGAAATAGAAAACGGCAATAACCACCTGCCCAAACAAACCAACTGCCCTGCCCACCGCTTGTTCGTCCCACCTAACTTCCGCAGGAGAGTCCTAGAAGGCAAAGTCTAGGAAAAGATCCAAGATGGCGGCGCGTGCACATCGCGAGGCCCGGGGTCTCTCCAGTTTTTGCATTTATGCAGTGTTTTTCTTGCTCATCTCGGGTCTGTTCGTGCAGAACAGCTGTGCCTTAACATCGTACACCCGGCATGAGCTATTGGATATTGGTTTGCGCATTCCCGGAAGTTTTATCAACAATCTGTGCCTCGTCCCTGAGATCGCCAGAACACCCGATGCTACGCACTCTACACGGCCGGGCGGAAGTGCTCGCCGGCGGCGTCGAGATCGTAAACAAAGGCGGGGGAAGCGCGGAGGGCTAAGAGCTAAGCTAAAGCTAACACCGCACCGGCTCTCTTTACCCAGCATTTTCCTCGCTAATGTACGGTCATTGGTGAACAAAATGGATGAGATTCGACTCCGCATCATCCACAGCAAAAGACTTTTGAACTGCAATGTCATGATTTTCACTGAAACATGGCTAAACAGCGGCATACCGGACAATGCTATTGAATTAGCAGGACTCCACACACTTCGGGCAGATAGGACGGCAGATGAATCCGGTAAGACCAGAGGCGGAGGACTGTGCATTTACATTAACAAAGCTTGGTGCACGAACTCTGTTACTGTTGGGAGACACTGCTCAGCTAACCTAGAGTTTCTCATGGTTAAATGTAGACCGTTTTATCTGCCACGGGAGTTCACTTCCACCATTATAACGGCAGCTTACATTCCTCCGGATGCTGATGCCAAGCTTGCTATGAAAGAACTTCATGCAGCCATCAGTAAACAACAGTCTGCTCACCCGGAGGCTGCATTTATTGTTGCGGGAGATTTTAATCATTCAAACTTAAAGTCAGTTCTCCCCAAATTTCACCAGCATGTTTCCTGTCACACCAGAGGAAACAAAACTTTGGACCATGTCTATACAAACATGGCTGAAGCTTACGCAGTGACCCCCCTCCCCCACCTGGGACAGTCAGATCACCTTTCTTTGTTCCTCACCCCCAAGTATTCACCCCTCATCAATCGTGTGAAGCCATCAGTGAGGACCATCAAAGTGTGGCCTGCGGGGGCAGACTCCACACTCCAGGACAGGTTCCAACACACAGACTGGAGTATGTTTGCTTCTCAGGCCACCTGTGGCTTTCATACGGACATAGATAGCTACACCTCCTCTGTACTGGATTACATCAACATCACCATAGACAGTGTTACAACCCAGAAGCAGATCACTACATACCCAAATCAGAAGCCATGGATGAACAAGGAAGTGCGCCTCCTGTTGAAGTCACGCAATACTGCCTTCAGCTCAGGTGATGCACAGGCCTACAGCACTTCCAGGGCAAATCTGAAGAGGGGCATCAAAAAGGCCAAGCACTGCTACAAACTAAAGCTAGAGGAGCACTTTTCCAACTCTGATCCTCGACGCATGTGGCAAGGCATCCAGGCCATCAGCGACTACAAACCCAGCCACTCCACCCCCGTAGCAACAGATGCTGTCTTCCTAAACGAGCTTAATGACTTTTATGCTCGCTTCGAGAGAGACAATAAGGAAACTGCCACCAAGCTCACACTCTTAGATGACCACCCGACCATCACACTCACCTCCTCAGATGTCTACACGGCACTGAGCCGGATCAACGCACGAAAGGCTGCTGGACCAGATGGCATCCCCGGTCGTGTACTTAGGGCATGTGCAGAGCAACTCGCTGGGGTCTTTACGGATATTTTCAACCTGTCCCTCGCCCAAGCAGCTGTGCCAGCATGCTTTAAATCCACCTCCATTGTGCCAGTGCCGAAACACTCTAGCCCAACGTGCCTGAATGACTACCGCCCTGTAGCACTCACACCTATTGTTATGAAGTGCTTTGAGCGGCTGGTCCTGGCTCACCTAAAGGACTCCCTTCCGTCCACACTGGACCCATACCAGTTTGCCTACCGCAGCAATAGGAGCACAGAAGATGCTGTCTCCATAGCACTGCACTCTGTGCTCTCACACTTGGACAATAAAAACACTTATGCACGAATGCTGTTTGTTGACTTCAGCTCTGCATTCAATACTGTCATCCCTTCCAAGTTAATCACCAAACTTGGGAACCTGGGCATTAACACCTCTATTTGCAACTGGATTATGGACTTCCTGACAAACAGACCTCAGCTTGTTAGGTCAGGCCACATCTGCTCCACCACCATCACACTTAACACTGGCGTACCACAGGGCTGTGTTCTGAGCCCCTTTCTCTACTCCCTCTTCACACTCGACTGCAGGCCTGTGAATGGATCTAATGCCATCATTAAGTTTGCAGACGATACTACAGTGATTGGTCTCATCAGCAACAACGATGAGACGGCCTACAGGGAGGAGGTCCGGCACCTGGCCACATGGTGCTCAGACAACAACCTGCTCCTTAACACCTCCAAGACAAAGGAGCTCATCGTGGACTTCAGGAAGGAGAGAGGAGGCACACATGACCCCATCCACATTAACGGGATGGCTGTTGAGCGTGTCTCCAGCTTCAAGTTTCTGGGGACCCATATTTCGGAGGACCTGTCCTGGACCACCAACACCTCCAGCCTGGTCAAGAAGGCTCACCAGCGCCTCTTCTTCTTGAGGACCCTGAAGAAGAACCAACTGTCTTCAGCTATCCTGGTGAACTTCTACCGCTGCGTAGTAGAGAGCATCCTAACCAACTGTGTCACAGCCTGGTATGGGAGCTGCTCTGTTGCAGAGCGCAAGGCACTGCAGCGGGTGGTGAAAACCGCCCAACGCATCACAGGGACTCCACTTCCATCCATGGAGGACATCCAGAGGAAACGCTGTCTGCGTCGAGCTCGCAGCATTCTAAAGGACTCCTCTCACCCTGCCCACAGACTGTTTTCTCTCCTGCCCTCCGGCAGGCGCCTCAGATGCCTCCGGACAAGGACTAGCAGACTGAAAAACAGCTTTTTTCCCAGAGCTGTTTGCCTACTGAACTCTACCCCCCACTGATTCCACAACCCCCTCATATACCTCTAACTAATGCTGCTATATTGTTTTGTTATTGCACTACAGGCCTGTCAAGCACACGACTGGACTGTCTACACATGTACTACATGTTTACTTGCTCTACCGGACTATTTATACTATACTGCATCATTTGCACTACTGGACTAGTATACATATACTGCATCATTTGCACTTCAGTACTATGTACTGAATACTGCAATAACTCATCTACTGCACTGTTTACTTTAACTTAATAGCTGCTGTCCATCATTTATGCACACTTTATACTCATTTGCACTACTGTTCTGCATAGTCTAATTTATATTGTACATATCCATCAGTAAATTTCTGTTTTTAGTAAATAACCATCTGTATATAATGTTCATAGTACATTCCCACTTGTAAATTCTTCATAATTTTTGCTTTATTCTGTATTTATGCACAACTGTATATCCTGCACTTGCTTATTGCACTTCTGGTTAGACCTAAACTACATTTCGTTGCCTTGTACTTGTACATGTGTAATGACAATAAAGTTGAATCTAATCTAATCTAATCTAATCTAGAATGGGTCCACTCCTCTCTTAGCTCTGGACACCCAGGCATCACTGCTACCTTACATCTCCTTCAGAACAGATACTGGTGGCAGGATATGACTCAGGACACCATTAAGTTTGTTAACCAGTGCAATACCTGCTCGCAGAATAAATCGCCCAGACAACGACCCAGCGGCCTACTACAACCGTTGACCATCCCACGAAGACCATGGTCGCACATAGCCCTGGATTTCATCACTGACCTACCAGTATCACAAGGTAACACTACCATACTAACTGTTGTTGACAGATTTTCCAAGGGCTGTCGTCTCATCCCTCTACCCAAACTACCCACCACGTTGGAGACGGCAGAGGCCCTCCTTCTCCATGTGTTTCGCTTCTACGGTCTACCTGAGGAGGTCGTCTCGGACCGAGGATTTCAGTTCACGTCTAGGGTATGGTCATCCATGTTTACTCAACTCAATGTGAACGTATGTCTGTCTTCCGGATATCACCCACAGTCCAATGGTCAAACCGAACGTCTCAATCAGGAGGTGACCAAGTTCCTGAGATGCTTCTGGCACCGAAATCAACAGGCTTGGAGCCGCTTTCTACCATGGGCAGAATATGCACAGAACTCTCTCAGGAAACCAGCTACAGGACTCACCCCCTTTCAATGCGTGTTGGGCTACCAACCGCCCTTCTTCCCCTGGGCAGGCGATCCTTACCAGCCTTCCAGCAGTTAACTCCTGGCTACAGAGATGTGAGGACGTATGGAATCAGGCTCACGTCCATCTACAGAGGGCCGTAAGAAGACAAGAATTCCAAGCCAACCAACACCGCCGACCTCACCCAGAATATACCCCAGGCCAATGGGTTTGGTTATCAACCAAGGACCTCCGGTTACGACTACCCTGTCGCAAGTTAAGTCCCAGGTACGTGGGTCCTTTCAAGATCCTTAAACAAATTTCTCCAGTGTCGTTTCGTCTAGAACTTCCTGCTACTTACCGTGTGCATCCTACTTTCCATGTTGCTCTGCTTAAACCGGCTGCCGATCCTCGAGAGAGGGAGGGGAGACAGACCGCGGACATCAGGCCCCCCCCATCATCTTGGAGGGCGAGGAGGCGTATCGAGTGGAATCGATCCTTGATTCCAGACGCCGAGGTCGAACCCTTCAATATCTGATTGATTGGGAGGGTTACAGTCCAGAGGAACAATCTTGGGTGAACGCGGATGATGTGCTTGATCCCAACCTCACTGACGACTTCCATCGGTTGCACCCAGAATGACCAGCACCTCGACCCCAGGGTAGGCCCCGCCGCCAGATTACCCCTCGCGCCAGGAGGCGCTCACAGGGGGGGGGCTCTGTTATGAATCCGTCTGTCTCCGATGCTCCCGCTCGCCAGCTGAGAGAACGGTCCCCAGAATATTAGGGGACTACACTTCCCAGCACCCCTTGCGGTGCTGATTACCACACCTGACGCTCATCATCCGGGTTATAAATACACCACTCTGCCAGAACTTCATTGCGAAGTCTTGTTACTGCCCCGGCGTACATCTCTAAGCGTTTGTGGATTACTTTTGGATTGTTTTGGTGTTTGATCTTTGATTGCTCTGTGGATTTATGAACTTTGCTGCCTGCCTTGACTCCTGCCTGGATTTGGATTTACGAACTTTGCTGCCTGCCTTGACCCCTGCCTGGATTTGGATTTACGAACTTTGCTGCCTGCCTTGATCCCTGCCTAGATTTGGATCTACGAACTTTGCTGCCTGTCTTGATCTCTGCCTCGATTCTGATTTATGAATATTGCTGCCTGTCCCGAACTTTTCCCGTTATAGTTGTGTGTGATATCTGCCCTTCGTGGTTCCTGCTCGTTTTACACGTTCCTGTGTGTGTGTGTGTGTATTAACATTGTGCAATAAAGCCGCTAATGGATCCTCATGTGTCAGCCTCGGCATCTTCGTTACAGAGATGCAATATAACATACAAAACTGTTTCTTCAGAGGTGTATAAAGACCGTACGTAATGAACAGTTATGTTTTTATTACCTTAGAATAACCCCGTTTTATCTACATAGGCACGGGCCTATATATGTGGAGTTTTCCATGTTGCGCGGCCATGTTTGGTTACAGCAGCCCTAAATGGACAAACAGCTCACAGAGCGCATTTAGTAATTCATAGAGGCAGCTTGCGTCATCACTGAGTTGAAGACCACGAAGAAGTAAGTTAGTCGTAGTACGAAGAGAAGGAGGAGTAGTCGTCGTCGTTGTCATCTAGCTGAAGCATAGATCGTTCTGTTTTTAGAAGTTTTGATACAATGGAAGACCATACGTATTGTGCACAAGAGCCGACAGAGCGCGAATCTCCGTCAGTGAAGTGCAAATGTGACAAATTAGAGACAAACGACGGCAGAAATCCAGGATAAACATCGGTGTAGCTATTACCAGATGAAGGACAAATGTTTTCAACGCGATGCCGAAGTTGCCTGTTTTCCGCTGGGCTGGTAAGATAATTTAACTTTTGTGAAAGTGAAACCAGTTTTTTTAACCTACGAGAGACGAATGTTTTTCCTTATAAGTGTAGAAATAAAGTAACTGCATTGTAATTTCACGTGAAGTAACATGACAGTGTGGCTAGAATCAAAGCCGCTGTCTCAGTGGCGACATGTTTTTTTTACTGTTGCAGCCACCGTCGTACTTCGAAAGGGAGGGATGAGCAAATGACTGAAAGATTTATTGCAAATCTATACTGAAACGCTAGTGGCCGCTAAAAATCCAAAACTGCGCATTTAATCCTGCTCGACCAATCACCTACCTCACAATTTGCTGTGGAAACAACAGGTCTCGCTACTTGCTTGTCATTGGTTAGCTGTGAAAAAGCTGTGCTTGACATAAGGCGTTTTGTTCCTTCAAAAGGTTTTCTCCATTGGATTATAAAGTAAAACAGAAGCTAGCAGCTTCAAAAAAGAAGTCAAGTGTGAACACGGGCTTAGAAATGACACAGCTTCTGTGTATGCTTGGTGAATAAGGACACAACCAGTGTCTGCTTCAACACGTATGCATCAAAAACACTAAAAAGTATATTGTATAACATTTGTAATGTAGCAACTTCCTAGGCTTAGCATTTGTCATATCCACCATACTGGTTACTCAAAATGCCTTTAAATTAGCAACCAAAGATGATCAAAATCGGTGCACATCACATAAACGGATTCATATATAAATGTCGTTTTTTTCTTTTTCTTCTTAAAGACATTTGATTATTAAAATAGCATAAAATGCCCAAAAAATGGAAGCAGCTAGCTAGGTTAGCTGATTACCTTAAAAATCCATAGATATCACTGATAGTTAATACTGTTAATACACGTTTTCCAATAAGCGGATGTAAAAAAAACCTGTTTACCGGTTTAGTCATTGGCAGCGGTTCATAATGTTTTTCAAACACAACGCTTTTTGAGAATTCTAGTTTCTAGTTTCTTTCTGACATTGTTTGTGCTTTATCATTGTTTCTGCAATTGTGCTGCAGACTTGTGTGGGTAATGTGGGTGGAGCTGAACTTGACCGTGCAGTCGTGAGTCAGCGGTGTGAGAAGCAGTGTGTATTTGGGAGGCTGCACCTGATGTGATGCATGACTAATCTCTCAAAGCACTTCATCATGACTGGGGGTAGTCCTATTGGGTGGTAAATGTTCAGGCAGGTTACGGGTGACTGCCTGGTTTAGTAAAGTGTTAAAGATGTCTTTTAAAACATCTATGAGCTGTTCAGCATAGTGTTTTTGTACATGCCAGGTAGGAGATGAGACTAGTGAACAAAAAAAACAGGACCTGTAGTAGCCGCTTCATCTGACTGCGCTGCCTTACATGCCTGTTGTTAATTGTTATTAATTTGTGTAATTAACATGTAATGCAAATAAATATTCTGTCATCCCTCTCTCTCTGTCAGGACCGGAAGCTGTCAAAGGTGGAGAGGCAGAGGTTTAAAGAAGAGGCCGAAATGTTAAAGGGTCTTCAGCATCCAAACATTGTGCGCTTCTATGACTTTTGGGAGTCTCCACTAAAGGGGAAGAAATGCATTGTTCTGGTGACCGAGCTCATGACATCAGGCACATTAAAAACGTAAAAATCTTACTGCAAACCATTTTCTTTTTTTTCATAGTGAGTAATGCTAATGTACATACTACATATATGGTGGTATTGTCAATGCTTGTACATGCTTAAATTTGTCCTGTTTTAAGCTGGAATGTCTGGATTATTTTGATACCTATCATCTATCGTGTTAATCGAATAAATTTCTTAATATAGTCTCTGTAAATTATGTACCAATATGATAATAGATTGTGGAAGGCAAGAGACTTTGGATGAAATGGCATTTCTGATGTGCCCCCATTTATTGAAATGGTTCAAATTTGAAGTTGTCATTAATTCAGTCATTATTTTGGAAACAATATTATCTTACAGACAATTATTTTGTTACATTTTGTTTTGCTAATATACATCTTACAGAAAACTGAATAGTGCATTTAAGCTTAAACGCTGATGGAGATGGAGAATATGGTTTCATTACAAACCTACAGACAATTATTTCAGTTTTATCAATGTAGCTTCTGTCACTTGTACTACTACTGTTTTATATGAGCAAAAAATTTCAAACAAACACATTTTAATTTAATTGATCATTGGTGAGTTTAAGAGAAATAGGGCTGTATTACAAGTGGTTAATAATTGTGGTTGTTTCTCCAGTTACCTGAAACGCTTTAAGGTTATGAAACCCAAAGTTTTGCGGAGCTGGTGTCGTCAAATTCTCAAAGGCCTGCATTTCCTTCACACACGCACGCCTCCCATCATCCACAGAGACCTCAAGTGCGATAACATCTTCATCACAGGCCCCACAGGCAGCGTAAAGATTGGGGATCTGGGTCTGGCTACACTCAAAAGAGCCTCCTTTGCAAAGAGTGTGATTGGTAAGACAGTAATGAAATACATTTCAGTTATATGCTGTCAGATTTTGATCATAGATAGATTAATTATTTGTTTGATTATTACTCCAGGTACACCCGAGTTCATGGCACCAGAGATGTATGAAGAGCATTACGATGAGTCCGTGGATGTTTACGCTTTTGGCATGTGCATGCTGGAGATGGCCACATCTGAATACCCTTACTCAGAATGCCAGAATGCGGCTCAGATCTATCGTAAAGTTACCAGTGTAAGTCAGACCTGCACTTACAGTTTCCAAGCATGAACGTTGTTTCATATTGACTGTAATGGCCATTATCAACTGTTGATGTGTGTCCGAGAAAATGGTCTCAGTAATGAAAATCACTGTTGACCATAATGAGAATTACAAAAATAAACTGAAAAGTAAGACGTCTAGATGTATTATGGTAATAAGATATTTTTGAAATTGAATAGAATTTTGTCATCAACAAATGCCTCTCGCTTTCTCTCAGGGGGTGAAACCTGCTAGTTATAACAAGGTGATGGATCCTGAGGTGAAAGAGATCATTGGCGAGTGTATTTGTCAGAATAAGGAGGATCGGTAAGTACTGGTATAGCAGTCATCATCATTTTCTTTAAGACTAGAGGAGCAGACACTCTTGTACAGAATGAAAGATACAATGACTTCCAAAATTTCTTTGCGGCATCTACATATCTTATTCACAAATTATTCATTATTATATTTAGAACTTTTTTTACCATTTTTTGGTATAGAATGAATTCAACAGAATTAATTCATTATTAAATTAATTCTAAGTTACAAAAAAACTAGAACAATCTACATCCAGTAACTGGTACGGTAACACATTTTTCCCAGTTACTCCATCAAGGACCTTTTGAACCATGCATTCTTTGCTGAGGATACAGGAGTGAGGGTGGAATTAGCCGAAGAAAATGACGGAAGGAAGACCTCCATCGCACTGAAGCTGTGGGTGGAGGACCCGCGGAGGCTGAAGGGCAAGTACAGGGACGGAGGTGCCATTGAGTTTACCTTTGACCTGGAGAAGGAGGTTCCTGAGGCTGTGGCACAGGAGATGGTTTGTGACACAATTGATAATGTTTCTATCGTATCTGTTAATGCAAGCAACAACAAAAAACTAAAACTTAGATTTTGAATTTATGAAACAAACACATTTTTGTCTGAATTCGGAGTACAGCAACAGTCTGTGGGAGATTCATATGTTACAGTGAGTTTACCATAGTTTAGCCTTAGCATGATGTGGAACAGAAACAAGATCTTGTATTACTGATACATCTTGCCAGTTCACTCTGGATATGTTCTACGGAGTATCTGGCAGTGTTAAGTGTTTTACTGATGTGGTCATTTTTCAGAGCATGGTTGATAGCTGATTGTAGTGTATAGCCAGCACACCTGCTGAGAGAATCCCCCTTATGCCTCTCCTCTGTGATGAGAGTGGTTTTTCTTTTGACCTCTTTGAGTGAAGCTTTCATTCTCTCTGGAGTCTTCTCATATTTCTTCTCCATTGCTTAATGAAGTGGGCCCTGGAGGGAAATGTATACCCTGGGTAAAATATGTTGACACAGAAGCCCTCCATAATAGATATCATGTTGCGAATGTGATTAGAAGGTCCAGCAACCATGGGAGTGCTTCTAATGGTGTCCTTTTTTATGGAAAAAAGTCTCTTCCTAAGATACAAAAAAGGATGTATTTAATTAATCTTTCTTGTTAAGTACATTTTTATAATAATAATGTTATTCATCGCACAAGTTTAGGAAATTATTTGATAGCATGATTTATTAACTTAATTTAAATACGATGAAATGCGATGTTGTCAAATTTCATGCAAATAAACAAATTTACCAACACATTGGGTCTCATTCACTCATATTTGCGTAGATTATTTGTATTTATACGTACATTTGAACTTGTCTCGAAAATGTCTCGCCTAATTCACAACACGTGCGTACGCACATAAATTTGTTGCCAACCTCGTCCTAATGTTAGTGAATTTGGAGTATTGTAAATGAGCGGCCGCGTGCATGAGTATAGTCATTTGCATAAAACACGCCCAGACCGTCTCCATATTAGGGCTTTCCGCATAACCTTTCCTTTACCGCCTGTCACCACCTAAGTCAAAGATACTCTAAGCAACCCCATGTCACGCTCTCTACAGATGCGCTCTCGCCAGATATTTAAGTAATTCTATTTGATTTGTTCGTGAAAACGTTTGTATGCATGCTTCTTGAATGAGACCCATTGTTCTGGCCCTAGTTCTACTTTAGGTAGGTTACAGAACCCTGTGCTTGTGCAGTGTTTCTCATTGCTCATAAGCCCACAGACTCTTACTTGCCTTTGTAAAATGTCTGCAAATAGATTTTTCACTTCTTCCTCTCTGCTCTAAAAATACTTGTTCACACCTTCCCCGCTTCTCTTTCTGTCAGGTTGAGTCTGGCTTTTTCCACGAAAGCGATGCTAAGATTGTTGGCAAGTCTATTCGGGATAGGGTGTCTCTGATCAAGTGGCGTAGGGAGAGGACTGTGCCTAGAGGCTTACAGGATGGCACTGCCCAGTTGATGCAAGGTGCGACGATACCCATCCTCTGTGAACCAGCTTGTTTAGCTGAGTCTGAAGAGACGGAAGTCAGAGTGTGCCAACTAAGTGCCAGGACCACATCCACCACATGTAAGAATGTGTATCTTTGTGTTTGAAGCCTTCGTCACACAAAACTTTTAGGCCATGTGAAATTTTAATGACCAAACAACCATGATAAAGTCATGGAAACACCTCGTCTTTGCTGTTTTGTATTTAGCCTGGACTATTTCTGTAAATGTCTACACATTCACTAGCTCAGTCTGTCTCTCTGTCACCCTCTAGCTGATAGTGGCATTGGTTCAACAGTGTACTCGGACTCACACAGCAGCAGTCTGCACAGTGTTATTTACCAGTCATTACAGGAATCTGTCTCCACGGCAACCCAGGAGGTTTGTATCACTAACCCATCAAAGTTATTCTTTTTTCTGTAAATGTCATAAAAAATACTGTTTATGTACATTTGTTTCATTTTATGTTAAACTTTGAAGAAGTGGCTTTTCTTTCAGGGTACACAACCCAAGAGCTTCTCTGTAAATGATTTGATCAGAACCCACAACAATCTCCATTTCATCCTCCAACCCACAAGTCCTTACCTTCTTCCAGTATCACATAACCCATCAGATTTGGCTAAAGAGGGACTTGGAAATTCTCCCACTCAAAATGTCCTTTCTCCTTTGCCTATTACATCTCGTCGCCATAGTGACACGGCAGTGGGGACGTCCTCTGAGAAGGAAGAGTCAGTTGCGGCCATGAGGCTGGAGCGCCGGCTTTCTTTAAACCCTACCCCTCACCAAACACATTGTCCATGTCCGGTCTGTCAGTCACAAGTCTTGCTTGGGCCATATACTGAGAAAAAGGACACATATTCTTCAGTACCACAACCTTGTGCGTGCAGTGTAAAAAATTGACTTCCTGTTGTGTCATTATCAGAAGCAACTTCGTCAAGCTTCGTCAATGAGACCACCGACCTGTCCCTACTAAACAAATCTCTGCAAAGCATCATTGGTCACAAACATCAACCTAATGCTGACTTTCTAAAGGTTCCTCTAAACAAGACAGAACAAGAACAGTACAGACATGCCCATAGCCACATAGATAAGAGAGGAATGATGGAGTTGTCTTACAAGTGTACACCACATCGTAGACCAAGTGTTGATGAACTCTCCCTGATTCAAATGGTATGTTACACCATGAAGAGCTCAGCCTTCCAGCACCAGCTGCAGAAGATACAATATCACCTTCTATCTGTAGAGGGCATGCTCTGTTTTTTCCATCGTTGTCTGGGTTCTTTGCTCCTTGGTGCCTCTAGGACTAATAAAATCAAATCTGTCCCTATGTGCTTCTAGTATGTGACTGTAACCATACTCATCTAGTTCTGTGGGTGTGGCGGTTTACTTACAGAGGATTACCTTATAGTCCCCTAAAGTACTTACTAACCACACTTACAATGTGCCTGATATGCTACAGTAATTTGTACCTCTAACCATCTGCACATCTGTAAAAAATTGAGCAATATATAATTGAAATGGGGTTTTCATCACTGTTTCTTGTTTTGCAGTCTAATGTTTCAAGGCTTCAAAGCCAGACAGTACCTTCAGCTTCTCAGCATGTACAGTCGTCTCAAGGCTACCATCCTGCTCCCTCTGAGACCCCTGCGCAGAATAGCTGTGTGCCCCCTGGAACTGCAATACCCAACACCCAACAGCTTGCACCTGACCTGTCGTCCGCATCTGCAGTGATGAATCCACAAACCCTTGCATCGACAAATCAGACTCAAGAGTCAAGCAGACAGATAAATGCACAACATGCATCATTGAAAACTGTGATTGCTGCACCCGGTAAAACAGAAGTAGTGCTGCCTACCCACATCCAGAGTGGAGCAACCAGCATGCAGCATGGTTTGCCTGCAACAGCCCCATTGCAGACTCAACAAACACTTGCGTTACAACATTTGCAGGGCAAAGCTACGAATATAACAACAGATGGGCAACTCTCTGATTTTTCTAATATGCAACAAACTGCTCCTGTGCAGCTAAAGCAGACATGTCTTGCACCACTTGTCCAACAGGTATGTTTATACAACACCCATTACAGATGAAGAGTGAGGGGTTATAAGGGTTTGTAGCCTATTCGCAACTAACTACTTATATTATACCCTAAAACTATGGTTTTGGTATGGAAAGTATATACATTTTAGTATGTATCAAAGCGGCATGAATGCACTGGGACATACAACAGTTCACAGTGGCCGTTGTTGCCTATACGCCATTCTAATCATTAACAATTACACACATCAAAATACAGCTCTTCTTTTCATTTAAGTATTTATTTATTCATTATTTCTTATGTAATGTTTACTGTGTACTTACATTCATAAATTTAGTGACATATCAGTTATTTAGTGATGCTCTACCTGCATTAGTAAAATTATACTCCGCCGTTCAAGGATCTAGACTGGAGTCAGTAGACCATCTGGGTACTTGGAGAATACTCTTTTCAGCACACTTTGATTGAGGACACATTCATTCTAATATCAAAAACTGTTTTGAATGGATAGTATGTGTATTGGAATTTGGGACACATGGTCTGTCGTTTGACCATCTGCATGAAGGCTAATTTACATTTCAGCTTATTCTACTTGGAACTGTTGGACAGTAATGAAGTATTTTTACTCAAGTATGTTAAATTACACAAATTCATGCTGTTAGGTACATTCAAAATCTAGTATTAAAGAGAAGTATTTTAAAACTAGGTTTTCTGGGCTGAATTTTTGTTCACCCCAATCTAACAATTGTATCTTCTTTATATTACTTAAGCAAAACTTGAGTAACTTTATACATTTTAGCAAACCTTGGCAAATTTAGCATTTCAAAGCACATGTTTTTGCACACTGGTAATCTGTAAACAATATATTTTCTTAGAGGACAGACTAAAAACCCAACACGTGTAATTGTGTAGCAACCAGCCAACCAGTATGAAACCTGATGTTTATCATCAGGCAGCCTGTAAGCATCCTGTCTTGAAAATAACACAATAGAATGGCTCTTACATCTGCAAATCTTCTCAGAGTTCTCTTGCATCCTCTTATTTTCTGCTTAAGTATTTTGTCTTTCTTTTCATTCTATTACTTTTCTCTGCAATACCAACTTTATTTTATCTAGAACTGTTTATTGATGGACAGCTGGCAACAAGCAGTACAGTCGTCCTCCAGTCTGCCTGCACCCTTACAGCAGCCACCAGTTTACCTTACGCAGGTACTAACGTCTTTGTGTTTCAAAGTGTTCCAGCTCTTCCCTCCCTTAAGAGGAAGGAAACCCCTCTTTGTGAATGTAATTCTTACTCTGCTTCCTTCTTGCTCCGTGCAGTCATCTCTCACTCCACTCTTCCCATCTGCCAGTCTGCCAGTCTCAACATATCCTGACATCTTGCCAGTCTCAACATATCTTGACATCTTGCCAGTGCCAAGTTCACACATCGAGAGCTCTGTTCTTAGCCAGTACCCACACTTATCCTCCACATCCCCCACACAATGTCCTGTGCCATCCTTTCTTGCTCCAGTTCCCACAGTTCACCAGTACCAGCAACCCACTGTAAACACCATGACTCAGCATCACAATAGTCAAAGCCTCCACCCTTTTCCAAACCCTGCCTCCATGTCTGTTGGAGCCCCTCCCACTTCACAAGCCCCACCCCCACAGGTAAAGTAAATCAGCTTATTTGAATGGGTGCATTGAATTTTGCCTTAAAGGCTGAAACATTACATATTGTGGAAAGACATCCATCATTTCAGTTTTAAACCACATTTAAAACACATTAATCTGTTCATATCTGTCTGAAAAAATCACAGAGAAATTATTTTACAGGCGTCCTTGACCAGTCAGCACCAAACTGTTGCCCAGAGTATTTCAAATAGCTCGGATCACGTTCATGCCGTTCATATGTTGCAACGCATCACTTCAGCTGCCGCCCAGAACTCCATTGCACCTCAATCTCCCTCAATACCGCAGGCCTCCCATTCTGGGGCCAGTGCCAACATGAATCAGCAAATCCAACTGGGCAGCATTACTCTAACTCAACCACTCCAGCAACATGGCACAAGTGGAATTGCAGTGGCTTCTGAAGTGTCCACTGAGGTAACGCATGTCGTTCATATATCTCTCCCAGTCACTCATACTGCAGTACCTCAGGAGCAGTGACATTATGAAATGAGAGTGTAGGCTGTATTCCAAAACGCTGAGCTGTCTGGGAAGATTTTTTGTGTTTCTGACACAGAGGCCGTTTTTACATTAAGCTATTTGCTATTTAAGGACGTCCTGGCTAAATGTAACATTACTTTTCATTGTCCAACTTCTTAGGAATTTCCCCCTGACAAGCCAGCAGGACCATCTGGGTCAACTTTTGACAGGTTTAATTCTCTTATATTTGATATTCTCTTATAAAACAAGAGTAACACGTTTGATTTATATAACATCTCAATGGCGGTGTGTGTGTGTGTGTGTGTGTTCCTTTTCAGTGTAAATTCAGATGCCACTTCAGGTAAAGAGATGAGTGATGGGAATGACGGCACACACAGAGCTCGAAGTGACTCACGTGTCAAAAAACACCATCGAAAATCCTCACACACGCGTTCCCGCCAAGACAAGGTTAACAGACCAAAACTCACCATGATAAAAGTGAGTCTAGACCATACACCTTATAAATTAAACACAAGGCAACCAAATGTTTACTGTTTAGATATTTATTGTGATCAAAATTGACATTGTTGATATGAACAGTACCGTTTTAGGCACGTTTGACTGAAATCTGTTACGTTTTGTATTCTGAAAAACAAAGAATGCATTGAATGTGGAATTTGAAATTACATTTCAGGTAGGTTTTATTATACAGTCATGTGTGGGTATGAGTATAGTCCAATTTCAGAATATTAGAATTGGCTAACTTTAAATAATGAATTGGAATTTTAGAAGTTCTTAAGATTCTCCACAAAACTGGAATTTGTAATTACAATATTTTACCACAATGCTTCCACCATTGCAGCAGTTCAATTAGGCATCAAGAGGAACAAAGATGTTTTCAGATTTTCATGTTGACAGCTGTTCCTATTTATCATAGGTCACCGGTGACTACAAAGTCAAATTGAACACTTTCATTAACAACATTTAGAAAGAACATAAAGAAAGAATTTAATGCTTTAATAAAAAGAGTTTAAACCTGACTATTTGTTATATTGTCTTATACAGTTTCTTATAGGTCACATTGTGTGTTCTAAACTCTGTTGTAGGTGTGTGACACAGGAGACAAGATGGTGGAGTGCCAGCTGGAGACTCATAACCATAAGATGGTTACCTTTAAATTTGACCTGGATGGAGATGCTCCAGAAGAAATTGCAACATATATGGTGAGATCACCATTACTATTTGCCCTCTTTACATATCTTTACATGAAAATGTGCACTACTCTATATCCATTACACTGTTACTTAGATAGCTTCTGTCCATAATTTATTTGCACTACTCTATATCCATTGCATTGCTGCTCACCATAGCCTAACTTATCATTGTATACATCCACCTGTAAATTTCTGTTTATAGTAATAGCCATCTGTATATTATGTTCATAGTACATATCCATCTGTTAATTTCTGTTTATAGTAATAGCCATCTGTATATTATGATCATAGTACATATCCATCTGTTAATTTCTGTTTATAGTAATAGCCATCTGTATATTATGTTCATAGTACATATCCATCTGTAAATTTCTGTTTATAGTAAGAGACTTCTGTATATTATGGTCATAGTACATATATATCTGTAAATTACTTCTATAATATTGATTTATTTATGTAACTTATGCAACCGCTGTATATCCTGCACTTGCTGCTATTGCACTTCTGGTTAGACCTAAACTGCATTTCGTTGCCTTGTACTTGTACATGTGTAATGACAATAAAGTTGAATCTAATCTAATATGAAAAAATATATATAATAAATAAATCAAATAAAAGAGTAAGAGTTTTTCTAAAATGGAATGAAGAGGTTACAAAAGTCTCCAAAATGTATCCGACATAAGACTTTTCCAGAGGAGAAAAGGCTGATAGCTGAGATATCCACATAGTAACGGTTGGAACCTGGGATGAAGACCACTTCAGTAAAATGCATTTTTTAGCTAAAAATGAGAGGATTGTAAACAAAGGTTTTGTGTCTCCATCAAAAAGGTCTTTGGGAGCAAGATTCAACAAATAAAGCGAGGGAGATAAAATAAAACGTTTCCCTGTTATATCCTGAACCGCAGAATTAATCCCTTTCCAGAATGATTGAATGAGATCACAGGACCAAAATTAATGAAAAAATTTGCCCTTATAAATCTTGCATTTAAAACAAAGATTTTAACAGTTTGGGAACATTCTGTGGAGACGGGCAGGAATAAAATAAATTCTATTGAAGAATTTAACATTTTATTCATGTAAAGTTATTGAAGTGCATTTTGGAAAAATACCTTTACAGATCTTGGTCCACTCTGCTGGATTAAATGATATCCCCAGATCTTGTTCCCATAGTGGTTTTAGAGAGTCATACGCTGAAGAATCTGAATACATCAATAAAGCATAAATCTTGGAAATAATCTCTTTAAGATATTTAGTTGACATTATGGTTTCTTCTAATTCTGATAAATTTAAACAGACTTTATTCTGCTTCAAAAAAAGAGTACTAAAATGACGAATTTCAAGATCTTGAAGAAAAATATTAAATTCTGTTCTTGATGCAGAAGATGCAGAAGTCATCAAGCCTGAGATGTCAGATAGACCCTTAGAACTCAACTCCAACAAACCAATACTCCTAATCTGAATTTGAAAATCAGGATTTAAGAATCGTTGGTCTCAAACAGATCTTTCAAATCAGGAGTAAGAAAGAGGCCCAAGTATTTAAAACCTTTATATGAAACCTGACAATGAGATTGTATTGATAGGCTATTGGAGTGATTAAGAGGCATAGCTACAGATTTTCCTAAATTGACTTTATAGCCCGACATAGTACTGAACGAAGCTAAGGAATTTAAAACTGCAGGAATAGTCGTTGGTAGGTTATCCAAGTACAGTACGTCATCTGCAAACAAAGAGATAACATGCTTTTTCCCATTGACTGAAATCCCAGATATATCAGGGTTAATCCTAATAGATTCAGCCAAATGTTCAACAAATAATGTAAACAATAATTGTGATAAGGGACATCCCTGTCTACAGCCTCTCTGTACTGGGAATGCCTCGGACAACAGACGTTCATATTGACTGTGGCAATAGGATTAGCATAAAGCTATTTAATGACATTAATAAAGTTGGAACCTAACTCAAACCTCTCCAGACCTGAAAACAAAAAGGACCATTTTACTCGATCGAAAGCCTTTTCGGCATCCAAGGATAAAATCATTGCCGGGTTATTGAAATAATTAATGATATCAAGAGCACGGCGTACGTTATCTGTACCGCACCTAGAATTCACGAAACCTGTCTGATTAGAATTAATAACTTTAAGAAGAATCACTTCTAGTCTGCGGGGCAGAACTTTTACAACTAGTTTATAGTCTACATTGAGAAGACTGATAGGTCTATAAGAGGAACAGTCCAGCGGATCTTTATCTTTCTTTTAAAGTAAACTGATGGAAGCATGTCTCCAGGAAGGGAGAATTTCGCCTTTCCAAATGTTATTAATAGCGGGTATAAAAATTGAGTGAATTTTCGGCCAGAATTGTTTTTTAAAAAGGAAAACCATCCGGGCCAGGACATTTCCTATTTGGCATAGCCTGAATTGCCTCCCAGACCTCCTCAACAGTAAATGGGGCATTCAGGCTAGATCAGTCCTCTGTAATTGATGGTAATGAAACCGAATTGGTTGCTTCTGATTCCGAACTGTAGAGAGGTTTAAAGAAATCCTGAAAAGTTCTCTTTATAATCAAAGGGTCACTTGTGATGTCGGCATTTAAATTGCATATCATATTAATAGAACGGTCATTGAACTGATTCTTCAATTGGTGAGCCAAGCGGCTGGATTTATTGCCAAATTCGTAATATTTTTGTTTAGTAAAAAGCAAAAGCTTTTGAATATGGTAAGTATGGTCCATATTTAATTTAGACCTCGCGTTTAGATTTGAAACTGTAGGGGATTGCTTATGTATTTATTCTAACCTAATGACTTTGTTTTCAAGATTTTTCTCTAACTTTTTTAAGAAGGTAAGTATAAGAAATAAGATGACCATGTAAAGTGGCTTTTGCTGCATCCCAAATCATAGCTGCAGACACTGGAGAGTCTCTGTTATTAGATTAGATTAGATTCAACTTTATTGTCATTACGCATGTACAAGTACAAGGCAACGAAATGCAGTTTACGTCTAACCAGAAGTGCAATAGCAGCAAGTGCAGGATATACAGTGGTTGCATAAGTTACATAAATAAATATTACGGAAGTAATTTACAGATGGATATGTACTATGACCATGATTTACAGATGTCTATTACTATAGACAGAGATTTACAGATGGATATGTACTATGAACATAATGTACAGATGGCTATTCCTATAAACAGAAATTTACAGGTGGATGTATACAATGATAAGTTAGGCTATGGTGAGCAGAAGTGCAATGGATATAGAGTAGTGCAAATAGATTATGGACAGAAGCTATCTAAGTAACAGTGCAATTGAATAAGTTATTGCATATTCAGTTAAAGTGTAGGAGTGCAAGATGCATAGTAAACAGTCGGTACTGTAAATGAACAGTTGGCAGTGCAAATGAGCAGTCTGGTAGTGCAAGTAACAAGTGAAGTCAGGTGTGCAATGGGGGGGGAGAGAAGAGTGTAGTAGTATATGAGGGGCAGTGGGATCAGTGAGGGGCAGAGTTTAATAAAGAGACAGCTCTGGGAAAAAAGCTGTTCTTTAGTCTGCTGGTCCTGGTCCGGAGGCACCTGAAACGCCTGCCGGAGGGCAGAAGAAAAAAACAGTCTGTGAGCGGGATGAGAGGAGTCCTTAAGAATGCTGCGAGCTTGACGCAGACAGCGTTTCCTCTGGATGTCCTCCATGGCTGGAAGTGGAGTCCCTGTGATGCGCTGGGCGGTTTTCACCACCCGCTGCAGTGCCTTGCGCTCTGCAACAGAGCAGCTCCCATGCCAGACTGTGACACAGTTGGTCAGGATACTTTCTATTGCACAGCGATAGAAGTTCACCAGTATAGCCGAGGACAGCTGATTCTTCTTTAGTGTCCTCCGGAAGAAGAGGCGCTGGTGAGCCTTCTTGACCAGGCTGGAGGTGTTGGTAGTCCAGGACTGGTCCTCCGAGATGTGGATCCCCAGGAACTTGAAACTGGAGACACGTTCAACAGCCATCCCATTGTTGTGGATAGTGTCATGTGTGCCTCTTGACTCTTTCCTGAAGTCCACAATGAGCTCCTTTGTCTTAGAGGTGTTAAGGAGCAGGTTATTGTTGTTGCACCATGTGGCTAGGTGCTGGATCTCCTCCCTGTAGGCCATCTCATCGTTGTTGCTGATGAGACCAATCACCGTGGTGTCGTCCGCAAACTTGATGATGGAGTTAGATCCGTTCACAGGCCTACAGTCGGAGGTGAAGAGGGAGTAGAGGAAGGGGCTTAGCACACAGCCCTGTGGTACACCAGTGTTGAGTTTGATAGTGGTGGAGCAGATGGAGCCTGATCTCACCAGCTGTGGACTGTCGGTCAGAAAGTCCATAATCCAATTGCATAGGGAGGTGTTAATGCCCAGGTCTTCAAGTTTAGCAATTAATTTGGATGGGATGATAGTGTTGAATGCTGAGCTGAAGTCAATAAACAACATACGTGCATAAGTGTTCTTATTGTCCAGATGTGTGAGCACAGAGTGCAGTGCCATGGAAACTGCATCTTCTGTGCTCCTATTGCTGCGGTAGGCAAACTGGTGTGGGTCCAATGTGGATGGCAGAAAGTCCTTCAGGTGTGCCAGGACCAGCCACTCAAAGCACTTCATGACAATGGGTGTCAGTGCTACAGGGCGGTAGTCGTTCAGGCACTTTGGGCTGGAGTGTTTTGGCACTGACACAATAGAGGTGCATTTAACCCTCTGGAGTCTAAGGGTGTTTTGGGCCCCTGGCCAAGTTCGGACATGCCCTAATATTAGTGCTTTTTTCAGTTGCTTTTAAACATATCAATGGCTTAAGTCTGATAACACTGTAATCAGCACAAACTGGGCTACAATAATATGTGAACAGTATGTTTATACATGATTGTGTTTTTGAGAAAACAATGTTTATGCGTGTGTAATGAGTTCGATAAAGCAGGAGGAAAGAGGCGGGGTCGGCAGGATATTTCCAAATAATAATATTTATTTCACAAATAAGTGTGGCTTCCAAAATGCCTAAACAAACACAAAATAACAACCAAAAACTAGCCTCCTTGCTAGTCAGCCCACTGCTGAGTTTCAACACGCCAGCCGCGTGCATGCGTGTCATTCCAGTCTCTCTCTCTCCCGAAGCCGGCCCCGGCGGCGCTTCTTATGCCTCCTCTCCCCAATCACTGGAACAAGAGACAGCAGGTTAGAAGCCACTCGTGGCGGACTCGCTACCCTCCATGCTCCGGATCGTAGCTCCGCCCTCCCAGACGGAGCGTGGCCCCTTGCCACAGCGTGCTTAAAGAAAAACTAAACATTTTAAGTTACTGAAACAAGGTCATAAAACACATACAGAATATTGGTACTCAAGACTTTTGAGAATTGGATATTGTAGCCTAGAGTGTTTGCTTCAAAATGATGTGAAAATCATCTTGCTGACTCATTCACAGAAAACAATATAGTGATTAAAAGTTTCTAAGACACTTTTTGCTTCAAAAGGACATATGCAAGGAGACGTGAATGATCTTGAATAATGATATGATTGACACCTGAGAAGACAAAGACCTGCATAATGAGCTGCATAATGATTCTTTCAGTCAGGAATGATGCTGAGCTGGAAAAGTTTCTAAATTAGGGATTTGAAAAAGAATGTGAAGACAAAAGAAATGTAAATATTTTTTGTTTGTAGTTTATTTAGAACAGAGAAAAAATCCAGTTAGTGAGTACACTGTATATAACTTATAATATACTCCATATAATATAATCCATATAAACCCACACATAGCAAACCTACTTATATTACTTAAAAAAACACTTTACATATAACTTAAAACCTATACTGAATCTACACATCAAACATGTAGTTGTACAGAAGATACATTCAGGTAAAAACAAACACTTAGGGTAAAACAGAGCAAATATGAACAGTGCAAGATAAAGGAGTGTAAGGTCTGTAAAAGCCATGCATTCTTACACCCCATGTATAACCTACGATCTCACATAGAACACAGAATTTCCACTTTCTGTACCACTTCATTGTTTTGTGCTGTGTAGTGTAGCAGCATGGATGGTGGATCAGACAGACACCTCTTGTGTGTCCATCCGAAATACAGAAGACGTCTTCATTTTGTCCTCACATTCTTATTCACAGTACTAAGAGAATGTTGTAAATAACTATTTATCACAGTGGCTTAGTATATACATACTTGGTGAGAAGACAGAATACCAATAACAAAGAAACTAGGCTATATTTATATATAAACTATATAAAAGTACAATTTCTATAAACCCATACAGAAAGATTTACATATTGTGTTATCCCAACGTTTCTCAAGAAACTTTATAGTGAATATGTACTCATTGTGAAGACACTCGCGTGCCTTTCTTGTGCAAGATGCCGGTGATGCAGCCACAGGCCTTAACGAAAAGTGAAACTGTTGTTAGCAATTATCAGAACAAGCATAGCTGATATACAGTAGCATCACTGATAAGAATGAACACGTGTATGTCTGTCAATAGTCACTTATCTGTAACATTTACAGTTTACTGATACATTTACACAGATCATCGCGAACGCCAATGACTGCCTATAACACATTCAACACATTCAGAGCAGATATTCGCGAACAGAAGCTAACTAGCTTTAAACACTTTCACCATTTGGGAAAATATGTCCGTCTATAGCGTACGTTATGCGTTTTGTACAACATATTCTAAAATAGCTGATTTTAGTCTGACAATAGCATGTTTGTAAATCATAACGGTAATATTAAAAGGCTTACTCGTCAGGAATTATATCCTCCGCTGGGTCTCTCTTCAAAATGCAAACGGTCGTCATCTGAGGCACGTTCTTTCATCTGAGGAGAAATTGTATCTGAATTGTATCTTCATCCGTGTAGCCATTTCTCGATCGGAGGCGTGTACACAAACCTGACTGACCTCAGATCATTACCATGTGAACAGCGCGCACAGTGGGGGCGGGATCACATTAGCTATAATGAGGTGATACAGGAAAAACCGTACCACTCCTTACTTTCATAAGGATTACATAAAAATAAATTATTTGTTTTCGACTTGAATTGGTTCATTTAAAAGTTGACATTTCAAGCTTTCTATACATAAATTTCTCATGTCGTTGAGATAAGTATTCGCTGAGATTTAGGTTGTTTTATTTACGTGTCTGTGAAGAGAGGTGGCAGAGACAGAGAAAGCAGAGTACGCACCCTGTTTATTTTCTTTATTTTACAAAACCACAGCATTTTGTTGTTGTTTAGGGTGTATACAAATAAAAGTAGACCCTTTAAAGATTCGAATGACGTATTGCTCTTATCTGTACGATCAAAACTGACAGAGTAATTTAAGTTCATTTCGACGTTATCAGGAGAAGATGAGACAAACCGCGCCGACGCAGGCTTCGACTCCAGAGGGTTAAAGCATGTTGGCACAGCTGCTTGGGCAAGAGACAGGTTGAAGATGTCAGTAAAAACCCCAGCGAGCTGCTCAGCACATGCCCTGAGTACGCGTCCAGGGATGTTATCTGGTCCAGCAGCTTTGTGCGCACTGATCCGGCTCAGTGCATTGCAGACGTCTATGGAGGAGAGTGTGATTGGAGGGTGATCAACTGAGGGTTTGAGCTTGGTGGCAGTTTCTCTATTGTCTCTCTCAAAGCGAGCATAAAAGTCATTAAACTCGTTCAGGAAGAGGACATCAGTGGCTGCGGGGGTGGAGTGGGTGGGTTTGTAATCACTGATGGCCTGGATGCCTTGCCACATGCGTCGAGGGTCGGAGTTGGAAAAGTGCTCCTCTACCTTTAGCTTGTAGCAGTGCTTGGCCTCTTTGATGCCCCTCTTCAGGTTAGCTCTAGATGTGCTGTAGGCTTGTGCATCACCTGATCTGAAGGCAGTATCGCGCCGCCATCTTGGCACTGTAAATATCCAATATTCCATCCATCCATCCGATATTCCATATCCATCCAATATTGAGATAAATTATCAGAAAAAAACCAATATTGAGATAAATTATCAGAAACAAAGTTGCAAAAAGGGTCACTATTAAGAAGAGATGAGTTAAAATTCCAATATGCGGATCTAGGAATACTGAAAGCAGGATTAATCTGCAAATATACTGCTGCGTGATCTGAAAAGACATAGGATCAATGTGACAGGATTAAACAGCATGCACATATTATTTGGGCATAATAAAATAATCAAGTCTTGAAAATGAATTATGTGGGTGTGAATAAAATGTGTAATATCTCACTTTAGGATTGAAATGACGCCATATGTCTATCAGGCCGGTATCTGTACATAAATTATTTAGAGTATTAGATGATTTAGGATTAAACACATTTGCTGGGGAGGATTTGTCCAGAGAAGCGTTCATTATACAATTGAAATCGGCAACCAAAAAACCCAAACCTTTACAATGATAATTGAACAATAAAATCATACGTGATATAAAGTTAGGTGAATCAAAATTTGGTGCGTAAAGATTAAGAATAGTTATATGAAAATTGAACCAGTAATCAAAATAAATCTACCTTCAGAATTAGATTCTTTATGTTCCAAAATAAACAGTAGATTTTTATTTATAAGAATGGAAACACCTCTTTTATTCTGTGAATAGGAGGAAAAATGTACTTGCCCTACCCAATCTCTTCTAAGATTAGAATGTTCAGTGTCTGAAAGTTTCCTGAAGCAGTGCTATGTCAGGTTTTTGTTTTTTCAAATGGGTTAAGATTTTTTCCTTTTAATCATGTGGTCAATCCCTTGAACATTCCATGTAACAAGTTTAAGTGAGCCAACCATGGGAGATACACTAAAGCAACCTTATGTAACAAAAATTAAATGGGAAAAGAGAAAATGATATTAAAAGTAAAACTTGAAGTTGGAGACTTAAGTGGCAGAGAGCTGACCTAATAAAACAAAAAAGCATAGTGAAAAACAATACAGCACTTGCCCACCCCTATTCTGTCCTCGAACGACAGAATAAATGCGTCCTCATCCATGCGTTTCTCCAAATCGGACGCCCGGTTTGATAAATTAGAGAGAGAAAGCTCAACTGAAGCAACTGATGTTTTTATATCACCCAAGAGCACAGTCGATCACATCCAAACGTGCTTCAACAGATTGATCCATGTTGTTAACACAAGAAGCCACCGATTTTATTTCTGCCAGGATCTGATCTGATGTTGCTGCGCCGATTAGCTATGGAGTGCTAGTTTCGTCATGCTGCTCTGCGGCAGGGCCTGTAGTAGATTGATTAGCCACTTTCTTTCTCCCGGTGGAAAAAATAGAAAAATCTTTATCCCATTGTGGCTTTGGCATCTTTGAGACACAATTTAACTCGAAATATTACATTTACTTGGAGAGAATTAGATAAAAACCCTTAGTTTGGAACGAGACGAAATCTCAAGTATCCATCTTGCTCCGGGTCACGTGACCACCCCCCTCTTTACATATCTTTAGTAATTTTTCCTCCTCCTCTTTCTACTGTATATGGCAAACTACCAAAGGTTTTGCTTTCAAACTACTAAAACCAAACCAAAGGTAACAGAGTTGTTTCTCAAAGTTAATAAGGTGGGATTTGGAAGGGGTTCGGCAGGCTCAGAGAGCATCAAAATGTGTAAATGAGTCAAGCCACATACAGTACTTCTGTTTGTGTTTTTTCCTCATGTCATGACTAACTGACCTTGTTGTCATCTGCTTAAGGAATGTTTTCTCCACCTTTATTGAAGGTGAAAAGCCTTGTTTTGTTTTCCTAATTATGGTTACTTGAATGTGCATTTGGTATTGTTTTTAACCCTGCTCTGTGCAACCAATTTTTATGTCTTCCCTCAACAGATTGCACAACCATGGAAGTGTGTGTTTAGACATTAGGTGTTCTTTATATAAGTTCTTTTTTCATGGATATATCTGATGGGTCCTATATCTCTCGTATACTGTACATCACATACAATGTTTGACTTGGTCATGGCTTAACCAAGCCCAATATGATTTTTGTTTCCTGAAGGTGGAAAATGAGTTTATCCTATTGGTGGAGAGGGAGATGTTCATTGAACAGCTGAAGGACATCATGGACAAAGCAGAAGACATTCTGAGTGAGGATGCAGAGGGAGAAAAGAGCTCTGTCCAGACGTCACACCTCCATCATACAACTGCCACGGGAGATTCTGACCCACAGGTGAGGAACTGAATTGCACTGACTTCAGACAGAAATATGATGCACTGTTTATTTGAACCGGAGGAAAAGTGTACAATGTCCTTAGTTTCTCGTTTATTAACCCATTTTTTCTAAAATATTTTAAGTATATTTTTATGAAATATGCTTGTATGGACTGGGCACATACTGCCAAAACTGGATTGAAATTAATTGATTAAATAATGATTTAATCAATACAGTACATATAAATACTACTTAATAAGAATATTTACAAGTCATATTTTACCTGAAAACCAAAAGGTTACAAAAGACCTTAGGATGAATAATGTTTTTCTAACATTTACTATTTCTCTGACATTATTGTAAATGTAATTAAGAACAATGAAATGTCAGTAGACCACCATGGTGAAGTAGGCAGAGCTGGAGACGGTGGAGCAGGTCTAGGTCATGCTAGTAACCATGGTAGGCCAAGCTTGCTGCCTACTGCCCCCCAAAGAATTTAGGGGGAGCATCCTCCACGACATCTCCTACTGGAACGGGTAAGAAGTGGCTAAAGGGCTTGGTCTAAAAATTCAAAAAAATGACCCTTGAGGACCATCACGGACAAGTCTATCTTTGTAAAACAGTCCATAACAAAAGAAATCAAGCAGAGCATGACCTTGGAGATCAGAGGTATTAGCATGTCTCAAAAAATCTTAATTTGATCCTTGAGGAAAAGAGTTCCTTGGCGAAGCTACTGGTGGATTCGTTGTTGGTTATTAGTTCCTTTTATGTAGGTTCGTGCCTTGGATTATCCTGTTTATTTTATTATGTTGTTTGCTACTGTGTGTTCTATGACCTTGTGGACTCAATAAACTTACTGCATTTGAATCTACATCTCTTGCTGTTCCTTGCCTGCCTTTCTCCCATATATTTTTATTGGACTGTTATATACACTCATGGTCAAAATTGTTGGCACCCCTGAAATTTTTCCAGAAAATCAAGTATTTCTCACAATAAAGTATTGCATTAACACATGTTTTGCTATACACATGTTTATTCTCTTTGTGTGTATTGGAACAAAACAAAAAATGAGGAAAAACATAACTTTGACATCATTTCAAACAAAACTCCAAAATTGCGCTGGACAAAATTATTGGCACCCTTAACTTAATATTTGGTTGCACACCCTTTAGAAAAAATAACTGAAATCAATTGCTTCCTATAACCATCAATAAGCTTCTTACACCTCTCACCTGGAATTCTGGACCACTCTTCCTTTGCAAACTGCTCCAGGTCTGTCATATTGGAAGGGCACCTTTTCCCAACAGCAATTTTAAGATCTCTCCACAGGTGTTCAATGGGATTTAGATCTGGACTCAGTGCTGGCCACTTCAGAACTCTCCAGCGCTTTGTTGCCATCCATTTCTGGGTGCTTTTTGATGTATGTTTGGAGTTATTGTCCTGCTGGAAGACCAAAAACCTTTGGTAATCCTCAGATTTCATGATGCCTTGCACACAGTCAAGGCACCCAGTGCCAGAGGCAGCAAAACAACCCCAAAACATCTTTGAACCTCCACCATATTTGACTGCAGGTACGGTGTTCCTTTCTTTGTAGGCCTCATTCCGTTTTTGGTAAACAGTAGAATGATGTGCTTTAAAAAAAGCTCAATTTTGGTCTCATCTGTCCACAAGACGTTTTCCCAGAAGGATTTTGGCTTACTCAAGTACATTTTGGCAAACTGTAGTCTTGCTTCTTTATATCTCTGTGTCAGCAGTGGGGTCCTCCTGGGTCTCCTATCATAGCGTTTCATTTCATTTAAATGTCGACGGATAGTTTGTGCTGACTCTGATGCACCCTGAGCCTGCAGGACAGCTTTCTTTGGAACTTGTTTGGGGCTGCTTATCCACCATCCGGACTATCCTGCGTTGCAACCTTTCATCAGTTTTTTCTTCCGTCCACGTCCAGGGAGATTACCTACAGTGCCATGGGTTGCAAACGTCTTTATAATGTTGCGCACTGTGGACAAAGGAACCTTGAGATTGTTGATATTTTTCCACAATTTTGGTTCTCAAGTCCTCAGACAGTTCTCTTCTCCTCTTTCTGTTGTCCATGCTTAGTGTGGCGCACACAGACACACAATGCAAAGACTAAGTCAACTTCTTTGACTGTGATTCTTGCTAGGTCAAAGATCAAATCGGAATATACACTTTTTTACAGCTTTCCTGTAGCTCAGTGGTTAGATCATGGCGCTAACAACACCAAGATCATAGGTTCGATCCCAGGGATTGCACATATCCAGAAACAAATGTATAGTATAATGCAATGTAAGTCGCTTTGGATAAAAGCGTCTGCTAAATGCATAAATGTAAATTGTAAATAAACAAAAACATTTAAGCTCAATTCAGCTCAAAATCCTTGTTTTTGCTGATTGTCAAACAACTATGCAAAACTTAACTGTTTTTCTATAATAGGAATATGTACACAAGTGAACTTGTTTTGGGGGAAATCTAATCAACAATATTAGTTAACCTGAAAATACAGTATGTTGTTTTAATTAAAAGCATTGATTTCAGAGTGTTGCTTGTTGTAGTCATATAATATTGTAACAATCTGGGATGATGATGTGTATTTCTTTATTTTGTCTGCAGAAAGCAAAGCCTGAAGAAACACAATCTAACCTGTTGGTCTATAAACAGAATGGTAAGACTTTTGTTATGTCCTTAGTGAGCTGCCTACATTGACATACCCTGTGTATTTATCAACAGCAGACAAAGACTACATCTCTCTTACTTCATTTTTTTTTTTTTTTTAATGGAGAAATATTGCCAAACTAAAACCAATATTATTGTTTGTATTTGATGTAATGCAATGTGTTTAAACGTTTTAAGGAGGAAAAACATTATTTTCCACATACTGTACATTATTGTATCTTCTCTATGCCCCGCCTTCTGAAATGACTCGTTCTGTCATGGCTCTCTCGTGCATTTAAGTGCTGTGTGCTCTGATTGGACAGCTGAGCTGTGCGTTGTGATTGGCTAAATACCTCCAGTGTGAGGCGGAACTTCCAGGACGAGACCGATCGTGTCAGTTTATCTTTCCTCTCACTCAGAGACGTTTCGTTTCATAACAGTTGCAAACACAGTATGCTAATAACAGCAGTGTCATATTAAATGCACATATAAGGCCAGACAGTGTGTGAAAGCTCACAGCGTGCAACTCTCATGCTGGAACGATCATCAGTTTGCCTCGCCACCCACACAGAGTGGATTCGCGTCGGACCAGTTTTAATAAATACAAGTAGCCTACATAAGTGGATAAAGAGTCAAATTGGCATCGGTTTTGCTTTCAAACCTAAGTTAGGAGAATGAAACCAACAGATCAACCAGAAGGACGCTTTACAGAGGTTGGTTTTATTCTGTCTTATGCATTTGCAGTTTTGCACGGCTGCAGCACCACAACTGTGATAACTAAAGATACGCTGCCGCCTTTGCGTGTACATTTTGGGCGGCGTCATGCAACGAACTGACGTGGCACTGTAGGGGCGTGTTTACACGAGCCGTTTCAGGCAGTTCAGGGAGATCAATCGCTTTTATAAAGAACATATATTTTGTTCTGATACTTTGTTTTTGCATGCATGCATCAGACACGTAAAATTGCCAAAATCACAGGAAAACATGACATTGCACCCTTTTTCTCCTTTAAATGCTGGTTAAAGTACATTATGAAAAACACTTTGTTTATTCTTTTACATATCTGTGCATAACATATCTGTTTATTTGAACATTACTTTCAAATGTGAAGTACATCGTATTCCCTCTGTTTAGCAATGTGTGTTATATATGAAATAAACGTTTAATACCATAAGTTATCAGTGAAAATATGTTTCTAAATGAAGTTGAGTCTCTAATGACAAGCACTACGTGTGTCTCACAAGAGGATGCTGCTTATGTACAGTGTTCCAAATTGGTCACTTATGATGTTACTTTTCGTTAAATGTCATGTGTTACTTTAGTTTTCATTAACCCTTCACCCTAAAATTCCTAGCATTTCCAGAATATTATCTGTTGTTTACAGTGCTTCACACAGGAAAACGTTGGTTCATCATCTGTCCTGTGGCAGAGACGCCAACACCTGACCAGGAGGACACAGCCAAGAGTAATTCACTAACATGCTTATTTACCTTGCTACAGGTTTTTATCAGCATTTCGCATATTTCGCATATTTTCTTTCTTTCTTTCTGTTTTCTCTTCCAGAACCAGATGAAGCCTCATCTCAAACACAAGATGGCGGTGCAAAATGCCCATTAGGTTCACAATTGTCTCTTTCTGAGCTTGCTCAGTCAGTAGAAGGCACTCAGACTGCCTGTTCAGTGGGTGTTTCTATGGTTTCTGACATCCCTTGCTGCCCCATTGTGCCGCCAATATCCCTGGATGTCACTGCTCAGAAAGCAGATGAGACTTCTCAGCAGCCAATAACTCGCAACACCAGCCCCAATGCGGAGCTGCCTGTGAGGCAGACCCAACCAGTGGTACTGCAGCAGCCTTTTGCCACGCCCACTCCACAACCTTCTGTTATTAGTGCCCAATCACAGCCTCAAAGCCCTGCCCATCAGGCCCAACAAGCCCTGACATCCACATCAGGAAATACTGCATCGCAGGTTCAGTCAGGGGGTGGGCCGGGTGAATCGGATGGCGAGGGGCCACCACGCTTGGAGTTTACAGACCGAACGATAAAGACTCTTGACGAGAAACTCCGCAACCTTTTGTATCAGGAATATCACCCATCTCAAATCACAAGCTCCGCCTCTGACCCACCAGGCTCACCGCCGCTATCAGACAGCCAAGGCAGTGACACTACAAAAAGAGCAGAAAAGCTGGTAAAGCTGGTTTACTTTCATCACTTTGATTTCGATGTATCACTGATGATTAGATCAAATAACGTTGATAAATTGTTACCAATGTGGAAAAATTCAAGTAATGCTTGATTACTTTTGTTCAGTTCAGCATTCATTTTCTTTATTCGACTCTTTCAGCCTCAGATTCCAGAAAGGTCTGATAGTCTGGGGACCTTGAGTGATTCTGCTGTTGCCCGTAAGTTAAATGTATGTTGGTCTGTGCAGATTGCAGAATGATCATCAAAAATATACACAGTGTTACTTAAAGTTAACTAGTAAAATTCCTAGATGTTTTAGTGTTTTTGAACCATATTATAGGAAATATTTAGTAATTACCATAATACTAAAGTGTACTATAGTCTACTTTCGTTAAAATTCCATTATACTACAGTATTTTTTTTAAACTTTGACATAGTAAACAGGGAAAACAATAAGACGCATTACTTAAGCACGATGCAGCATACAATGTGAAAATCATCACTGGTTATAATGGATTTCATCTGCTTTTATTGCGTCGCTTCATTCTAAGACAGGAAGGCATCAAGGCATGTTCGAATCCAGTGATGGCTTTTCTTCCTGTCTCCTAAAATAACGTCATCTGAAGTTAAGGGGATAGTTCACCCAAAAAATGAAAGATCTGTCATAAATTACTCACTCTCTAGTTGTTCCAAACCTGTATCAATTTATTTGTTTGGTTGAACACAGAGAAAGATACTTGGACTCCATTGACTACCATAGTAGGAAAAATAACAATGGTACTCAAAAGTACCCAAGAACATTTTGCTGTCCTGCATTCTTCAAAAGATCTAATTTTGAGTTCATTTTTTCCTACTATGGTAGTCAATGGGAAAACTGTTTGTTAGTAAGCATTCTTCCAAATATTTCTCTCTGTGTTCATCGGAACAAAGAAATTGATACAGATTTGGAACAACTCGAAATGAAGTAAATGATGACAGAATTTTTATTTTTGGGTGAACTATCCCTTTAATGCACAATGATGTTCATGTTGTACAACTAATGTTGTAGTGTTAGCAGTTGTAATAACAATTGTAATAAATGTTTTTTGTTGTTGTTGCAATATCCGTTAGCATTCAAAAGAGTTCTGGCCAAAAAAGATTCCGGTGCCAGCTCTGGTACACACACATCCAAGAGCCACTTTCAGGTAATATCACATGAACACTGCTTATTTACAGACACACAGTGGGGAACATATTTATTTGATCCCCTGCTGATTTTGTAAGAAATGA
Organism: Oreonectes daqikongensis; assembly: GCA_026939265.1. NCBI lineage: Eukaryota > Metazoa > Chordata > Actinopteri > Cypriniformes > Nemacheilidae > Oreonectes > Oreonectes daqikongensis. The sequence continues at coordinate 1,950,771 of JAOTQM010000133.1, read as the reverse complement.
ATGGGCTATAATTTAAATTTGTTTATTTTAACTGATAGAGAGAGAATGTCAACAAAAATAAACCAGTATATAAAGGTTATAAATTGATTTGCATTTCAATGAGTAAAATAAGTATTTGATTTCCTACCAACCAGCAAGAATTCTGGCTCCCACAGATCAGTCTTGTCACTTTAAGAAAGTACTCCTAATATCAGTTTATGTATATAAAAGATGCCTGCCAACAGAATCTGTATATTCCATTTCAACCAATGCCAAGGCTGCATTTACATTTGGCATTAACATGCAACCTGTATTTGGATGTTGTCCATGCACATACACTTTAAAAAGTGTAAACTTGTTTCTGATCGGAATGTAATCCGATGAGGGTGTTTTGATTCAGAGGACGCAGTGGGATTGGATCTTAGTGTAATGTAAGCGCAATCATAGTTTTTTACGTTACGGCGAAGCATTAAGCTTGTCACCTGAATGAGGCGCTTTCTTGCTGACTGGCCAGGGTGCATTTAGTTTTGTTTTCATTAAAACATTCTTATTTGCAGTCTGCAGAGATATACAAAACTACAATAAAGTATTATAAACATTAACTAACAAAGAGTCTATGCATTATGTAGTACATCAATACATGCAATACCTAAATCCGCATACTGTCACTTTTTAAAGTTCGGTATTCCCCGTTATTATGACCGACCTTCATTGATATGTTGACATTACTCTGCGTTCATGAAGTGTACATGTTATTGTGGTGTTTGTGGCATGAACTTAAAAACGCTGTATGAGAAGCTATTTTTGTGAATATAAAAGAAGTTATTTTTATAATTTTGTGCCACGAAACCCGATTTGAATCTGGCAGCATGTTATTTTATAGTCTGAAAACTCACATAATATGGGCTCGTACTCTCTCAGGCACGGAAATATGAATTCCATATATGGAATACCGCCCAAGCGGTTACATTTTCCATGGGAAACACAGATGCGATCGGTTATGCAGATAGAGAAGTCAGTTGACGTTGCCAAGTTGTGTCCTGATTGGCTGAAGATCCAATCTGCTTGTTCGGATCACAGAGATTGCATGTTAATGCCAAATATAAACGCAGCCCAAATAGCTGTCAAAGGATGTCAGGGACAAGATTAGACCTGTACAAAGCTTGAATGGGCTACAGGTAGAAGCTTGGTGAGAAGGAGACAATTGTCGGTGTGATAATTTGGAAATGGAAGAAATACAAAATAACCATCAATTGCCTTTGGTCTGAAGCTCTCTGCAAGATTTCCCCAATGGGGTAAAGATGATCATGAGACAGGGTACAGATCAGCCCAGAACTACACGGAAGATGCTTGTTACGGCAGTTGGGACCACAGTTACCAAGCACACTATGCCACAATAGATTGAAATCCTGCAGCACCCGCAAGGTCCTCCTGCTCAAGAAGGCCTGTCTGGTTCATCTGAAGTTTGCCAATGAACATCTAAATGATTTAGAAAAGACTTTGGAGAAAGTGCTATTGTCAGATGGGGCCAATCTTGACTGTTTTTGGAGGGTAAGATATGCTGACTATGAACACTAAGTACACCAACTGTACAGTAAAGCACAGCGTTGGAAACATTATGCTTTCAGGCTTTTTTTCTGCTACGGTTACAGGATGACTTCACTGCATTAAGGAGCTTAGGGACGGGGCCATGTACCATAAAATCTTGGACGAGAACCTTCTCCCCTTATCCAGAACACTGTCATGTTGAAGGCCCATCCACGACCCATCTTCAAAGACCTAAAACATATCTCCTAGTCTCCAGACCCTACTCCTTTAGAAAATCTGTGAAGGAGTTGCTGAGCAACAGCCAACCATGTGCAAACCTGGTGACCAACTACAAGAAACATCTTACCTCTGTGTTTGCCATCAAGTGTTTCTCCACAAAGTACAAAGTCATGTTTTGCTCAGGGATCAAATACTTCATTTTCTTTTTATTAATTTTAGTCAATGAAATGCAAATCAATATATAACCTTTATAAGATGTTTTTTTTCTGTATTCTGTTTTATAATAAACTAGTTTCTGTTTCTTTAATCAACTTACAATAAAAATGATAGACCCCTTATTTCTTTGCAAGTGGGCAAACTTACAAAATCAGCAGGGGATTCAATAATTGTTTTCCCCACTCTAGTTATTTATGCCTCTCTGAATAATTGTCCATAGTTTGTTTTGTGTGTGTTCTATAGATTGTGCCTACAGATTCAGATGTGTCGTCCTGTTTGGAGTCAAGCAAAAATAATAATGGTAGAGATTGTGTGCTGGATGATGAATCTAGAGCTGCTCCTGCGAAACAGAATGGACAGCGGTCCGCATCAGAGTCAAACAGCAACCGGTACTCTGCACCTCCTGACTTGTATCAGGTTTGTCTAAAGGCTCTATTGACAGAAATGCAATATAATATACATAACTATGTGTTTAGATGTGTATAAAGACCCTACTCAATAAAGCGTTATGTTTTTCCTACCTTAGAACAAGCTATTTTTAGCTACATACACCGCGGGTCACCTTACATAAGATCCGCCATGTTGTTTTCTACAGTATTCCTAAATGGACAAACTGCTCTACAGATCGCGTTTCGTAAATACGTTATCTCTTTTCGGAAAAGAAGTGAAAACGTGACGTCATCTTAATCATCTCACGGCCTCCGTAGCGTTTCGAACGGGAGGGTGGAGTGAGCGGTCGGTTGCAATTCGCGACCTCATCGCTAGATGCTGCTAAAAATTTATTTTGTTTTATAAAGGACTGTAAAGGACATAAGTGTTTATTTTATTTTGTTGTCTAAGGCATCTTTGCCTCCATAACAAACAGAATGAAGTTACTTATGAGCCTGATTTTAATCCTCTCAGGAAAAAGTCTGATTTATGTGTTTCATGCAACTTATGCCCAGTAAGAAAGAGGCTCCACATCGGTGGCAAGTAATTCTAAACTAATGAAGCACCTCACATCGTCACATGCCGCTGAGACATTGTCCATAAGTTTTCCTCTGAAAACTGAGTTGTCATTTTTAAAATGCTCTTCACTCTATCCACACTGAAACGTGCTGAAAACATATACATCCATGTACTGCGCATTAGAAAAACGCATGACGCTTCAACCTGTCATTTATTTCAGGCATTTGTTTACTTTACATAGACTTTTTTAAATGGATAGAATGAGGTAGGGATGCTGCTGCGGGTAACACAAAACTATAAAGTTTACTCGCGCTACGCTGTCAAACAATAACTGAGTAATTAAATATTCTGTCTATTAAAATACAATCTAAAGTATGCACGTACTAACATTACCGCTATCACACTGGAAAACAGTCAAAGAATTGAGAGCGCTTCTTGTTAAACTGTTAACATCTTTAAGAAAATATGAAAAATGAGTAGTACAGTACAGTATGTCTATTATAAATAATAGAATTTAATAGGTGTCTGTCACATTGTCCCACAGCAACAACTTAAACTTAAAATAGTGTAGGTTAGTGTACAATGTGTTTAAAAAATAATTTATTCTATTTTGTTTCCATTTCATTCATTTAACATATTTAATATTAGGGGCATCCACGGTATTTGAAGTAACGCAATAGTTACATTCCCTGGTAATTAGTTACTTTTATAATGATGTAACTTAGTTACTATTTGTAAGAAGTAACTAGTAACTATAACTAATTACTTTTTTAGAGTAACATGCCCAACACTGGTTATAACAGATGAAATGTATAATAGTCATTTATGGTCAGATAAGAGTCTCATTCGAAGCTGTAAATGGTTAATTTTATTTGTGTACACCCATGATAAACACACAACATTGTGCTTTTGAAAAATAGATGGATGAGCTTTCTGCCGTCTTTAAACAGTTTAATCCATTCACAAGAGCGCATATAAAACAAAACTGAATTTTTTTTGGGGGGGGTATTTTGAATGCGTCGGAATCCCTGAACCTCGACTACAATGCTTTTTAGTGGTCAAAATGGATTTACAAAATGTGTTTTGGATTTATCACCCATTATAAACTGATGGCAATTAAATTACCACACGACCTTGGTGTTTGTCAAAAACTAGTATGTAATTCAGACTGTGATTTTTACGCATGGTGAAAAATAGCTTCCGTCCCTATAAGAAACAATTACCATCCGAATAGGGCTCAAGAGTCCAAAGTTCTGGTCTGCCGCTTTTAGCACATTGGTGTGTTTAGTGTTTGGTCCATAACAGTTGGCATGTAAGTCAGTACTGACATGACTTAGATGTTGGCTGAACATAAACAATCCATTTCTCTCTGACATGGGGGGTCCCTTGGAAGCCTGTGCAAAGACACTTGTTTTTCACAGCCAGGGACAGCACAATATTTGTGTCACATTACAGTCTTACTGGTATTACAAGCTTTGGGTAATTGTCCTGCTTGGCGGAGCCAACAATGCGATGATGTAAAAGTAATGACATCACTTATCCAGTCATCTCTCATTCAGTTTTCTCCGGAGAACGATCGTATAAATGCTTGTAAGATTTGAAACTTGTCTTAATGTTATAAATGACACCAGTACCTCTTGTATGTCAAAAGATCAAGGGAAATTTGATCCCTAATCATATCATCATTTACACACCCTCATGTCATTCTAGATCTGTAGGACTTTCTTTCTTCTGCAGAACAGAAAATACATTTTGAAGAACGTTGGTAACCAAGACTGGGCCCCAATGACTTCCATTGTATGGACACAAAACCACTGAGACATTTTTCCAAATATCTCCTTTTGTGTTCCAGAGGAAAGTCAAGGTTTTGATTGACATTGGGATGAATAAATAATGACAGATTTTTTTTATTTTTGGTGAACTCTCGCTTTACATATCTAACAGTATAGCATATTATAATTTGCTGTGTTTAAAATGAAACTAAAATAATTTATTAAAAAAGGAAGATACAACTTCTGTTTTTGTAAGTATATTACTAATACAGTAATACAGTACTAGTGTTAACATGTAAAATGTGCCAGTTAAAAACAAAAGTTAAAATACCACTGTTCCATAATGTTTTTGCAGCATGTAGTATATTGTACAAGGTTCTTCAACAGGGAGTTTGTGGTATTACAGAAGTCCTCTAATAATTGTTCAATAATTCAAATTTAATTCGCCATCAAACAAAACTGCTATGTTGAACTACTGCATTTGTCAATATGCAGTACTACACATGATACAGTTTTCTAATACGGCTTTTAAAAAAAAAGTCTTATTTTATTTTAGTGCCAAGGCATTGCAAAATGTATTAGAGTAGAAAAATAACAGAGTAGTTTAAAGATAATAAGAAGGATTAAATGTAATTGACAAAAATATAGATGCTTGATGTTAATTGTTGTTTACTATTTTGAATAATATATATAATATTTTTACTTTATTTAACTTATGATGTTTGTTTAGACTAATGCAATTTAATGCAGTGTTTTTTTTCTCATTTAGGACATGTCAGCTTCTTTTCCTGAGGCCAGAACCACAGTGCCTTGGGTTCAGAGCTCGGTGTCAGCACAGCACGGCTTCTGCTTGTCCTCTGACACAGGTGAGGAGGATCAGACCGAGGCTACGTCCATTAAACCTTTGTCTCCTGCTCCTGCCCCATCAGAGCACAGCGGCAGTGACTTCATGAAGCGGGCGGTGGCTTTCCTTCGTCGCTCAGGTCACAGCAGCAGTGTCCAGAGCTCTGATTCGCCCAGCTGTCCACTTGCAAATGGACACGCTCAGTCGGTTGGCAGCCACACCCACTCTGCTTACATAAGTAGCGATAATGACTCTGAATTTGAAGATGCTGATATGAAACGAGAACTACAGAAACTAAGAGAGAAGTGAGTAAAACCACATGTGGGAACATTTGCCCAATAAATGGTTTACATTATTTAATAAAGGAAAAGTCACGCTAGGAAATAAAAGCTTCTGTATCTCTGCAGGCATATGAAGGAAATCTCAGAGCTGCAGGCTCATCAGAGAGGAGAGATCGAGCAGTTGTATTCTCGGTTAGGTCGGCCTGTTCCACCCAGCTTGGGCTTCCTGCATGCAGTGCCCCCTACAGGCCGCCGCCGCAGGGCTTCGAAACACAAGCTAAAAGGAAGCCGACTACTAAATCCCTTGGTGCAGCAGCTGAAAAACGACCGAAACAACAGCTCTAGTAAGTATACAAGTATGTCTGAAGTACTGGTTGTGGTAGAATTGAAATGAAAGAACATACCTGGAAACCTATTTTATAACACTCTCTTTTCAGTTTGCTTCCCAACTTGGTAATCCAACCATCAAATTTGCTTGAATCCATGTTGTTATATTCATAGATGTTTAAAAAAATCCTGTCCATCTTCCTGTAGGTGAGACATGTTCTAGTGTTTCGACTTCTCCAGTCAAAAGCTCAGTTCAGGGTAACAGCTCTGTAGGTTCCAGCACGGCCACATTGAGTCCTGTATCAGAACCACTGGAGCCGGTCCAAACTCAGCAGCCCTGCTCGCTGAAAAGCTCGCTATCCTCTGACAACATCTGCGGTTCCACCACACACACACCACTCAAACAAGGTATACATTCACACACTTTATTATAGAGAAATGCCTGTTATGTGTATGGTGCTGTACTTATTTACTGTAAATGCAAATAACAGTGTACTAACAAGTCATGACGAGCATTTCAGTGTAATTTTCGGTCTCAGTTTAAACTTAAATGCTGACCAGCCAATCAGAACATTTGCAGTGGGCAGAGCTATGCATGCAACAGAAATACAAACCCGATGATGTTTTCACATGGGGCTTGTCATGGGCTCAGCTGGTTAGGACAAAACTCACAAGTTAACATACTGTAGAAAAGATGTGATTTGCCTTCACTTTGATCAATACTTTGTTGCATTGGCTGGTTAGGACACTGTGTAAAAGTCATTTATAGTCAATATACAGATAAAAAGACAAAGGTGTCGGAGGTGCTTCACTGATGTTGTAGACTGCACTGCATTATTTTGTTTTCACTCACACACATTTCACTCACGCATACGCAATAGACAATGTTATTAATAACTCTTTGATCATGCATGTGCTATACTTCTCATACATGTTCCTGTACTCATTTAAATGGAGTCGGACTGTGACTTGTGGCTTTGTCACATTGAAAAGATTTCATGACCTAAAAGAAAGCTTCAGAGATTGCATGATCATCATACTGTGTCTGACACTTTCCTACTGGTCAGTAGGCGCTTTCACACAATTTTGGCGTACTTTTTTTGTTTACATGACGTGTGTAAAAACCTTGTGCGCGCAAAGCCACATTATTAACATTACATGGCAGATAGTAAATGTGGTGAACCACTGAAGGCGAACTGAGTTTAACATGGTTTCTGTCAATACCTGAATCCCTAACAGGCATAGTGAGCTTTGTCAGAGATTCTGTGAGCCTGGAGACTGTATACTGTGAGTTTTGCTTAAATATGTGATATGAATAAACAGTGCTCATAAACAACTGTAGCCCCGCTTGAAATGAGTGGCGGCTGGAACCCAAAACGGTATACCTTATATCACGGCTTAACAAGCGGATAGCATGCTTGTCAATTGATAAAACAATAAATAGAATTGCCAATCTGTCCAGATACATGTAGGTATCATCAGTAAAGAATTCTTGTGGAATTTATAATGTTTGTCTTTGTACAATGACAACTTACCCTCAGTGCTGCTTGCATTTGGTTATTTTGAGTAGGGTTGCACAGTGTATCTTGTGCTATGATAGCATCGCGATGCTAAAGCTTCAAAATACCCACGATGCCGCTTATTTTTAATCTGTAGTGTCGTAGTATCGTAAGTAATGTTGCATATGTGCATTAACGTTTATTTAAACACTTACATTTGCCTTTTTGTGCTGTTTCTCTCCTAAACGAGTCCATGTTTTGAAAGACTCAAACGAGATAATGATTCAGTGAGTCATACATCAAGTCAGTTGCTTGGTTCTTGAATAAATCAGCCATTTGGACGAATGGGTTGAATGATTCACTGACTACCTACTGGCCGTTTTAGTTTTACATTTAAAGCAAGCCTAGCGTTTTCCTTTATAAACATTGCTGTATAAATACATTTTGTTGCACATTTGATTTAGTTCCCATGTGAAAATCTTTCAAGTGTACTTAGTAGGGGTGACCCCGAATAGTCGAAGATTCGATCCCTTCAATAGCAGGAGCCTGATTCGACTACCAATCTCACAGTTGGATCATGCCATTTTGGTTATATGGGCAGTGGCGTAGCAGATGGGCATGCACTGCGCTGCCAAAAATATAATTTACGATGTAAGAATGAAATGGGACAGTTTTTAGGGTTGGTACCGAAACCCAAGCTGCATATGAGCGCGAGGTCTGGCTATGACCTGGCGCAGGAACGCGTATCTCCGCGTCTTTTGTGCTGTGAGCCCAGTAAAGCAAAGAAGCACATTCTGCATGCACCTGCAGTAGGTGTGTGATATTGGCAAAAAATGATATCTAGATATTTTCTGGGATTTCCTGATAACGATATGCAGGCGATATTTTGCATTCTAGAGTTTTATGTTGTACTAGCTCCATCTTACATGTTACCAGGATATCTATTGTTGATATTATTAATAGAGAATGAGTGTCTCATCAAATCCTGTCATCATTCACTCATTCTCATGTCAACCTTTGTGACTATTAATTGTGCAGAACTTAAAAGAAGATCATTTAAAGAACAATGTTAACAATGAACCCCATGAATTCCATTTTATGGACACAAAACCATTGAGACATGTCTTATAATATCTTCTTTTGTTTCACAGAAGAGTCATATACAGGTTTTCAACAACATAAGGGTAAATAAACGATGTTAGAATATATTATATTTGAATGAACAGAAAAGATGATATTTTGAGTAAACTGTCAACAAAAGAAAAAAAGAAAAGAAATAACTACAGCATTTTTGTTGTTATTAATTACTACCAGTTTATTCTATTTCCTTATCACACACATAATCACTTATTTATGCAGTGGGATAATTTCCCTAAACAATGAGGCCTCCACCATTAGCAGACCAAAACATATTTAAACAGTATTATTACTGAAGTTAACAGATTGATTTGTAAGATACATTTGAAAGAATGGCATATATTAAATATATAATGTTGATCATTGTAACGAATTGGCAGGCAGAAAAACAGGAAAGCGGGATCATATGCAGTAAGTCCTTTATTAAGTCCACAGGGTCAGATAATATTCCATGGCACTCACGAAGAACATGGAGAAACATACAACAACCATCAACGAATCACAAATGAACAGAGAAACACAAGGGCTTATATACTCAAACTAATAAGGGATAACAAGCCGACAAGAAACACCTGGGTGGACAATCACAAAGAACCAATGAACAAAGGAACTACAACAAGACACAGGAAACAGGAACTAAAGAGTACAAACTAAAAATACAAACTGACAGGGGAAACATGGACTGAATCGTATCAATCATACAATAATACATAATGTAAATGTGCTTATATTTACACAAAATGTGCATATATTTACCCAAAAGCAGCAGTGTCCCAGTGTGTAAGCCAGTGGTATGGTGGCAAGGAACCAAAACTCCACTATAGATGTAAATATGTATAAGTGGAGAAAAAAAAACCTTGGGAGAGACCAATTCTCCTCTTAATCCGGCTGATAAGTGAAAAGAGAAAAGAACTTGTGGGGATAGAAAAGAGATATTTAGGTAGGATGTGGATGAAGTCATCAGGTGGGTTGCCCATCTGATTACAAGCATCTGGCTAAGCTGGGAAGAGCATTAGGATGGAAACTGGAACTTGGACTGACGACCCCTGGAGCATCTGGCTGAGCTGGGTAGAGCACCACACCAGATACTGGAGCCCGGACTGATGACCTATGGTAACCCGAGGACAGGACATGGAGAACAAAACAAACTGATGTTAGCGTAGAGGCCGTTCACAGAAAGAATAAGAAAGTTACATGTATGATGGAGGTGTGTGTGAGTTTGGATCTGACAGGCTAACTATATTGCAATATCGACTGTTTACAGTGAGTTAACAGTGTTATTGGTGAGTTAGGTTAGGTTAAAGCTATATAAAAGAGATGAGTCTTTAGCCTGGTTTTAAATTGAGTGAGTGTGTCTGAATCCCGAACATGATTGGGGAGGCTATTTCAGAGTTAAGGAGCCAAGTATGAAAAGGAACGACCACCTTTAGAAGACTTTGATATTCTGGGAACTACTAACGGTCCAGAGTTTTGCAACCGCAGCGTGCGCGATGGATTGTAGTCTGACAATGGTTTGCGGAGATACTGAGGCGCTAAACCATTTAATGCTTTATAAGTTATAAGAAGGATTTTAAAGTCTATTAGGAACTTAATAGGCATCCAGTGCAGTGATTATAGAACTGCGGTTATATGGTCAAATTTCCTTGATCTAGTGAGCGCTGTGGCTGCTGCATTTTGATCCAGTTGGAGTTTGATCAGAGGTACTGCAGAAGAACCACCCAACATTGAATTACAATAATCTATTCGTGAGGTCATAAATGCATGAATAAGTTTCTCTGTGTCTGAAGCAGAAAGCATTGGCCGGAGTTTAGAGATGTTTCTAAGATGGAGGAATGCTGTACAACATACATTTGAGATGTAATTATCACTTAACTGTGGAGGAAGACATCACGCTGGCCCGTCATAACACCGGCATATAACCTTTTCAGGTCTTAGACCAGCATCTGTTATCTTTGCTAAGACAAGGTTAGTTAACGACAACGCATCCAAGTGTCTTGTTGTCACCATAGAGAGCAGCCGCTCACAACTTGATTACTTTCATTCAGGTAGCGAATGACGATGGAAATGTTTTCGCAACCTGTGGCATCTTGGGTCAAATCCTTTTTTAATGTGTTCCACGAATTTCCTACCTATTTCACAATTTCTTCAGTTACAAGGTCACTCATAAGTCCAATGATTTCATTTTGTATGTCATGTTATGTGTATCTGACATTGGCAGGTATAGTGCTAAATATCTGCCCGAACCCTCGTTACACTGCGGTAAAAAACTAGCTGATAGTGAGGAGTCTAGGTGGAGGAGGGATGCTGCGAAAATGTGGAGAATGTGGGTTAGATGTCTTGTCTATTTGTAGGGGTTTTCCCCCGAGCTGGAAGGATGATTGGTGTGATTGTTAATAGAAAGCCAGCTGGGTTAATTATCTGCACGTGCTCCTCCCAAACTTAAATAAAACATAATTTCACTAGTTCGCCTCGCAGATAATAAGGTAGGATGGGTAGTATGCGTGCTGTCCCGGGGAGAGGGTGCCGAGCTCGGTAATTCCTCCCAAACTCGGAGCACTCCCCTTTGTCAGGGGAGAGGGCTCCTGGCCCGGTATCTGCCTGAGCCCAGAGTGTTCCCCCCAAAAGGTTCAGTTAGCATGGGACAGCAGCTGGAGCAATGTGATTCCCAAAATGAGGCTTGCTTGAGGTTGATGACCCATTGCTAGGCTGTGAGACGGATGGTTCTTGCCTAAGTGAGCCCTGCTACAGCAGTAGGGAAGGATGATAGGCTGGAAAAGGATCCTGCGGGAGCGACACTGCTGCGACAGTGCTGAGTAAAGAAGAAGGCTCCTGCTCGTGCTGCTGAGGTGGCTTGTGGTGTTGTGAGCCAGCAAGGGCCTTGCTACTGCAGCCTGACGATCGGAGGCCCTTTCTCATGAGGGCTGGAGCAGGGGTTTGATCGGGCCATGGATGTGATCAAATGTAGTCTTGTGTAGCCAGACCATTATACTGAAGATCTGGGAACTTGTCTGCTTTTCTGGTCTGCGGCCACCCAAGAGTCCATGACTGACAGGTATGCAATTACATCTCATTTCGCACAGCAAAATGTGTGAGCGTAGAAATGTCACCGCAATAACAGACTGTTATTGTTATTGTCATGAGCCCTGCATACTTTGAGTTAAATAGCTTGTGATTTTTAAGGGTCTACTTTGGTTTATGGAGTGTCCGACAACAGGTTTATGTACATACATGGTGTAAAAACACTATTATTTTGTAATAATAAGCAGTTATTCTTACCTTACTTCTTGACTGACTCTCAAATGATTCTTTACGAGATTTATCTGTCTAATCCCTGCCTTTCTGCTAGCGTAGTCTGATGTGATTGGTCAGATGGTCTAGTCTGCTGTGATTGGTTTAGCGAGTGTGTTCAAGTTTTTGCGGGCAGGCGGGGACTATTTCTAGTGACGTAGATACACGGCGGTTAGAGAATCAGACAAGATCACGACTCTTTTGTGTGATTCAGAGCCGACTCCCTTTTTTTCCAAGCCAATAACTTTATTTATTCACCTTCGGATTTACAACTTGGTAGACTGAACCAGAAGACCCAAAAGCCACCCACAGGGCGACTGAGTTAGCTGGAGTGTTTCCGGAAAAAGTGCCAACCAACGATACGGGGACATGACGTCTGAGGCTGAGACTAGATCAAATGTATTTCTTGTGTAGGTGATACCTGAGCTTTGCAAACAGAGTGCAACCAGCATGTGCATGATGCCTAACTGCGACCAGTGCTCGAGTGCAGCAGTGGCGACGCGAAGTGAACAGATGATAGAGCTAAGGATATTTCCAAAAATATAGAGATTGTACTCACCCGGCTCCTGCTTTGAGTATCAACATGATAAGCGGAGGCTCAAACATGAACAAACGCTGTTCATATGAATACTTTCATATATATAAGGCAATAGTAACAGTATCGGTAATATGACGTTTAAATTCAAATTGATAGAAGCGACTGAATGGATTGTTTCATCCGAGATGATTTGTTTCACTTCGCAGAACTAACGTTATCGTTTATGCTACGAGTGAAATGTTACAACGTATCACAAATCGCGACGGAATACGGCGATCTTGCGCACAGGACCAGCATTATTGTTTACGGATACCACTTCTGAACACTTGTGTCCTGTTAGCCGTGAGATAGCGTGCAGGCAGCAATGGCATCCAGCAACGAACAAGGTAACGAGCGCATACATATAACACGCAGGTATGCGAAATAACTCCCTGAATCTGTGGGGAAGAGAAATGTGAAAATATTTACTTATTTTCACAGATTGGGCCCGCTGCATGGCTGCAGTGCTTAAAACCATTATTATCCCTTTAAAATACCTTACGGCCGCCTCTGTACTGACGAAAACATTCCCGTTTTCCCGTTTAGGAATCGTTTGTCGAAATGAACAACTTTGGGGGACGAATAGCGTGGAGTTTGGCCCTGTAAAGCAAACAAGCTTCTGTGTTTGCGAGTGCAAATGTGGAGAGAATGCGGGTTAGGCGTCTTGTCTATTTGTATGGGGTTCTCTCCCGAGCTGGAAGGATGATTGGTGTGATAGAATAGCCAATAGAAATGTTTATGCAGCCAACAGAAATCAACGTTAATCCCTTCCTGTCCAATCATCTTTTAGTGCGATTATTCATCTATACCTCATTGGAAAACGGAGACGCATAGTCTGACCACATATAAAATCGACTTGACAGCCTCTACATACTGGAGTTTCACAACTATACTGATAAACTTTGCCCCGTCCCACCGAACTTGTGTGACCCCCCACAACTTCCGCCTATGGTTGTATCATTAAATTCCTGTATGATGGATAGTGTGAATGGAGAATGAGGTAACAAATTACTGATATCAGCACATACAAGGTCACATAGCAAGTTTGCTTTTGGCAAATCATGACATTCTGATGCAGATGACACATTTACTCTGCATTGTTTAGGGAAGTCAAAGAAACAAATCAGTAGTTTAGTTTGAAGTTCTCAAATGCAAAGAGCAATGGCATAAATGTGGAATTTGCAACAAAAATGAAACAATCAACAAAATACAATCCCTGCCAGATTTTCAAACATATTACCGTGGCTGTGACATAGCCGTTTGGAGCTCGCTCCTTGTTAATGACATCACAGAGTTTACTGTTGTCTGCTATTACTGATGTGTGAATGGTATCTTACGGGTAAAAAAAGAAGAGAACACATTGTGTGAACAGCACATTTCTGCATCTACTTTAAAAATACAGAAAAAAATAATGAAAAGATATTGCTAATAAATGCCAGATAATTTGGGCTACATAAGTATAAGCTTTTCAGTTAAAGTGTGTTTCGTGTGTGAAAGTGGCTAATGATACAAAAGGATTGTTACAGATTCCAAAAAAATCTATCAATATAAATAAAACCCATAAGAAACACTGACATTTACACACTTTCACAGCCATCTTTTCTGAGACGCTTATCCCATGTTGTGCTGTGTTGCTGATATTATAATGCCTGTTGATGGGGTTCTGATCTTCTCGCTGCCTGTGTTTGGCTGTTACATCTGTCTCTCTCTTTCTCTCTTATATTCATTTCTCCACAGGCTGGACCGTTTACCACCAAACATCAGAGCGAGTCACCTATAAATCTAGTAGCAAACCCCGCACTAGATTCCTCAGTGGACCCGTGTCTTTGTCCATCTGTTTGTATTTGTTCTATTTTTCTTCTATTACCCATCGTTCTTTATTTCTCTTCGGTTTTCTGTACTGCATTACTTCATATTCACTAACACACACATTCAGTGATCATCGCTCATGCTCATTTTATTCCATGTTCATGTCTGGCACTTTCAATGAATAGGGAACAAAATCATGCTTGAAAATGTTCCTGTTCAGTAGATTAAACATGCAAGATTTTTGGAAAAATTGAATGTAAATAAAAATAAAAAATGCACTAAATACGGGTAGATTTGTTTGGTGCCAAATGTTCAAAGTGTGGGACATAGCTGGAACAGTTTTTGGTAATAAAAATATGTTGCTACAAATTGAGTAGATTTTTATACATTTACATTTAGTCATTTAGCAGACGCTTTGATCGACTTTTTATTTTTAACGACTTACAAATTAAGTAAACAAGGACAGCAATACATAAGTGCAATAAAACCGGTCTCAGCAAGCCTACCACAATATACGTAGCTAAGTGTTTATTTTTAAGGATAGAAAAGATAGAAAAGTAGACAAAGAAATAGAACTCCGTATTAGTGAGACGGGTGTTGGAGGAAGAGATGTATTTTTAGCCGATTCTTAAAGATGGCTACAGAATCTGCAGATCTTGTTGCGACAGGCAGATCATGCCATAGATGTGGAACAGATCTAGAGAAGGTACATTTTATAGTTTAAATTGACATGACAAAGAACATTTAATGTGTCTAATGCTTTAAACAAGGACACCCATTTCTATCCTATTCATAAAAAGTGCCAGATGTCTACTTCACAGGTATCTTTATATTCATTTTTCCTCTGTATAATTGCTTTGTGCTGGGCTGCAGCTTTGACCAATACCGTATGCTGTGTCTTTCCCCAAACATGGCCATTATCACTTTTTAACCTAATGCCGAGAGAATGTGTATGGATGTGTCTGCCAAAGCTTTCGTATCGTCTCTATCTGTGCTTCCTTTCAAAATGTCCCTGAGCCACTCCATGTAAGTGCCAGAATGAGACGATGAGTGACTGTTTGGAATCGGACGATGAGCATGCCAAGGGCACGGGCAGGTCGCTGTGGAGACCATCAGGGCTGTATTCTGAATTTTTACCTCACTTCTTGTTTTTTGGCTGTCACTTGCATGAGTCTTAAACTTCTGGGACAGTATATTTTAAGTTTATCATCCTTTGGTTTCTGTTATTTGTTTGACCTATTAGTGTATTGTTTCTCTAGCCTAGATTAAAGTTCGTTTTTGGTGTTTATTTCATAAGCAGGCTAAACCACAATGGCAGTGTTTAGAAGGTCCATTCATTATATAAAATTCACAGAATTGTGTTGTTAGAAATATAAGTGCCCCTATAAAACGTCCTTTAACATGCTGTATATGTGTGTGATTTTATTAGTTCTTTTTTGACGATTGTAAATACAGAAAGCCTTTCACAACTGTATTTTAAAATCAGGAATCAAATATGGTAAATGATCTCTGAAATGAAGCACTTTCAATATCAGTTTCTTTTGCTTTTTGGGGGTATTTTTGAGACACAGGTTTAAAATACCACTTAAGGACTTCAGGCATATCTCTCCTCCACAAGGAGGTCTGCAATACCTGAAGAGAGCTGTCCAATAACTTTATTCATTTCAATTATATTTACAATCCTGTTTTTATAAGCACAGTTATATAAATGTTTTTGGAGCAATCGCCTTATATACCATATATTTATGTGACATGGGTTAGATATTAACCAGGGCCTTTGTGCAGAAATGTATTTTAAACCCCTGGTGTTTAAAATATGGGGACAAAAGATGCATGATTACGTTTAAATAGCTGTCAATGTAAAAATATGTCTTAATTTACCGTAATCTACCAGCAAGATTTAGACCTGCTGGTCAACCATAGGAATGAATGAAAAAATGTTACATTGCGCTTTTTGGACCTGTTTATGTTCCATATTAGTTCCAAGAAATGCTTAATATTTCCACTCACCACCACTGGCAGAATGAATTAATTATTTTGAATGGACTTAAAGCAAGACATTTGAACCAAACAAGAATCTTGGACATCATTCAACATGCAGTACACATACTTCATATGACGGTTGTCCACAAAAAGGGCTTTTTAGTTCATAAGCCATTCAATCCTGACCACCCATCCACCCCATCATGTCGCAGATGAAGCCTCCTCCCACCTTCTGATCCTGTATCTGTTCAGTAAATTGGTCACAGCTTGTCCAGTAAACTGTGCTGTGCACTTCTTTATCCGCTAACATCTTTGTGCTATTTTGCTCCCGTAGGGTCCACACTGAAACGACTATGTCTAGGCAAAGAGCGCAGCAGTAGTAACTATCACATTTCTTTCTTCTTATGTCTTGTCACTTTTTACACTTTTTTTTATTTCTGTTGTTTTGCATGGCCACCTATGTGAGTATTGCTGTCGTTCCGGTTCGCACCAGCAGGTTATGAAATGTGCGTCACCGCGATAACGTTACATAAATCTTATAAAGCGTACATGTTTTTTTATTTTTCCTAATTTCTTATTTTCTGCATTCCTGGTTCTTTTAGTGCAGTAAATGAGTATTTGTTTGGTTGGATATGTAATCCTCCAGCTGCCTAAGGCCAGAGGTGTACACACACACAAATGCGAATGAGAGTGAACACAGTACAATTGCATTGTTTTGCTGTACATGTGTAATGTGTGCTCCTCTGGCAGTAACAGACCTTAAGAAGCTGATAGATTTATCTGCAAATGTTAGTGTCTTTACACTTGGAACAAAAAAATACATTTGATTATTAAGTGCTTATATAGTAATGGCAATGCCAATTTGAAAAATATTTAAAATTTTGGCGCCCTTTCTAAATTAAGTTGAGAAATTGGCATTCGAGTATCTGTAAGCAAGCAGCGGATTGGTTACGTAAGATTTGACTACGGTGAAGTGTGTGTTGATTCTTGGCTTAGTTCTCTTTTTCTTCCCCAGGGTCTCACAATACTAATGCTGCCTACTTAACTTCCGCCTGCCCACATTCCAGTCAGCACCTGCCTCCTGTAACCATGCCCTCTTCGTCCCCTCGGCCAATAACAACACTCATTCAGGCTCAGGCCAACAACAGCAACAATAAGACTGGTACATTTACGGATGACCTACACAAGCTGGTTGATGATTGGGCGAAAGAAACACTCGCCTCTGCCCCTCAGCTTCGCCCCTCTCTTGGTCACATCAGACAGTCGAGGTCTCATCAAAACTTCAAGATTAAACACACTCCAGTGACAAGAGTCTCCAGTCAGGTACAGTCTGCCATTTCTTCTAGAACCTTGAAATAACCTCACTATATATGAAATAGAGCCACTGCCATTACAAAGAATGGGGAGGAATGCAACGCTCAATATGGCCACTCGCAAAAAGTGATTTTAGCGCGATTTCAGCTTAGCAAACTTAATTTATGGTGCAGTTCTTGTCAGGTTTAATTAGTGATTTTTCAATCATATTTAAAACCAAAGCCTGATGTTACTGGCTGCCATTCGTGACTATTTTGGATAAGGCTAAGGCATTTAATTCATCTTCGTTTTTGCTGTAATCCTCATACCGTGAAATCCATTATTTCCCATTCTTTAACTCTTTATTTGACATTCTGTAATTCTCTGTTCTACTAGATAAGGGACTCCATTCCTCATACAGCTGTGGAACTCCACCTGCCACTCTCCTGTCCACTGACAGCAGCTTTGGGTCCCATTATGCCTCATGGCATTGCCAGCAACCCCTCACCCATCTTCCAGCGGGGTAGTTACCTGATGCCCACCACCCCCTTTGCTGGCATGATGCCGATCCCTGTGTATCCGAACCAGTGGTCTACTATGACCAGTCCAATTGGCACGATCGGTTCAGTAGGTATGTTTGCCACAGCCGGTATGGTACCATACCCCGCTGTGGTCAATCCACTGCAGGCTTTTCCCTTGGTGGTAAAACGCCCAGATAATCCAGTGGGCCCCAGCAAAGCAAGGACTGCATGAGAGCGCCACCCTAAAGTCCAAAAACTCTTTGTGTATGGCTTAATCAATGCACAGGTGCAACCAGAATGAACGTATCAATTGTTTACTAAAATTTGTATTTAGGTTCAGGTTTTAACATTCACATCTCAGTGTCCTCTGGACTGTAGCTTCTTGGTTGACATGTACATGCAAAGCCTTCGAGTCTATAAATATAAGGTGTGAGTTTGTATGTGTGCTTGTAAATCTGGGCATGCAAAGTGTTTATTTCCAAATCAGTTCTGTGGCCACTGCTCTTTTTTCCAACAAAGGCTATGGCTAATGACTATGAGTTTGTATTGAGGTGTTTGGTGTTTGGTTGACAATAATGCAAGACCATGGCTTTTATAATGTAATTCTGTGTGTCCTCAAACAATGAACAGGCGACTCTCCTACCTGTAGTTTATAAAACGTTTATTTATCCATTCTTAGGTAAATCGTTGCATTCAGTGTACACAAAAGTTATTTAGGCTAATGATTAATGGCCATCCAGCTGAGGCAAGCATTCAATTATGCAAGTTTCTACATTGCTGTTTGTCTGAAACATAAATCCTACTTTTAAAATCTGCCGCTTAGTTACTGTTTCTCATTGGCTAGTTATTAAATTATCCAGCATTTTAAACACTACTTCAGTGGTTCTCAACTCTGCCCGCGAGATCCATTTTCTTGCCAAGCTAAGCCCCAACCCTGATAAAACACACCTGAACGATGCGGGGCTGCGCAGATTGCTTGGCGTATCACAATGCGAGAGCGAATTCAAAAAGCATACCGAGCTGTCTGCACTTGAATCGCTCTTGCAGTACTTCAATGTGTTGGTGCCAAGCTTGCCAGGAAAAGAAGAGTTGAAAACCACTGCCCTACATAGTAAAACATTGAATTCAGAAGCAATGTAGTAGTGCCTTGGTCAAAAACTGAAAAATGATTTGAAATGTTCTTTTCTCTTTTTAAATCCGCATTTTCCCCCTGGCTATAGAATCATGTTTGATTTAATGAATTAAACATCATAGTTTCACATTTTATAAATCAATAAAATGTAATGTGGTTTAAGGTTTTAGCATCAGGGTTTTTATAAGTATTGTATTTCCTTCTAAAGCAATACTGTACTGTACTGAGCCTGTCTCAAGCACAGAGTTCGTGATTGATATGTATTTGCAGAAATGTATGACCTGTTTACAAATAGATCTTGTACGATGCATGCCGTCAAAGTTTCCCAAATATAAAAATATGTACTTACTGTATGACCATTGCACATGCTGCCTCCTCCACAAACCACGGGGGCTACATTGGCTACCCCACCCAAGACACCCAAGCCTGACAAGAAGTGCTGAACATTTTCTGGTAAAGTATGGATGAGAGCACTTGCACAGTTGTGACATTTTTGTTGTCATTATTGCTTAAATTTCCTTAACTGTTCTGATTCAAATGTGTTGTTAAAGAACAATAAATTAATAAAATAAAAAATCAATATAGTGATCCAACATGGGAGAAAATATAAGCATTTGAATATTAGTCAGAAAATGTACAGTACCAAACAGTCTCTGTAGTCAAAACACAAGCAACAAATGCTCTGAAGATTTTATGTATGATTTAACCATTGTCGTGTTCCGTGTCTTAAATTCAGGTCAATGTTTATTCAGTATTTTAAGGGGAAATGTCATTGGTAAGCAAGCTCCAGTTTTCTTTAAATCTTCTGTATTATTCTACATATGTTGATCATTCAGGAAACATTTTAGTTCATTGTCATGTCTGGTAAAGGTTATGACCCACATAAACTGCCAAGCTGTGAATTGTACAGTCCTCTTGTATTTTCGGAATGCTTTGTTTTGATGCATTATCAATCCTGACATGTATTATTCAGTCAATTCAGTTTGAATTGGATGGTATTCAGAATGATCTGCATTTGGAGAAATGCTTCCAGTGTAGGAAGATGTTTCCAATATTAATTCTGTTGTTGCTCTTAAATGCCGGATATGGCAATAATGATTTTTCTTGCCATTTTTGTCACCCTATATGTGGGATTGTTTTACCTGCCTTGGCACTCTGTGAATGAATGCTGACTACACTCTTTTTCGCATTACTCTGTTCAGATTTGTCAAACTGCACTTACAACACAGACTGTATACAAGTTTAATGAAAATAAATATTTTGTGCCTAATAGTTACTGTGATTGTATTTTTTCAAAGAAACACGCTAATTATATAAAAAGTACTATGAGGTACTCTAAAACCTTTTTACTCCACTACAGCAAAAGAAAAAAAATTCACTTGTAAACTTGTAAAAGGGATTGGCTGGTTTAGGATGTAACTAACTGGTTTAAGCCAGTCCTAGGCTGGTATAGCCAACCTGTTCTCACTCCCAACTCGTCATATGTTGACACTTGGTCAAGGATAACTTAATATGAGGAGACCGTGTCCATGAACGCACGCAATCGGCTCCCATTCATAAAACAACGGAACATTACTAAATGCAGTCGATCGTGGGAGCCATTGCCGTTATACCTTGTTCACATTACAATCGACTCTCTAGCCAGGTTTCCATTAGATCTGCGCAAAACTTAAGCGATATTTTCTAAATGTCTGTAAAAAAATATTGCGAAATGACGGTGTTTCCTTATGCGACTCGAGTTTATTTTTTTTAAGTCATTCTGACCATACTTGTTCTTTTTAGGTTTTATGGTAGGTTGCAAACAAATGTTAGAGGTACATATTGCCACCTACTGTGATGAATGAGTGAAGAGGAATGTCTATAATTCCTTATATATTTTCTTATTGCCTAAAAATGACTCATTTTCCTGCATTTGTGCCATCATATAAGATATTACTTATTGTCTCTAAAGTACTTGAAAAGGTAGTCTCATGCTCCAAAGGAATGACATCTATGAACAATTGCAGTCAGGATTTAGGGCACATCACAGTACAGAGACTGCTCTGATTAGTTACAAATGATTTGCTTTTGGCATCGGATCGTGGCTGCATCTCGTTACTAGTGCAATTAGATCTTAGTGCCTCATTCGACATTATTGACAATAACATACTTTCACATAGACTTGAAAATTTTTTTGGCATTAGTGGAATAGCATTGAAATGGTTTAAATCATACTTGTCTGATCGTTTTCAGTTTGTAGCTATAAACGACGAGGTGTCACATAAATCAGTCCAGTACGGAGTGCCACAGGGCTCAGTTCTTGGACCTCTACTTTTCACACTATACATGTTATCTGTAGGCGCTATGATTAAGAAACACAGAGTTAGTTTTCACTGCTATGCTGATGATACTCAACTGTTTCTTTCAGCATTGCACTGGTTACCTTTCAAGCAACGTTGTAACTTTAAAATCTTACTTCTTACCTATAAGGCCCTAAATGGCTTAGCTCCTCAGTACCTGAGTGAGCTTCTATTGCATTACAGCCCTTCTCGTTCACTACGCTCTCAGAGCTCCGGTCAGTTGATAATACCTAGAATTTTTTTAATTCAAGTGCAGGCGGTAGATCGCTTTCCTATACCTGAACTTTCTAACAGTCTTCCTAGTACTGTGCGAGAGGCAGACACACTCTGTCAGTTTAAATCTAGATTAAAGATGCATCTTTTCAACCTTGCATACACACCACTTCTATAAAACAAATCCTCTAAGGGATTTAGGCTGCATTAGTTAGATAAACCGGAACCAGGAACACTTCCTATAACAGCTGATGCACTTGTTGCACTAAAGAGTGTTGAACAGTATTTTGCTCTGTTGTCTTTTCTCAATGTTCCGAGCTTACCACAGCGAGCAGGATGCAGTCCGTACCAGACCAGATGATAGAGCTGAAAGAGGGAAGCGACGACCCAACAAGTCATCCCTACAAAACTGCAACTGCAATTAACTACTAGAATATTATTGATAATCGTACACCTATTATCTACATTTGATTTGATTTTAGCCTAGTTGTGCAAGCACTGTCATGCTTGTCAGATCCAGGTTCAGGGAGTTCCTCTTTGCAAGGAGGGACAGAAACTTCCACAAATTCAGATCCAGGTGCAGCAAGATATCCTAGTGCTGATCCAGGTACAGGTAAATCCCTAAAGGGATAGTTCACCCAAAAATAAAAAGAATTGTTATTGTAATTATATTGCTCAATTGGTATGCTGTCCTTTTTACTATAGAACACCCGATGATGATTGAAAAATGTAATGCACCACTACTTATCAAATAAATAAAAAAATGAACGAAATATAGATTTGTAATTATGTCACTTGTAACTAGGTGTTTACTATAGAATATGAATTAACAGAGCTGCATAGAAAAAGAAAATGATAAGTAAATGATATGACTTCAGAAGAATTGGGGAAAACGATTTTTGTTGTTCTCCTTTTGTGTTCCATGAAAATAATAACAGCAAACAGTATCTGTTTAAAACCATGCGAGAATGAGTACATAATGACACGATTTTCATTTTTTTCATGTGTTTATATTATTATTATTATGTTCTATGTATCCTCTAATGTGGTCACCATTTTACCATCATGTAAATAATACTACTAGTCAGGTCAATAAAAAAACATATCTTCTTTTGTGGAATCATGTCTTACTGTTAAGATGGTTTAATGGTGATGTAGATTTTGACTAACATTTGTTATTTGATATCTTACAGTGTATGCTCCATGCCTGCCAATGGTGGATGAGTCTCTCATCAGCTACAATGAACAGGACCTGTTGGGTGAAGGAACATTTGGAAGAGTATATAGAGGTTCTTATCAGGGAACCCCAACTGCCATAAAGAGGATTTCATATGGCACTGCCGGATTTCAGGATCAAGACATTCAGCACAAGATTCTCGTTTCACTGTAAGATTGTCATTTAAATTTCTAATAAATAAATATTACTATTAATTATGTTTTGGGATAAAAGCAAAAACTGCATATATACAATAGATAACACCTCAACAAGAAAACGTAAACAATATTAGCTTGTAGTGTTTTTAGTGTGTTGTTTTACTATGTATTTTTATTAGCTTGATAAATGCCTGTTATACATGTATGTAATTTCTAGGCGACTGAGACATCCCAATATTGTTAGACTAATGGCAGCATCCCGTACTGAAAGCGTGTTCTTACTGGCCAGTGAATACATTCACGGTACAACCCTGGCTAATGTGCTACACAGTGATACTGCTTGTGTTAAGGTGAGTTCAATTGTTTTTTTAAAGTTAATGTTTTGGGTTTTTTTGTTTTTTATTTATCTTGTTTTATATATTTACAATGTTAAAACTGCAATCCATATTTTTGTTTGGTTAAAAATGAACCCAAAATAGTTATTGAGCAAGTATTTATGATTGTAAACTGTAAACTTGTAGTAATAATTTTAAGTTGAGCTGGGTGTGATTTTGTAGGATA
This sequence comes from Oreonectes daqikongensis, assembly GCA_026939265.1. NCBI lineage: Eukaryota > Metazoa > Chordata > Actinopteri > Cypriniformes > Nemacheilidae > Oreonectes > Oreonectes daqikongensis. The sequence continues at coordinate 1,926,911 of JAOTQM010000133.1, read as the reverse complement.
ATCTTCTTAATTCTATTTTGTAGAATATTAGTGATCGAACAGCATTTGATGTGATTGACTACCCATATTTTTAGTTTTTATCTCAAGCTGCTTGCTTGCTTGTTGTTGTTGTTGTTCTATAAATGCAAAACTTGGATTTTCCAAAAGTTATAATGAGATTTCTTTTGTTTACATGAGATTTTACAATCTCGTGAAATCTCACTGTCATAAGATTTGTGATGCAAATATAAAACCCTTTGTTTGTCATTTAACTTTTAAATGTATTAACATTTATTCAAAGCTTGAAGGAAATGACAGTCATTTTGTTGCCCTGGACATTTCAATGGCCATTGAATACATACACACAAAAAAAGTGATCCATCAGGATCTAAAGCCTGAAAATATTTTGGTAAGTTATCTGTCTGTAACAACTAACAAGTGATTATGGGCATATCAAAATGAAGCTTTTTAATGTTAAATGCAAATAAAGAAAAATACATTTAGTTTAATGTTTTTTAAGTCTCAACAGGTTGACCAGTTTTCTAAAAAAAGCTGTACTCACAGACTGGGGGTTTGCTAACATAAGAGACACGGTTTTGGTGCGACAGGGAAGCAAATTTTCTGGAGGAAGAGTAGGACCAATGGGTGGAACCTTTCTGTACATGGCTCCAGAATGTCTCATTGAATTCGAAGAAGCTTCCAAGAGCTCTGACATTTGGTCTTTAGGAGCAACATACCTAGAGCTTTTCTCAAATTAATTCCATGGACAGTCAAAAACCAAAAGCAGTTGATGAGAAATGTGCAGCCATGCTCTAGAGCACCTGTGTAAGGAATACAGTTTTATTGCAATGATGTTACAGTATAACCCAGCATCAAGACCTGAAGCTTCCTCTGTTGTCTCTTCCTTAAGAACGGTTGAGGGGCTAGATCTTCAGAGCCGTTACGGTTACACGTAAACGCACTGTAAACAATCTAAAACACTTTCAACTCAAAATTTTCTATTGACTTGTTCTATCTATATTTATTTTAATTATGTATTTGACAGTCATCAATTGTAGCAACAATCTGTTCCTTTAATTCACAAAACTTTATTTGAGCCAACTGAAAACTTGAAAATTATATAGAACAGGTCAATGGAAAGTTTTGAGTTGAAAATGTTTCAAATTGCAGCAAATGGCGCGCACACACACACACACACGCGCGCGCTGTTCAAAATATGAACAGTACTTACAACAATATGCTAAGCAACACTACAACAAGAAAGTGTGATGTTACAAAAAGTCCAGAGGAATTCAGCAAGCAACACAGACATTCCATAACATGATAAGCAACAACAAGATAAATACCTAAAAGCAGAAGTTGTCTGTCAACAAGACCATTGCAGAAAGTAAAAACATACCCCTGTGTTCTTGAACAGCATCAAAGAAGTACCGTGCAATGAAGTTCTGTTGTCGGATGAAGATGCCAGCTTTGAACCAAATAATTTTCTTAGAAAATCTATTAAGACAAGGCATATATATCAAAGCACACTGCAATATAAAAATTCTAATGTTTACATTTAGTGCCAAAAGACTTGATAATTAAAGCCAAATGTAACATACCCATCAATTCCAAGATGCACCCATATTCCGTAGAACTTTAATTTGTCATTTCCTGCAGTCAAATATAAACTAAACTATATTATTCTATAATATAAATTTCACACAAAGCATCTATTTTTGAAACAAAAAAGCATCAACAGTTAAACATTACATAAAAAGCTCTCAAAAGAAGACAATTCTACCATTATATACTGTAGTAATGTTTTTAAACAAAAATAACTAGTTTTCATACTATGAGTGGTGTCTTTAAAGCAGGTTTTAGGCTGGTTTGAAGTGGGGCTTTTATAAGGGTGAACATACAATGATTCCTTTTAGTATTACGTAGCATTTTAGTAATACCTACCATCAATGTGGCAAGTATAACTTGGTCCACGACTGAAGTAGTTCCTACGTTCGATTTCTTTTCCAGGACACCTTCTGGTAAGACCACTGGCATCAGGCTCTCTCATTATTACACCCACATCATTCCTTGAAATATATCAGATAAAACAACACTATGAGAATTAGAATGAGTATAGGGGGAAAATCTAATGTTTTTTAAGCTAAAAGGCATATACCTGTAGCAAAGCTGGATTCTTCTGACATCACATACTCGTTTGTGCATTGCATGGGTGTCTTACCAAGGTGACCAGTGTTTTAACTCACTCTGTAAATAAACAGTTTTGCTTTAGACCAATTAACATAATGTAACAAAATGTATTAACATGTAGTAAAAATGTATTTTCAAAATATAAATGCTCTTTTAAAATGCAGGTTACTTCAAAATGCATACCATTATAGCTTGACATATTCATTAATGGGCCTGTTGTTACTTCTTCGTCTTTAACCAAGAGATTTCAGTAATCTTCGTAAATGCTTTACTGTAAAGTAAACGTTTAATATACTGTGAACAAATGAAATACTTGGTTTTGCCTATAACTGCCATGGTATCATGGGAATGTTACAATGTATTTTTTAATTAATTACCTAATTGAAAGCATGTTTAATCAATTTTATGAATGAACCTATGACAAACAACAACTGAAAGATTATCTGATTTTAAATCCAGATGCACCAAGAATAGAGCAATTTCTTTCTGCTTACAGCCATTGGCAAAAAGCAATTGTATCATTTCATCTACTTAAAGCTAAGGCACTTTCAATTAATTTAGACTTGGCTGACACATTTCAATTAAGAGAAACAAGAAAATGCAAATAAACAACAGTACTAAATCGCTCTAAACTGTTCCAAACATAGAATCTAGCAACAAGAGGTAATAAAATATATAGCATATACAGTGCATCTTGCAATATGTGTAGTTATAGCAGTGTTCTAGACAGCTTAAAACGTCAATTGTTGGATATTTCTCTCTATATCCATTCTTGACCGACACACACACGTTGGTTCTACTATCTCCGTAGGGACAGTTCATAGGCAAAACATTTATACCGTACCAACTGTATATTCTATTCCCTAACCCTACACCTAAACCTACACCTTATCTTTATGTACGATTTATAATCTTTTGTGCCCGTGACAAAAGTGACACAAGTCCCCACGAGTTGGTGTGTATTCAGGTTTACGCGCCCACCGGCATATAAAAACCAAAACCACGCACGCGCACACACACACAGAGAGAGAGAGAAAGAGAGAATATTAATAGATTTAAAGCAGAGCCACCACTTAAACATGCTATTTGCATTTACTTTAGCTCACATCACAAGCATTATAAATTTTGCAACATAATATACAATTGAGCAAGTATAGCCATTAAAGTAATTGTAAAAAGGAACGTCTTACCTTTTGCTTCACCTGTTTCTGTCTGTCGCCAAAGTGCTGCACCTTGACGTCACAAGGGGGTGGGGCCACAGGTATGATCATCTGGTGCCGTTTAGTCTGATGCCGTTTTGCAAAAGACCTGACGCCGTTTAGTCTGAGGCTGTTTCGTCTGATGCTGTTTCGCCTGATGCCTTGTTGTACAAGACATTACTCTTAAAGGTGTTTTCCTGAGAACTGATGCCTTTTTGTCTGAGGCGCGATGCCATTTAATCTGATATCTGAGTACTGACGCTGAGGTCTGATGATGTCCTAATATGTATGTCATACTTGGGACAAAACACAAGTGCACAGCCTGGACAGCATTCTTTGGACAATTCGGCTTAATATGACCTTCCTGCCCACACATGTGACATACTACAGGCCTTCTAAAAGTCGTGACCGCCTGGCAGTCTTCCCAGATGGGGTTTTCCTTGCCCTTCTGCTCTCGGTCGACTCGGCCATACGTCACTAGACCATTGCTCACCTCAAGGCTTACTCGTCCAGCCTTTGTTCTTTCCCCTAGCTGCTACGAACACATCCGCCCATGCAGCTGCTTTGGCCGCTGATTCAGGGTCTCGTTCTCTGATCCACACCTGGAGCTCAGGATACAGCATTCTGAGGTATTGTTCAAGTATAATAACTTCACTCATCTCTTCCATTGTCTTTCTTTTCGGTTGAATCCATTTCGTGAACAACTCCTTCAATTTGCTATATAGCTCCCTTGGACTGTGGATGCACTCAACATTGACATCAAACTTCCTCAGAATAGCAGCTTTTACCTTCTCATAATCCGTAGACTCAGCCCCATCCATATTCACATAAGCCGCATGGGCCGCACGGGCCCGTACTTCCATGACTCACTGGTAGCTCATCTGTATCTGGGGGTTTGGCCCCCGGCCATCCAGAGTCTCCATGAGTTCCTCCGTTGTGCAGATGAGGGGTAGGGATGGTGCGCACCTGGACTTCCCTCTGTAGCAGACTAAACTGGAGAGCCTTGAAACGTCATTCCTGCTCCACCTGCCCTCTTTGTCTCTCAGCCTCCCGGCCAGCCATCCTGGCCACGTGGGCTCCGAGCAAACTCGACAGCTCTGCCACTGAAACCTCCACACCTGATGCTGCTCCTCCAACTTCATCTTTCGTACCCAGCTCTTCTTCACCTCCTTCCTCCACTTGCTGTATGGATGTGTTTTTCTTCACAACACTCACTGTGTTGAGTCATGAGTCATACTAGCAAGAAAGAAATAAAACAGCCACGAGGGGCAAAACAACAAACAAAAACAGGATTGTACCTCTCAATAACTTGACTTTTTTGATCCCACCGCTGCCCCATCTGTGAGGGACCAAGGGTCAAGGAAAATAGTTCACAAACCCAAATTCTTCATTTTTGAGATTTTATTTATCCTAGTTCAGGTAACAAGCCATAAAATCAATAAACAAACAAAACAAAACAAAACAAAACAAAACAAAACAAAACAAAACAAAACAAAACAAAACAAAACAAAACAAAACAAAACTACATCAACTACAAGGGCGACATCAATAACACTACTTCCATGATGGCCATGAGCTAGCCACTCTCCCAAAAGTCCTCCCTTATGAAGGAAATGGACGAGTTCATCTTATCACAAAAAGGGTAAAATTAAACAATTCTCACATCAAATACAATTATACTCAAAAGCAAATATTGTAAAACAAACATATTTACAATATCAATAAATAAACTGAAACAACAAATTATTCTCATAAAGAAAATATACTATAATAATGAAAGCATCGAGGAATTGGTTTCCAATTCTCCCTGAGTCTCATCGGCAGATGGTATGCGCCGGCGGAACCAGAATCACAAGTTCCCTGTTTCCACCCAGACTCCAATCTTTGCCACACCGGAACGATCTCCAGCAGCCACCTCCTCACACCAGTAAACTCAAACAACAAATATATAAATTAATATTATTAATAACAGATATAAGAAAATGTCTTGTAACTAATTTATGGGCCCTACAAATCAGCAACAGGCAAATTAATTCTACAACTAACAAATAAAAGAAACTGAAAATTAACAATGTCTTGTGTGGTTATTACAATTAATGTTTCCAAATTACGGTTACAAAAATAAGTGTGCTCTGACCAAATATATGGGTGTGTTTGGACATGTGAATGAATTGTATGTATATTTGAGCTCACAAACGCGAGCAGATGTATTTCATGTATGTATGTGCGTGCTCAAATACCCACACTTGTGCGGCCAACTTCTCAGGCTGTCACAACATCATAATAGGTAATCAGGGAGCGGCCATGAGAACAACAGAAAATGAATTCAAGAGATGGTTCAATGTAGATGATTCTGTGCCACATATATCGTTATATGTAAAGAAAAATTGGAAAAACAAAAGATCTAACAATCCAGCCTGGCAGTACAAAAGGCACTAGACTATACCAAACCATTTCACCTGTATGTTGCTAATAGAGCTGACGGATATGTATCAGTCATATTAATGCAAGAGACCTGTAGTGGCAAGAAAAAACAGCCAATAGCCTACTATAGTACGAAACTAGACAATGTAGCGCAAGGATACCCACCATGCTATCAACAAGGTCTTGCGGCCGTAAATCAGGCATGTGACAAAGCATCTAGGATAACCATGGGATACCCAGTTATCATTTACACACATCACAAAACTGCAGAGCTAATCGAGCAAGGAAAATTTGTTCCCTTTCTGTCGGTCACTCGACGTTGTGTCGACAGATGGGGGTTGAACTTGAGAACCAATCTCAGGACACCCAAAAGATCACCTAAGAACTTGTGGGCAGTTGTGGCCCAGTGGTTAGAGAGTTGGACTCATGACCAGAAGGTTGCTGGTTCGATTCTCAGGGCTGGCGGGTAACGGCTGAGGTGCTCTTGAGCAAGACACCTAACCCCCACTTGCTTACTATACAAAATGTACAAATGTATAGTACAATGTAATGTAAGTCGCTTTGGATAAAAGCGTCTGCCAAATGCATAAATGTAAATGTAAACGCTACACATAATACATACACAAAACATACATATTCTTATTTGGTATCATTTGAAAGGTCTCAGTGTGATTGGTGCAATGGTCTCATTTCCACAGCAGTAGAGCAGATCAACATAGGTTTGAGTATTTTAAGATATTATGCTCACTGCTGAGGGTGTTTCCCTTCCTGAGGGTCTTCACATGTAAATGCCCATTTGTGGCCTGATCTGATTCAGGACAAGATCCTTTCCAATCTAAATAATGTCTTCATGTGGAGGAAGGGTATCTTGGTCTGGGTACTTAAGGGAAGCTGACAAAACGTTCAGGGGGAATTCTATCGAGATGAACCCAATAATGCTGTGTGTCCTCTGGCAGTGACTAAGACTGATTCTCTGTGCCGGCCGGCTGCGACATGAGAATCGGATGAGTATATAGTTCAGAGTAAATAGATGAATCAAACATGTATCCAAATTACATAATTTGATAAAGATAAATTTAAAACATATAAGAAATTCAAGTATTATTAAAATTGAGTCGGATAAAAAGAGGTAATGAAAGATGAATTTCATTCAAATGATTGTTCCATTTAAATGAAGGAAAGACAGGAACGTGTGAAGCCTTCGCCACGCCTCTGGATACCGTCATTGGACTAGCGGGTGGTACCTTACAGAGGGGTTAGATGGTTTACTCCGCCCACATGCTTTTTCATTGGTTAGAGGCAAGTAATGACGTTGACACAGTTCACACAGTAGGTTTCTTGCTTGGTGAGTACATGTGCTACGTCTTTTATTTAATTTATTTAAATATAATGCTTAATTCCAAAATTGCGCTTACTATTGCTGAAAGGAGAGGAGTAGTTTTAAAATAGTATAGGAATTTTTTCAGTGAATAAAACTGTAAAATAACAGGAAATGAAAGTATGGTATATTGTTATATCACATTTACATTTACATTTATTCATTTGGCAGACGCTTTTATCCAAAGCGACTTACAATTGAGGAAAACAGCAAGCGATTCGTCTAAGTAAGCAATATTCACGAGAAGTGCTAGTAATACAAGGTTTCAAATACAACGTCAAGATAGTATAAGCAAGTATATAGAGAACATTAGAAAAGGAAAAATAGAGGTAGAAATTTTTTTTTTTTTTTGTTTTTTTAAACAGTTAAGTGCTCATGGAAGAGGTGGGTCTTCAGCTGTTTTTTGAATTGTGACTCACTGCTGTTGCATACTGCTATATGCACAAGAGAAATAAAACATTTGGGCCCAGTTTCACAGACAAGGCATAAGACTAGTCCCAGACTAAAATAAAAGTTTGAGCTGTCTTAACTAAAAAATAAATTGCCCTGACATATCTTAAAATATAGTATTGTCATTACTTTGTCTCAAGATGCACACCAGCAAGGTTTTTATTTAAAGCATTTTAAAAAAGCAACTTAGATATCCTAATATAACGAAGGCATAGTCCTAGCTTAAAAAAGTCTTGTCTGTGAAACCGGGCCTTGATGTCAAAACTGATGCTCTTGTCATACCAGTTTATTTTCTACATGTACCATTGGTTGCTGTCTTTAATGGAGAAGTGGTCTTCAAATCCTGGTCTGGGTACTCTGTAAATAGGAAGCGCGGTTGTCTCCAAGGATGTTATGGCTGCATAGAGAGAACCCAGACTGCTGCTTTATGTGTCAGGGGGAAGTGATGGCGGATGATTGATAAATGTACAATCAAACTATAATTAAATAATCATATTGTGGCATGTTATCTATTTACAAACAATTCTAATGTTGAAACCTTGTCATTATCTAGGAAATTCATAATTTAATAACATCTGAAAACTTGACACTTTTGTTAACTTTTATTCAAATATTAATAATTTACATGTGTGTTTTTAAAACATATACATAAATAACATGCAGATAAATTGTAAATAAACAATAACCTATTCGCTAAAATTGTGATTTATAGTTTATAATTGCCAAAAAGTTTCAAATTGTTTGACACTATGTTACCAGGTATTAGTAATTAATGGATTCACTGTTGTATAATATATATATATATATATAGCAATAATACCTAACAAATGTTCATAGAACATAAAATGGTTACTTTAATTTTCATTTGTCCATTTATGAAGATCTGACTGGGAAAATCATGCACTAAAAATAATGCTTTAAAAGGAGAGACCTCACATGGGTATTTGAACCACCAAATGTTAATATCTGTGCTGTTAGTATAATAAAATCCTTTGGTAAAAACTTTATTCTCTCATGGAAAGGTTGACGTTTTCACAGAATTGTCCATTTCCTCTTTACCGTGGCACCGACCTCGTTACTTCACCACTAACCAATGAAAAGGCATGTGGGCGGAGTAAATAGGGAGTAAAACCCCTTCCTAGGGTTAGCCACACCTTGGTCTGCAGTCTGCAGACAGTTGTACTTGGAAAATGCCGACTGGATAGCAGCGCAGACATACAGAAACAGACGGAATGACAACTAAAGAGAAGTCAGTTTGGGAGAAAAGAACGCAATGTTCGGCAATCCACTGCAACAACTATAAGTGTGACAATAAAAACATTGCCTTTCTTAGTTTTCCGAAAGACCCTGACAGGTAGTTTATATACAAAAGTCTTAAAACATTGGGAGTTTTGAAATGTGCAGAGACCTATGATAACTCTATATGCCCCTTCTTTAACTGTTTTTAGTCTAGTAGTAAACTTTATTTATTTTAGGATCCTTTGCTTTTATACCGGTTATATAAAGTGTATTACTTTGGATTAGATTAGATTCAACTTTATTGTCATTACACATGTACAAGTACAAGGCAACGAAATGTAGTTTAGGTCTAACCAAAAGTGCAATAAGCAAGTGCAGGATATACAGTTGTGCATAAATACAGAATAAAGCAAAATTTATAGTATTTTTATAGTAAATTTATATTCATAGTTAATTTAATTTAGAGAGAAATCTAACATGAATGAAATCTGTGCACTTCTTTGTCTCAAGTTTGTGGAAAAAAGCCTGGCTAGCAACTTATTTTAACCACTACTGTTTAGTGTTAAAATATTATTTATTGATTATGTCCGCTGCACTGGATAAACCAAATAACTTATCTGCAATGATAGTAGTGATCTTTATACTTATCTACATTGCCTATTTGAATGATAAAAAATTGAGTAATGTTAAACAAAGTTCAAAAAAAGATTAAGACTAAATACACTGACTTTAGGCTTACTTTTCCCTTTTTGTTTTCGAATGAATGTTTTTCATTTCATTCATTCATTGTTTAGGAATGCATACAATACTGTCTTTTACAGCTGTGCTATGTGCATGCAGAATATCAGGAATGCATCTTTGATGAGGATCAGTCTCATCAAAGATATATGTTATATGTTTTATTTATATATGTTTTGTTATCAGTTGTGAAATTGAACCAAGTTCACAAATTGTAGGTATTTTAATCAACTTTATTTAGTATTTACATTTGATCCAAATTACACATTTATGATTATTATTATTTGTTAATATTAATCCACTAGGTAAAAATATATAGCCTTTTGTTATTGTATATTGTATGTTTAATGGTATGTTTTAATACCCTGGAACACTAAATGAAACAATGCATTGCTGTCGATTAAATAATTTTGGATACAGTGGCTGTTTTTTTTTACAGTCTTAAGACAACAAAACAGTTTGCTGTCAAGCTGTTATATTCCTGTTATATTTATTGTCCAGCATTGCTAATTGTTCGGATGCCTTCTGATGTACTTTATTTCATATGTTTGCATTAATTCAATGTTTTAATGCTTATAGCCTACTTGATAACTCACGTGGTTTATAGAGAGCAAAGGTTTTGTCATAATGTATTTCTATCATTTAGGTTGAATTTTAGCTTTAATGTACGTCTCTTTTAAAACAAATCAGCTGATAATGCCATCGCTAGAGCGAAAAGCTATTGGACTGCCGAGCAGTGGCGTGTCCACAGGGGTGGCACCTGCCACCTTAGAAATGAGCTTTGCCACCTCAGTTGCTACCCCGAATGGCATTGCTTGACTTATAGGCACAACAGACATATTGATATAAATATATTTAAATATCATTATAAATACGTTTATTTTTTTCTTATGGCGATCAATTGTAAAACATTATTTTATCTTGCTTATCGTCAGACAGAGCAGCCTGCGCGTATCTGCAGGCTGGAACCGCACAGTGTTGCCAAGTCCTCGTTTTCCCGGGGCTTATTTTAAACTGTAGCTGCTGGGGTTTTTTCACGCTGGTAAAGCTGGAAGTATTTTGCTCATCAGCTGTCTTTTTAAGAATTAATTTTTGGTAATTAATTTAAAAGTTTTGGTATTCGGTCTAAGGTCATCATTTCAACAATTGCTTAACAATCTTAGTTGCACATATAACGTAATCTGGCATCCTTAAGCAATCGTATAGAGACAGGTAATGATTAAACTACTGATTTTAAATTACGTGGAAAAATAAACTCACTATAATAACAATTTATATATAATATACATTTGTTATCTATAGCCTAATAACAAAACCGTTTAAGATCTTTTTAAACAGTTGACTAGTTTTAAAATCACCTAGCTGAACATTTGTATTTAATAATTAATTTCATTTGAAATATTAAAATGTATAAGTAAATGATAAAATGGCTTTCAAACGTGAACTATGTAATTTTACTTTGGGCAGTGTTTTTAACGTCAATACGTTCAATACGTCGTTATGCGCGTATTACGCCTCCCCTCCCCCACAGCTCTATTTGTTCTGGCGCTATAAACAGTTCTGGCAATCACTGTGACCGAATAATTATTTCTGATTTAACACTTCATTTTTTGCGATTTAGATGCACAGAACCAGGTAAAGTCAATCATGTTTCTAGCTGTCTAATGTTAAAGTTAAACATGAGCGGAGGATAGGCCTATGTATTTTTTTATATACTAGCATGTTCTTTAGACTTTAATATAACTGTTATTAGTATCATGTTCTTTAAATTTACAATATAATTATGTATAAATGTATTGAAGTATATTACTAGTCATTATTGTGTTTTTAATGTGGCTGCTTATTATGCTGTGTGACAGAACGCCGATATGAAGAGGAAGGGAGATATAGACAGCTATTTCTTAAAAAAATCTTGAACTTTAAAAATAAAAGCACTTTGTGTGGAAATTTGGAAATCAAATCATTGTATTGTAGTGCTTTTCATAAGAAACATAAGATCTCTAGGTAACAAGGTAAAGTGATTTGAATGTGAGGTGATGATACAGTAAAATCATGTAATTTTTTTTAACCATTTTATAAATTTTATAGCTAACATACAATGAATTGTAAATTGGCTTAATTCATTTAGCCCTTGAAATAAACTTAAAGCAGTTTACACTCACTTAAACAGCACAGCAGATTCCTGCTCATTAATGGTCTTATGCCTTACAATACAACTGTCTGCAGTAAGACAGACTTGAGTGTTTTATACCTAGGAATTGACACCACCCCTCTTTTTGCTCTTGCCCCTCTCTTGCCACCCCATGTAAAAAATGCTGGACACGCCCCTGCTGCCGAGTCACTTTCACCCCAAAATGGCGGAAGCGCAGGGCGGCTACTGGGCGCTGGTGTTAGTTGGATCGTTCTATTGAGTTTCGCCTCTTTTTATTCTATACTCTTTTATGATTATAAATTATATGATTATACTATACACCACAGTATCATGGACTAATGCAATAACCATCCATTAACAATCTGCACTATGTGCTGAACCATCACACATACACTCCGTGTGCATATCTGTATATTCTGTTATATATATATTTTTTAATATTTAATGTTTATAGACACCGTCCAATGTGTATATGTGTAAATGTATATTGTCTTTTTTGTACAGCCCATCTGTTATCATTTGCACTGCTTGCCTGCACTACATACTGTCACTTACTTTACAAGGTTTTGTTATACAGTTGTTTGTCATACAGTTGTTTGTCTGTTCAACTGCATTCTGCTTTGTATTGAGCATGCACCCAAGACAATAAAGGTGATTTGGATGTGATTTTCAGAAAATGGCCGCCAGCGCTCTTAAAATCCTGTCAAGTTCTGTGTCACGTGATCTGACCAAATTTTAAATAATTGGGTCAAATTTACCTACCACCAGATTCATGCAGATTTACTCAACATTTCATTTTTTAACACATTGATGTCCTATTCTAGACCACAAAAGTGATGACACAATAGTAATAAATGTTAGACATGTTTTATTAAATACAATCAGCTACAATTCAAGAATTTAAAAATGTAATTCAAAGAGGATTTTATATTGATGAGGGGTTTACATTATAATTAAAGGTTGCATGAAATTCATATATAAATGTAATGTGATGTGGAAAAACCCATCACATGACAAAATTGTACATATTACAGGTTTTGATATCATATGAAAGCTCTCAAGCCCTTTCCATTTGTTAAAAACAAGGTGTAAACTAAATGAAACAGTTTTGAGAAGTGCTTGAAAGCTTTCGTATGATACCAAAACCTGTATTTTAAATGTCACCATGTGATGAGTTTTTCCAGATCACATTACATTTATATATGATTGAACAGACAAATGAACAGAAACATAATATAGCTATAGGCCTACTTATTCAGAATCTGAACACACATCAATCGCAGATTTTCCCTTTTGTCATCCCATACCCCTGCATTTATCGGAAGCAGAACGGAGATAGCTTCCCATGTATTTTTTAATTTCATCCTCTGACGCTGAAGGTTTGGACTGCTGTATGTAACGGACTAGTGAAGAGCTGTGCAGTGTGTAAACCTCACTCCCCGACCTCAAGAGGTGCTCTGGCGACAGACGCTAGAGACTGCGATCTTTAGCCTCTTTGTTAGAGCGCCCGACTGCCATGCCGGACCGACCCGGTTCGAGGCGAGTAGGACCGGTCACATGTACAGCACCTAAATCAAGATGCACTTAAGACATTAAAATACAGCATACATTTTTCAGCAACCATCACTTGTACATAGAAATCCACAAAGTAATTAAAATGTTTTAAATAAGCATGAATAACCATCTAGTGGCTCAGTGATCCTCATCATTCTTTTCAAGTGAGCTACAACAGCAGGAAAACCGAAAAACTGAATCCAATTTTCCAATGTCCTACTTTTCATTTTTCAGATGAAAAATTTAACTGATAAGTGCAACCCAACTTAACTAAAGGTGGCATTAGGTATAACAGAACTTACACATTTAAACCTGTGTTTTTAATATTGTCTGATAATTGTAGAAATTGCTTAAAGTGCATATTGCAGGTTAAAACATTTTACAACATGAAAAAATAACTGTGTGAAAATACAATATGAAAAGTGAATGCAGGATTTAGTAGAAAAACTGCGTTGTTTAGCATCACGTTTATCACATCGTTGTTTTCCTTGTAGTTCGAGGCTCATACTCACACTGAGCTCCAACCGACGCTTGCCATGCATCAGGGATCATGCAGCCTTTATGCTGTGTTTATGTTGTTTATAATGATGAAACCTGTCTTTTAAAATTATAATGTCTTTCATTTAAGACTTAGGATAGACTTACATGACAGACAGGGCACGTCAGTGGAATTAAGCCTGAAATACACTACACGACTTTTAAAATCTGAAGAGATTTTTAAAAACTAGGCATCATACACTTGTCGACTTGTTTTATTAGGATCAGATCTAAACTCGGCAGAAAAGTGGACTTGTTAGGGTCATTGAGAAACTGAGCATAATAATTGCACAATTAATTGTTATACACCTCCAGTATTGCCACTGTGCATCAAAGCTTGCTGCACGATGGGTAACACTGGATACTACATCCTCTAATCATACAAGAAAAGTAATGTAGTACCAATTCTTACTTTTTCAAAGGCCTTCTTCAGCCCTGAGCCATATTCATCGTTGCCATCAATCTGTTTGTAAGAACTCTGACAAAAGAAAAAAGACAACCAAGTAATATCAGTAATTGTTAAGATGAATGAACAATACAACTATCAGTGACCAGAACAGCTGAGCCTTCAAGCAGAAAATAAATGTCTTACAGTTTTTCACCATCACTTTGGTGCATTTCCAGAATCATCATTAACATTTCTACAACAATAGTGCACTACTCAGATTAGTATTATCTGGGGACTTTGTGTGATTTATAAAACATACCCCAACATCAGATTTTTTGTGTGGTGCATTTGCACACATTTTAGAATTCTAATGGGTTCTAATGATTTGTGCTGCAGTGCATCGTGCTGCATTCAAAGATCCTGCAGGCACTTAAGGAACCTGTTTGTATTTATAGTACTTGGTAGTTCTTATGGGATCCTTTAGACACTTAAAATCAGTTTTGGAGATCCTCAGATGACCGTCTTTTGTGACCTCAAATGGTTCCTCTAATATCCTTTAATTTTTAGAGTGTACAGTTTATAAAATATCATACATCTAGACTTACAACAACAAGATATATTTATGATGACAAGACATCATATCTGGAAGATGCCTGTAAATTCAAATACAATCCCAGACTTTCTTATTGTTGTGATGATAAGACTTGTTCTTTGCTCTACACACATGCAGGGATGTTTAGATAGTGTTAGCTAGCCAACAGCTAGAACTTTAAACTTTGTATACTATTTGAATATGTAGAAACTCTGTGATGATAAAACCATATAAACCAGGGGTGGAAAACCCTGTTCCTGGAGTGCCCGTGTCCTGCAGAGTTGAGCTCAACCAGTCTATTAAACCTGCCTTGAAGTTTATAGTAGACATTGATTAGCTGAATCAGATGTGTTTCATTAAGGTTGGATCTGAATTCTGCAGGACCCGGCCCTCTAGAAGCACGGGCTCCCCACCCCTGATATAAACAAATGACTATTACATTATTTGCTGTTGTGTTTCAGGAGACATGAGTAATGATCTTCTGACTGTATGCAGAGTTCATTCAGTTATAAACAGACTGTCAGCAGCCTGGAAAGATATATGATGTATCTTAAAAGTTTCTATAATGCTCTTATGAAAAGCATGTGACATGTAAACTGTTTGTAAACAAAAGCTAGCCAAGAAAGCGATAATCTGTAAGAGTGCTGTTATTTCTCCTTAGAGTAAAATAGCAACATAGTCTATGTTTAATGTTTCTACTCATCTGCATGTGCACAGATAGGGTAAGTGTACCCATTAAACCAACTAAAATCAAAAGGTGTGGAGCGTGAATTTTTCAAAGATATTAAGATTTAATTCTCATTCATAAATTTAGAAATATATTAAGAGCTGATGTACATTTTAGAATAGAAAATTAAGATATTATATGTATAAAGTGAAAAGTCTGGATTGGCTTAACTGGTACACTGGTACAATTGAAGCCCACATGTGTTCCTAATAAGCCCACTTCATGAATGAATTAGATCAGTGCTTCCCAAACTGTGGGCCATAGCGTTATTGCAGGGGGGCTGTGGCTAGGCTAAATCAAAATATTAAGCTCTGAATTAGATGATGTGATAGTTGATCTAGAACAGTGATCTGAGAAATGCACCAAAGCAACAGGAAAATTTTTTATTTCTGTATCATTTACCTTTTCATCACATTTTTTACACAGTCCTCAAGGTTTGCACCCCAATTCTCACTAACCGAGACACCTGAAAAGTCATTTTTTCACTATCAGGAACACAGAAAGAACAGTATTACTATTGGCCTGGCATAGTTATACTGACCATCAGATTCCTCTCTCCTTCATCGGCCAGTTGCCCTTCCAGATTTTTCAGCTCACGCCTGCTGTTCATCTTCTCAAGGTGGAACTGAGACTCTGGAGGCTCACGGTTTTGGCCCACCTCTGACAGCTTTGCCCGAATATCAGACAGAAGATAGAGGACCATGAAGTGCTGTAGCGTGGAGTGTGGGACCGCTGGCATGAAGTGCTGTAGCGTGGCTCTTTTTGGCTCTTTCCAAACTGTCCTGACCCACATCATGAGACCTACAAAAATCAAAACAAATCGGTAGTAATTGAGAAGTGTTTTTATTGCAGTTGTAACAACTAAGTTTAGGCAGCTTAATCTTTCTCTGAACATGCTGCAATCTATATAAGGGCAGCATTTACCCGTCCACTTTCAGAACAAGCATCATATACAACCTCCACCTCACAAAGATCATGGAAAAGCAGTTAGAAACATTAGTTCAAGTGACATATTGCAGATATCTTAGACTTTCTGTAAGAAAAATACACTAAAAAGTGCTGGGTTGTTTTTGACCCATGCTGGGTAAATATTGGACAGAACAGCTGCTGGGTTATTTCTACTCTAATTAGTCAGTTAAGCATTAAGCACACGTCACCCTTAATATAAGATTTTCAGATCTCACATCAGATGAATTTATACTGTAAATATTACTAATAGGCTTTATAGTTGTGATAGCCATAAAAATGACACAAATATGCCATTTGTGTTTATTGCTGTAAATGACAGAGCAAATATCCTTCAACATTCATTGACCAACTTGTTATTTAACTTGATAAACACTGAAATTAATAGATTTATTGACACTACATTTTATTATTTAGACCAAAAAAATACCGGAACCGGGCTTCCTCAACATTGATTTTGATCTCTTCGTTTACTTTATGCGCAGAAACACCTCATGATTCTTGTATCATTTGTTTCAGAAACTACATTTTTACCACTAGAAAGTTAAAACAGACCATAATATTAAACCTCACGAGCAAAAATCAGGACAGTGCGGTGCAAGGCAAAAAACTTGCGACTTTAGCCGGGTTCTTTCTGCACGAATATATTGCATCATCAACCAAAATAGCAGAAACGGCTAATTATTATTATTTTTTATCTCAACTTCTGACAAGATAAACATCTTGTTTTGAATACACTTTAAAACTCCTACCTGCCGAAATAATTCGGTTTTTGAATGCTGCCATGATGAGATCTGAAACTTACAGTGACACGGCCAAAGATAATAGATACCAACAAGATGCGCCACTGCCGTTAAAATGAACGGGGAGTGAATACAGGGATCACGTGATTCACCTTAACAGAAGCTGAAGCGGCATTTTAAAAGTGATTTCCAGCGCAGTTAAAGCTTAGGAAACAAAATGTATGTTATAGTTGATGTCATGTTTAATTATTGATGGGAAATATGTTATTTAATTGGGACAGCGCTTTTAGAAATATCTACCGCCCACATTCAAGTAGATAGAACTTTGCTCTTGCTAAGACTGAAATAGCTGCACGGCAGCGTCGCAAATTGGCCGCCGAGTGGCTTGACTTCCATATACAAACTTTGACGCTGCGTGAACTGAAGAGACGGATATTTATTTACTTGTTTAATATATATATATACTAGTTAATTGAACTGGCTATTGTTGCTATACAATCAAGCTCTTGTGGTAACTCATTTGTTTAATTGTTTTATGCTTTTTGAACATGCACATAATAAAAAACACTTTAAGAATTGTTCCATAGATGTGTCTTATATCACTGAAAACTAGAGAATCTCAGCTTTAATATGATATATGACATATAGACAGGAAAATTATAGTGCAAGTGTATTTCAGCTTTAAATATAAGCTTGTCTTTACATTGGAATTTCTCCAAAACATGATTTTCACAGTCAATATTAAAGATATCAAGATGAAATTTCACAGAATGTTCTTTACTCTGTGTACGATGATATTATGCAGCAGACAGCAAATCCCAAAAAATGACTTTAGCTGGGTTTTCACAGACAGGGTCACATATTCTAACTGGCGTCTTACATTTATAAACTGTAATCTGATTCTGATTTGTAAAATATTTCACTGGTCCGTTTTTACCTTATTTCTCCATGATTGATCATATAACGTGTTTGCTTTGCAGCATTGCGCCACCTTTCGGTGACCTTTACACTGTTTATGAGGAAATTTACTGTAGCGACAAACCCGTTAAGAACAATATATTTGTCGCGTCACATCAGTGTGGACGAAATTTTGAATTATAATGGCAAGAAATTAAGTAATGTGCAAAACGTATTTTATTAAGCCATATTTACTGAGGCCATGAATCATTTTTTACAGCGGTCTAACTTCCCTGTCATCAGCCCAGTAGATGTCGCTGTCCAACTTTGTATAGTGAGGAACATTTACAGACTCTTGGGCCGTGCGGTCACTGTGAAATAATTTAGACATTGCTCGTTGACATTATGCGCTATAAAACGACATTAAAGTGTTATAACGTCTGTTTGGGAGCTTTTGCGTTAACTTTCTAACTCTAACTAAAGAGATAAAGCGGCAAACAGGAAGCATCCTCCCCACGCGCACACGCATAATGGGCGATGAAAGAAGACAAAGGTATGAATTATATCTTGTTTTGCTGTAATCGTTTTTTGCATCATCTTACAAACACTTTGCTTATTTTAATCCCAGTAAACGGAACTGTTTTAATAACGGAAATATAACAATATTGAAGAGTCTGCTGCTGGAAACGTTCTATTGGCTGTTGTTTGCATAATTAATGAGGAAGCTCTGCTGAAGGTTTGCGTGCTGTTTTGCGGCTGTTTAATTAGTCATTTATATTAATAATTATGTTTCAAGTTATGTTTCGAGTAATAATATGTATAATAATAATTCCGTGGCCGAATGTAATATATTTTGAAAAGTTACCGTTATTGAGATTGTTGTTCATATGAACTATATTCTTTCCGTGAATCGTGTGCTGATGACGTATCCGCGCGTTTCTGTATTCGCTCTGTTTTGAAGATTAGTTGCGGTCAGACTGCAAGAAGCTATTTTTTCTACAAGAAACCATATGGAGAACAACTCAAGTTAGTCACACCATTACAATGACATTGTTTAAAATAAATCATTAAAAATAATTACTTACGTTGACTGACTAGTATTACACTGTGTAGTCTCGCACAACATCAGGACTGTGATTGGATGTGTTTTAAAATATTTTCAAGTTGACACCCTATGATTGTGTTTAGTTTTAGTTCATTTGATATTTTTGTATAAACATAAATGGAGTATTAATATAGTATTAATGACTTGTATACATAAGCATCTAGAGTCGATTTTCAGAGAGAATTTGGATTGTTTAGGGTGGTAGTGGAAGTCTAATCCTTATTTATATCAGATGAAGTAACATTTGTAAATCACACTTGTAACAAAAACCTAAAGTTGAAATGCTAATTTCACTAATAGATTAGATTAATCTATAGAATTGTATAATATTTATTTACAACATGTCTGTCAAAGTGCCAGTGTAACCGTTACTGTACAGTAATAATGTGTTAGATAATAGTGAGGTGTATATGCAGTTTATTCCAGCAGAGATTAGATTAGATTCAACTTTATTGTCATTACACATGTACAAGTACAAGGCAACGAAATGCAGTTTAGGTCTAACCAGAAGTGCAATAGCAGCAAGTGCAGGATATACAGTGGTTGCATGTCCTGCTCTTTGTGATATTTGACATTCAACAACTTGATATCTGACAAATTTAGATGATTGACGGTTAAGTGATATATTTCTGGCCTCTAATGCTCATTGTCATTTATTTTTCTCTGATTTTATTTTGTAGAACAACAAACAAAAGAAATCAAAATGAAGGGTAGCTGCTTTAAGAGAGCATGGCGGGCTATAAAGGGCACCTTCTCTCGCTCCCGAAAGAACAAAGTGGTTCCTTTTGTTCCGGATCCATCAGATCTACAGCCAGATCCAATTGTCCAGACACATTCATGTGTTTTTGAGCCACTGGTCTTAGAGGACATAGAGGATTTCCTTCCTGGTTCCTGTAATTGGGAGCAAACGCCTCTTGAAGATCCAGATGATCCTCAGCCAGGTTCATCTGGACTCGAGCCGACAGCTCCTGAAGAACCTGCTGACCACCGATCAGGTCTGTCTAACATGGAGCACACAGCTTCAGAGAGAATGTGGATTGTTTATTGTGGATGTAGAAGTTTTTATATCAGCTGAAGTAACTTAAGTACATTTACATCATGTCTGTCAAAGTGCCAGTGTAACCGTTACTGTACAAGAATAATGTTTTAGATAATAGTGAGATAATAGTGAGATAATAGTGAGATAATAGTGAGGTGTAGCTTGATAAGCAGATTTTACTGTGATGTTTGCAATGGCAAAGATGTCCAGCTGTTTGAGAGGTTTGAAATTCAACAGATAAATATTTAAATGTAGTTTTTTAAAACAAATCCAAACCGAAACGTACAAGCCTTAAGGTGTGCTGCATGTTTTATTTGGGAAGCGTATCATGTTAATTGTATCATATTTAAGCACCAAATTAGAGAGCTACTTATATAGATATAGATGTAAATTAGTCTTCGCTGGCCCTGATAGTAGCTTTTGTGTATTTGTCTGTTAAGTGATATATTTCTGATATCTGTTGGTCATTTCTATTACTTGTCTTTTTACTTTTTCCATTTTTTTCTTGTAGAACAACAAACAAAAAGGCAAAAGAAACAGAAGAGCCGTGCCTGCTTTAAGAGAGCATGGCGGGCTATAAAGGGCACCTTCTCTCGCTCCCGAAAGAACAAAGTGGTTCCTTTTGTTCCGGATCCATCAGATCTACAGCCAGATCCAATTGTCCAGACACATTCATGTGTTTTTGAGCCACTGGTCTTACAGGACATAGAGGATTTCCTTCCTGGTTCCTGTAATTGGGAGCAAACGCCTCTTGAAGATCCAGATGATCCTCAGCCACTTTCATCTGGACTCGAGCCGACAGCTCCTGAAGAACCTGCTGACCACCGATCAGGTCTGTCTAACATGGAGCACACAGCTTCAGAGAGAATGTGGATTGTTTATTGTGGATGTAGAAGTTTTTATATCAGCTGAAGTAACTTAAGTACATTTACATCATGTCTGTCAAAGTGCCAGTGTAACCCTTACTGTACAGTAATAATGTGTTAGATAATAGTGAGGTGTAGTTTGATAAGCAGATTATACTTGTTGTGTTTACAATGGCAAAGATGTCCAGCTGTTTGAGAAGTTTGACGTTCAACAGACGAATATTTAAGACAAATTTAGCTGTTAAAATTTCTGGTGTACCTTTTGTTCCGGATCCATCAGATCTTCAGCCAGATCCAATTGTCCAGACACATTCATGTGTTTTTGAGCCAGTGAGCGTGCAGGACTCAGCTGATTCCATCACTGGTTCATGTGATTCCATCACTGGTTCATGTGATTCCATCACTGGTTTATGTGACTCCTTCACTGGTTCATGTGACTCCTTCACTGGTTCATGTGATTCCATCACTGGTTCATGTGATTGGGAGCAAACGCCTCTTGAAGATCCAGATGATCCTCAGCCAGGTCCATCTGGTGTCCAGTCGACAGCTTCCAAGGAACATCAGACATCTCGTGAGTATACAGCTATTATGTTCAGGTTTATTTTCATTCTGTCCTGCAATTTATTTTCAGCTTTACTGCTGTTCCTGGTTGTGCTCTCTCTATTTTTAATGAATATTTGTTTTCTCTTAAATCACGAGTAACACTGCTTTTGGAGTGAGACAAAGAAACAAGAATCTCATATTTTTGTTTTGTATTTATTGTTTTTAGGTTCATTTTCATCACTTTATGAACTGCTATACAACCTAAGATCAGGCAGCACCTGCCGTGTGAAATGGGGGATGCGCAGATCCGATGGCCAAGATGTATAAATGACTTTGCTGTATTCTTCAAAAATGTGTCCTCTTGTGTGGTAACAGTGATGCATGTTCAGTGTTTTGATCCAAATATGCAGAAATGAATCTACAGACTGTAAAATGTGCAATGCACCGCTGTAAAACTTACGTGTCATTCTTTTCCATTTGCAGGTCGCCATCAAAATGATTCATAGCATTGACTTCAACTTTGATATTTGTGTTGTGAGTTGGAAAAATTTTATATATCTAAAATATATACAGTGGGGTCCAAAAGTCTGGGACTGTGTCAAATGAAGAGAAAACGTTCGGCACTATTTCTAGGTTGACATAATTTTCTTGTGTGTTAAAGCTGTTTGAGACATTTTAAAAGCATGCTGAGATGAACATGAAACCTCAGGTTTTGTTTATGTCAGCTCCAGCATATGTTTCCAAAGGGAACGTAACAAATAAGACAAATAATAAATGAATTTTACAAATTATACAAAAAAATGTATAATGCAATGTAAGTCGCTTTGGATAAAAACGTCTGCCAAATACATAAATGTAAACGTAATGTAAATGTATTTTCAATAGTGATCTCAGACTTTTAGACCCCACTGTATCTCAAGACAAACGATTCATTGATATTCAAATATACGGTCAGCTAACCTTTATTCATGTTTTTTTACCAGCCTGGGTATTCCAAGCCTGTGCCCTATGAAGTGGCTGTAAATCTGCTGCTACAACAATCTGAGAAATGCCCATACATCATGGAAATGTTGGACTGGTTTAAAGAAAAAGACCAGCTTATCATCATTATGGAATTCTCTGAGATCTACATAAACTTGGACGAGTTCATTGATCGCCATCATCAAGATGGTCTGGATGAAACGCTGGCACGTCATTTCATGCTCCAAGCGTTCATCGCAGCCAAATACTGTGTTGACCACGGTGTCAACCATAATGACGTGAGGGACGAGAACATACTGGTCAATACAGAGACGCTGCAAATCAAATTAATAGACTTTGGGATCAGCCAGATTATCACAAACAGCAGCGGCGAAGAAGAATATCATTACTGTGGTGAGTTGAGTTTCTGTGTTGCTGAAGCATTAAGCCCAGAGACAAGCTTTGTGTTCTAATAGCACAACATACTGTGACTTTTGCTAATGAAATGTTTGCTTACATTATAGACCGAACTCATGCGGTTGCAGAAACTGTCAACAACTTGGGAGATTTGCTGTATTACATACTGCGCTGTAATAGAGATGGCTTTAACGGTGTATCTGAAGGTAAGACAAAACAATTATTGTTTAAATGCAAACCCAACACTCTGGGAGTTCTCACCAAATGCAGCTTCTTCAAATGTACTACATATTTCAGCAGCTATTGTCATATATGACGACATGCGCGACCAATCGGTGTTCTTGCCTCTACAGCGTGCAATGACTTGATGAAATGGAGCAGGTCATTTGAACCAGCCGACAGGCCAACATTAGACCAGTTCATAGATCACGAGTGGTTTAAGCAGGGATAAAGGTCAAGTATAGGTTTTCTTTTATTAGCAGATTGATGTGGTGGTTTATTGTGCTGATAACATAAACATATCAATATAGCAGCCATATGGGCTTTACAGCGTGTCTGAAGTAGTGAGACACTTAGGTTTAGAAGGTTGACTTAATACATTAATTACATTAGTGATGTTTAATAGCTTGTGATAAATGTTGTAATTGTTTAATGTATAGAATGTTTAGGATTCCTAAACAGGAGGAAGGGGGGGCAACCTCTTCTTTTAGTTCCCATTTCAGATCAAGAGCATTGAGATGTTTCACTGGAATGCAGAATGTCTGAAGATCCTACTCCTGGAGCCTGAAAACTTCCCACAGAACAGAGGGACCAAATATCCAGACACCCACCACAGATCAAAGATTCTCCAACATGAGACCTCCAGAAGCCCAAATAAAACTGAATTAATAGAAACGAATGAACTTTAGGCGAGACAAACAGAAGACAAAATGACTAAACGGAGAAACAGATGCACATGAAACTTTAAGAAATACTTTCTTGAATGCGTCTCTTTCAAACCCAAAGGATATTTAATACAAGAGAGATATAAGTAACTGATTGGATGGAGCAGTAACCAGTGTGCATGAGGTGATGACCCAATGATGGGTAAGATTCTCCGCCACTGGGCACCTGCCCGATAGGAGGTGTAATCTGTGTCAAGGGAGTAGATGTCATGCTTCTTTTGGGCTAAGAGGGGACTGTAAGACTTTACAGAGTCTCTGAACAGATTTCACTCCAAAATAGAAAGAAAGACTTCATTATCATAGAGGTATTCTTATCCTTGATTCACATTTCATTCACTTCATTTACATGATATGTGAGAAAGCTGGTTTGAAGGAATAGTACAAAGTGCCACTGTTGATACTGTTCTGGGTTCATTCTGACTCCGCTGAACCCAAAGTGCATCAAGTGCTTTGTGACTGCAACGCTACAATAAACTTCTTTATTGACATGATCTTCATCATAATGTTTTCTTACACAATCCATCTGCCCAAGTGAATAACTTTAGTGACACTTTATAATAACTTTCATTAGTAAATCATTAACAAACATTATGTAATACTTTACTAATCATTAGTTCTGGTTCTGGTTTACTAATTGTTTAATTGACATCACTTAATGAATAGCAGATCGTTTTACAGCTGTCACTGTAAAATTGTACAAGAGCAACTGTAAAACTTTAAATACTGTAAATTTACTGTAAATTATACAATATTGGCTTGTTTAACCGTAAAATTTACATCAGTCTTTTAGCATGATCTCACAATTCATAGATTTTCAGATTACAGATACAAATACAGTGTATTTACTTCAACAAGATAGTGGAGGAGAATGTTCAGTAAGATGCTCGGAAGGAAATATTACCCTTCTGTTACCCAGACAGAAATTAGATTTAGCCAGGACTAAGCCTTAGTTCAATTAAAACATTATAAAGCTTAGTTAAACCAACAAATATATTTATGCATTTGGCAGACGCTTTTATCCAAAGTGACTTACATTACATTGTACTATACATTTGTACATTTTGTATAGTAAGCAAGTGGGGGTTAGGTGCCTTGCTCAAGGGCACCTCAGCCGTTACCCACCAGACCTGAGAATCGAACCAGCAACCTTCTGATCAGAAGTCCAACTCTCTAACCACTGGGCCACGACTGCCACAAATATATAAATATAAAACTCAACCACACAAACAGCTATTTTACTTTACTCAAAAGCACATCAAATAAAACTTAATTTGAGCATTTCTAAACCAGCCCCATTTAAAGCATGCTGTGAACTTAAACTCAACTAAACATTTTACATGATCACAACCAAAAAAATGTAACTCAACACAAATGTTGTTTTTCTATTACTAACATGCATTGGTCTTTGCAAAATTTCTCCTCCAAAATCCACAAACTATTCTGTTATATACACTACTGGTCAAAAGTTTGGGATCACTCACGCTTTCTTAATTTTTTTAATAATCCAGTGGGGTTTTTGTATGCACAAGGTGTCTGACACAGAGATCTGATCCCATCATCATCAAGTCTGTCTATTATTACATGAAGAAAGAGGAGAAAACTGAAACAAACTAAATCCAGAAGAACTGTGACAATTTCTCCAAGACGCCAGAAGACATGCACAGCTACCTGAAAAACTAGATGCAAGTGCATCGAGGACAAAAGCTGCTTTAAATGCAAAGGATAGTCGCACCAATTGTTGATTTCATTTAGTTAATAGAAATGAATTGATAAAGAAAATCTATTTATGACATTATTTTCAAATCATTTCCATTTCATAGAATTTTTACACAAGTGCTAAAACTTTCACAGTACTGCAGCTTTGCATGTAGATGACTTTAAACCTCTTGGAGAAATTGCCACAGTTCTTCTGGATTTAGTTTGGCTCAGTTTTTTCATCTTTCTTCATGTAATAATAGACAGACTTGATGATGATGAGATCAGATCTCTACTTGGAGCACCGGCTGCTGTCAGACTCTTTATGCATACAAAAATCTTACTGTATTAATACAAATAATGCAAAGGCATGTAAAAAAAAAATGTAAACTGATATTTCCTATTGACACACTACAGCAAATGATGTAAATAACCAGCTTAAAACCATTTATCTGGAGAGTAAATGTTAACGTGCCTAAGAATTTTGCACAGTACTGTATATACAGTATATAGACACAGAAAAAATTAAGAGACCATTCAAACTTTTCATTTCAAACCAGCATTTCTAGATGTATTGTGGTCATTCCAGTCCAGTGTATGGTGAATTGTAACAAAATACCCTACCCTACACTACACTCACACACCTACACTACGGTACACTACACACACCTACACTACGGTACACTACACACCCCTTACACTACGGTACACTACACACCCCTTACACTACAGTACACTACACACCCCTTACACTACGGTACACTACACACCCCTTACACTACAGTACACTACACACCCCTTACACTACGGTACACTACACACCCCTTACACTACAGTACACTACGCGGTGGTTTGCTGCGTCGGGTTGAAGAGGACTTGCTGAGCGTTTTGGAAGGCGTGGAAAGAACGAAAGGGGAACTGTGTGGTGGAGTTGTACAGGTGGGGAGGGATGGAGTGACCGATAGGCAGGCTGATCGGCAGACCGCGCATAAAATATTGCGAACCCCTAGAAAAACCCTATTGTGAAGCTCAGTGTCCAGTGCTCCCCAGTAAGGGCACTGGTTCCACTGAGCCACCCTGATTGCGCATTTGTCGTCGCAGCAGCTAACGCTCAGCAGTTGGGTCACCCGGCGGGAGCTGCGAGCTGAGACGCAGCCAGATGACCCAACTGCTGGATGCTCGCCTCTGGATGGTTAGGATCGCGGCCTAGGCTTGCTGAAGGCTTGCGGTGTCGGCCTGAAGAAGGATGGCCGGTGCGAGCCGTGGGGGCGGATTGCCCGGGCCTGGCGTATGGGGAGCTGCGTGTTTGACCTGGCTTGTTGGCTGCTTTCGTCATCAGAGACGACCTCTGTGGAGGTACTTTCGTCTGGAGTGAGGCATAGAGGCTGTACAGCTCCGACTTGTTCATCTTCCTGCTGTGATGGACATCGGCATTGTCCAAAGCCTGACGTAGGCTTGCGACGGTCCATTTTCCTATGGAAAACCCTAAGTTAAATTAAACATCATTATAAGGACAGTAGTAAATAGGATACACGGAATGACAAAAAGTGATTTATTACCATAATTTATTGCCCCCTGCCAGGTGTGCACTTTTGACCCCTTTGATTGTGCATCCTGTACGTGTATTTATGATACCCTTTGATCGTCCATCCGGCGCGTGTGTTTCTATGTTGACCTCTTGTTGTTGATGCAATGATATTATCCAGGCCTCAGTGTTTCACATCCGTTGAGCCTACGTGGGTATTTGCCCATAATGTCTATGAATGAAACAATACAATAAACCAGATAAAGAAATAAGAAGCACTGATGAAATGAGGTTTCAGTTATGTGTGGGTGTATGCTCTGACCCTTTCCATCTACACACACCCCTCCCCACCCCTCAAAAACAAAACAGTCTTCTGGGGTTGATTTGTCCCCTAATGTCTATAAATGAAACAATACAAAAAATGTTAAAGAAATAAGAAGCACTAATGACAAATAAAATAGTATTTTGAAGTTAGGTTTAATGTTTTAAAATACCTTTTAAAAGTATGCATTAAATAGTGATGCATGCAGTCCAGTTGTTAAGGTGAAATGTTGTTCCTGCTATGCTGCTTGTCACCCCGCATAAGCACCCCTCCCACCCCTTCCACCATAAACGATGCTTTCACCGGCCAGCATGGTGTGAAAGTCGTCTGCTCGGGGGTGAGTGAAAGAGAGTTAAAGTAAAATGGTAATGTGTTTGGGTGTGATGATTTTTTTCTATTGAGACTGGCTTCTTTGGTCTGGCTTCTTATTAATGACCCCTAAACAAAGTCTATGTTTGTGTATTTGATGATCTGGTACTCAAAGCTTAGCTTGGGTACTTTTACAAACTGTTGCTGTCTATCCCTCCCTCCCCATCTACCCACATGGCAATAGGTGAATCCCCCCTGCAAAGGTTGACAGAGAGGTCAGTCTCCCAACACAGGATGAAAATGTTTTACTCTGGGGTGTTTTACTCACAGGATGTTTTACTCACAGGATGAAAATGTTTTACTCTGGGGTTCTGGTATCTTATCAACGTGACCCCAAACAAAGTGTATGTTTGTGAAATTTTATGATCTGGTAATCAAAGCTTAGCTTTGGTACTTTTACAAACTGTTGCTGTCTATCCCTCCCTCCCCATCTACCCACATGGCAATAGGTGAATCCCCCCTGCAAAGGTTGACAGAGAGGTCAGTCTCCCAACACAGGATGAAAATGTTTTACTCTGGGGTTCTGGCATCTTATCAACGTGACCCCACAAACAAAAGTTTATGTTTGTAAATTTTTATGATCTGGTTATCACCCTGGCCATCCTGCCAGCCGGGGGTCCCTGTCTCACAACACCACATGATGCCTGGCTCTTGGTGCCGTGCTAGAGATTAATTAAAAGATTATGCCCGTGATGTTCATTCTAAGAGAGAGAGAGCTGGTTCCTGTTTTAACAAAAGATGAAAGGGTTTTAAGACTTTTGGGGTCTGTTGTGTAACAAACTACATTTTTATTAAAGGTCATGCCCCTGACATATCTTGCCACAAAATGTGAGCTTTTTTGTTAGGGCTAAACAATGCAATGTATTCAGACAAAAGGTGTAGGTATCAAGTTAAAGAATCATTAAACAAATATGTGTTTCTCCTTCCTGTCATGACTTACTCATGCATGGAGTGATACCGGGGGTGTCTACCAAGCATCTGGTAAAAAGATATAGCTTTTAACATTGTACTTTAATCAAAAGCTATTCAGAATGTTTATAACCCCGCTCAGGTTTGTGATCAGGCAAAACCTTCCTAGCAGACGCTGTCTGTATCCTAATATGCGTTCAAGCAGCCACATTATGTTATCAATAGAAAGAAATGCTAATTCCTAGTCGTGAACAGTTTGTTAGATCAAAGCAAGGGTGTCTCTGCAGATGGCCCCCCATTATTTAAATCTTTTAGCCTGCAGACTTACTGTCTCTAGCCTGTGAGAGAATGAAGCTGTTCTATACTGTTATGTAATTTAAGATTTTAAATAAAGCTATACACTCTTTTTTCCATTCAGCCTTTTTACTTTAAAAAGTCTTTTAACATAATCACTAAATGTGCTGTATCATGGGACAATTATTTTTAATGATTATATAGACACACAATATATCAACTAAAAGATCAGAGTCTCTGCCTTTAAAATAAAAGCAAGACTAATCTTCTATATTCATTTGTTCTTTTTATAACTTCTTAAATCTGGTTAGCTTTCTTCAAAAAATCTCATTTGAGCAAACAGCGTTTTATAAATAACTTTTAAAGAATCCGTCCAGATTACGCACAGATCTATGGTTAAAAAGCGCTAAGATATAAACTGTTTATATTCAAAGGGTAATAGCGACACCTACTGTACAAAGTCACAAACAGCTATTGTAGTAAAAAATAAAATAAAACGCCGTCACATGCAGCGAGCTGTTGCTGTTGTTTTTAAACGAGGGACGAATCAATGAGCTTTTTTATAATTGTTGAAACATGTTTATTGTTATTTTTAAAATGTATTTTACAGTTATATCGGACAATGTTTTGCCGTAGGTATTCGATATAGTTTCCATAGACATATAAAGTTAGGGAGGGTCTTGTTTTCAAGCAAATTATGCATGCCATACCATTGGGCGAGGCAAACCCCTCCTCCATTATTCAAAAGGCCTACAACTTGAATTTTGCGGAATTACATTAGAACTTATGCTGTACGAAGACTACTCTCTCTGGAAAACCTGAAAGGATAAAGAAAAACTTTTCTTTTTTAAACAATGGCTTCAAATTTAGCTGGTAAGTAGTTATATATATATATATTATTAAGATATCTACATGCTAAAATGTTTTATTTTATTTATCTTTTAATTTTTAACAGGGGTTTAATTTATATCTGTGATGTAGGGTTTTTTAAAACTCAGACGACGTTTGATTTAATTGATCAGCTTTGTAAGTATTGTTTTATTTGGTTTATGTTGTTAAAAGCATGAGGTTTGATTACATTTATTTAACACATTTATTCCAAATAGTGCGTACTACTCTGATCACAACTGAGCCTGAAATCGTCGATGGTAACAACGATGTGCAAGGTACGCATTGTATTGTGTTCTACTCACTTATTTTCTTAGTGTTTTGCTATAGCTGACTGAAAACCTAAAACTTTTTCTTAGTGTTTGCTATAGCTGACTGAAAACCTACAACTTTTTCATTAATTTATCGATGATAATGCGGGATTGCTAGTTTTGCGTAGGGACAATACCTCGTCGGGGGCTTCAAGAACTGTGAATCGTCTTAGCCTGACGCGCAGACGTGGCCGCGGCAATTTACATGCACCACCTCCGCCGCAATGTGTTTCAACACAAATTTGTGAACCGGTTGGTAAGTACTGATTTTAAGATAAATATTTTACTTTGAAAACGATGCTATTCCGTGCTAATATGATGTCTTAATGCGTCTAAACAGATTTCTACACGGAAAACTTGGTGGGGCCTGGAGCTAACCTAGTGAGCGTGAGTAGGGGGTTAGAATCCATCACTGAGGAACGTGATGCGGCTGTACCAGACCATACTGAATGCATAACCTCACCCGGGGGTCCTGGGACATCTGCCGATGTGGAGATATCTGGTCTAGAAGATTCCTCAGTTATTGAACAGCTTCCACCGTCAAACCAGAATCACTTCAACCAGGAGCTACTGCTGGAAATGCAAGAACAGTCTCGCAAGATACAATTAACTCTGAATTTCCACGATGAGATCTTGAGAAATATCTACGGGCGCATCGAGACATTATTTGCAAATTCTGTAGAACAGTGTCATGTGAACAGAATACTGCATGACCGCACAGACTCTATTCAAAACGAATTACAGACGATTGCCGAGAATCATCAAAGCGATTTAACGCAGAGACAACTCACGGTAAGACTGCTGGGGAATCTTAATCGATCTATTTTACACAAGGATAAAGCTTAATGTATCTGGTTTGAAAAGGTTCAGGTTTTATTTTACTGATTTTCTGATATTTCTTAATTATGTGTTTTAAAGATTGAGTTTTTATTTTTGTTAGTTGGTTCATTTTTAAAAAGCTATTTTGCGAGTTATTTCTTGAGTCATTGAACCTTTTTAATTTGCTGTGGTTTTTGTTCATTTTTAAAAGGCTATTTTGCGAGTTATTTCTTGAGGCATTGAACCTTTGTGTTTGCCGAACTTTTTAATTCGCGGTGTTTTGTTCATTTTTAAAAAGCTATTTCGTGAGTTATTGATTATATTAACATTTGTTGAACTTTTAACTTCTGAGCATTATTAATTTTAAAACTTTGATATTTTCTTTATGCAATGGTTTTATTAACATTTTGTGTTTGATATGCTTTTAAACGGGGTTTCCCGTAGATGATTTATTGGTGTCGATTATTTCAAGGTTATATTCTTTTTGTTTGATTATTTGACGTGTGATCAGAGGAGAATCTGGTTAAATTGAAATGATAAAATGGCTAGTAAAAGAGTGCATTCAGATAATGATTTACATAGTTGTCAACAGATGCGTTCTGTACGAGGTAGACATGAGCATTTGTCTATAACTGAACAGTTACAGGCCATTATTGACCAGCAGATTGGAGTTTTGGGGCCTGACTATGAAGATGTTGATATGGTATTACAAGATGTGCTAGGTTCAGATGCTGCAATAAATGACTCATCATCCCCTAACATCTGTGAAGGTTTGGAAGAAATAAATCAGAGCCAGAATGCTCATTTTGAAACAGAGGCTGATTTGTTGCAAGCCGGTAACGGTGTATTTAATAATTCTACAGATGCATTGCTAGATAACCCTATGGACCTAAGTCAAAATGATATAGACACACTTGTGAGAGCTGGTGGCTCAGTTGGTGATTATACTATCGTCCCCAGACCATATTTTAATGGTTTAGAAATTCATAGAAACATGAATTTGCGCGAAATCACTTCCACAGATTTGGCCGCATATACTATATTCGCACAAAATGCTTTGTCAGAAATTGTGTCGTTTTCCAAGCATTTGGGTGGTGAGGGGTCCTTCATAAACATCAGTCTCAGAGGCCCCAGCTTAAAATCGGATGTGAACGCTATATTGTCCCCTGACGATGACTATGATGAGAGTCATTTTATAGAACAGTTTGAAGGTGTAGTACAAAGTAATGAGGATGTGATGGCTGATGACAATTTGCAATTACATGTGTCCATAGCTAGAACTAGGAATGGCGGTGCTCGTAGGAAGATTACAGACATTGCCCATGATGAGGTGATTAAAAGAAAAAGAATGCATTTATTCTCCCCCAGCAACATGACGAACAATTTATGTTTTGCAATTTGTTTAGCACATTTTCTTGACCCCATGGCAGCCTATCATGAAATAGAAAATAGGTCTAGGGATATACAGACTGCATCAGGTCTCACATCTCAAGATTGTGTGGGGTTTAACCATGTGACAATGTTTGAGCGGACATTGAATGTAAAGATTGTGGTGTATTACAGGTCAAGTGATGGAAAATTAGTGTTGTATAAGACCCATGATGAACTAAATGACAATACGATGTTTCTATACCTGCATGATGGACATTATCATATGATAGAATCTTTGAATGCATTTGTTGGATCCCCGTACGTATGTCACTACTGTTACAGAGGCTATACAAGCAGACGGGCCCATGATTGTAAATTTGTTTGTTCTGTATGCAACGACAACCAGTGCTACAAACAGGTTAAAAAGACAATACATTGTCCTGACTGTTTGCGATACTGTAAATCAGAATATTGCTTTAATGCGCATAAAAAAGCTTCTGGTGTTCATCCTGATATTCAAGCTTATGCTCATGAGGATGATAATGATCAAGATGATGCTCAAGATGATGTTGTATTTGATGATCTATCTGATGCACAATTTGATATTCACACAGGTAGAGCACCTTGCGATACGACCAAATACTGTAGTAAATGTGGTAGACGTTATTATATATCGGCAGCAAAAAACCCCAAGCCACATAAATGTCCTGCAGAAAAATGTTTCCATTGTCTCGAGGATGTAAGTCACAATGGATCGCATGAGTGTTTTATACGGCCTATCCCCCTCGAAGAGAATAACGAAAACTACATATTCTATGATTTCGAAACACGTTGTGATAATGGTAAGCATGTTGCTAATTATGTATGTGCCATGACTTTTAATGGTGAGACATTTAAATGGGGTGGTGAACGCTGTATTGAACAATTCATCTGTAAGTTTAGACGGCCAAAATATAAAAACTATACATTTGTGGCTCACAATGGTGCGGGTTTTGATCATTTCTTAATCCTAGAATATTTCTGCACTGCAGGAATTGCCCTCAATATACTGATGCAGGGTTGCAGGCTAACCTTTATGTATGATAAGGCTTCCAGACAACGCTACATTGACAGCTTCTCATTCATGCCAATGGCCTTAGCAAAAGCACCTGCTGCATTTAATTTAACCAACACCGAGAAGGGTTACTTCCCCCACCTCTTCAATAGGTTGGAGAATCAATGTTATGTAGGCCCCTACCCATCCAAACATTACTACGGATACTCGACAATGTCAGACAGTGTCAGAGTAAAGTTTGATCAGTGGTATGCCACACTCGAAGGTAAGGTTTTTGACTTCAGGAAAGAAATTGAATTGTACTGTATGAACGATGTTGTTTTACTTAGTGAGGCTTGCCATAAGTACAGGAAAGAGTTCATTGAATGTACACGGTTAGACCCCTTCAGCTTTACGACTTTAGCGTCTTGCTGTATGGGTGTCTTCAAAACCCACTTTCTTCCACCTAAAACATTGGCCCTGACACACAATAATGCTTACATACACCAGCACAAGACATTCTCGAATGTTTCAATCGAGTGGCTTGAATATGTTAAAAAGACACGTGATGTAGACATTCACCATGCATTGAATCATGGTGAAGTGAAGTTTGGGAGTTTCTTTGTTGACGGCTATTATGAGCAAGATGGTGTGAGGAAAGCGTTAGCTTTTTGTCTGTGCTACTATCACGGACATGCCTCCTGTTACAGATCAGACTACATAAATCCCCAGTCCAAAATGCCTTTTGGTGTACATTTGAAAATGTTTAATGACAGGCTTGAAGTTTTAAAAAATGCACACAATCTCGACGTTGAGGTAATGTGGGAGTGTCGCTGGCGTGAGCTTAAGAAGACAGATCCAGATGTAATTAACTTTATGTCCACATACTCAGCCCCTGAAAGATTGAAACCACGTGATGCATTGTTTGGGGGGCGTACAAACGCTTACAAGCTGTACCACAAAGTTTCAGAGGGAGAGAAGATTAGGTATGTTGATTTCACCAGTCTGTATCCTTTTGTTCAGTCTCGAAGACCCTACCCCATCGGTCATCCTGAAATAATCTTTAAGGACTTTCAAAACCTTGAAGATTATTTTGGACTAATTAAGGCAACGGTCCTCCCACCCCGAAATCTGCTCCACCCGGTCCTTCCGTATCGCTACGGAGGCAAGCTAAATTTCCCGCTTTGTCGCACCTGTGTAGAGGAGCAAAGTAAAATCATACCTTGTATGCACACAGATGAGGAAAGAGCGATTTCAGGCACATGGGTGAGCCTTGAATTGTTAAAGGCTATTGAGAAGAACTATGTAGTTGTGAAAATCGATGAGGTCTGGCATTTCCCGCAAAGCTCTGACAAACTATTTTGTGACTATGTGAAAACATTTTTACAGTTTAAACAACAGGCGTCAGGTTATCCCTCACATGTCATCACAGCGAAGGACAAACAGGCCTATATTGATGATTATCTCCAGAAAGAGGACATCCAGCTAGACCCTCAAAAGATCTGCCATAACCCCGCCCGACGTTCAATTAACAAATTACTGCTTAATTCGTTGTGGGGGAGGTTCTCCCTCAGAGAGAACATGCCTTGCTGTAAGCTTTTGCAAAGTGAGTCAGATTTTTCTCATTTCATCTTTGGTTGTCAGTATGAGGTCAGATATTTCAGGTTTGTTTCTGACCAAGTAGCCTTGGTACAGTACCGACATGCTGAGGGGTCTATGTATGAAACTAAAGATGTTAATGTGTTTGTTGGAGCATTTACTACAGCGCATGCTCGGCTGGAGTTGTACAACCTCATGGACAGGTTAGGGGACAGACTACTGTATAGCGATACGGACAGTGTCATCTATGTGTCTAGAGATGGAGATTGGGAACCTCCTCTAGGACCTTATTTAGGCGACCTTACTAATGAACTTGATTCAGATGATTTTATTGTGGAATTTGCATCTGCCGGCCCCAAGACTTATGGTTATCGGACCGCTAAAGGTAAAGTAACAATGAAAGCAAAGGGTATAACGTTGAATTCACGAAACTCCAAAGTCATCACACTGGAGTCCTTAATTGGTCTTGTTGACAGCTTTGTGAAATCATCTGACAACACCTCTTGGCACACACAGAGACCATTGTCAGGAATAAAAAAAGGTTCACGCTGAAAAACAAGTCAGTTGTAAAAAATTTTAAGGTGGTTTATAACAAACGGCAGCTTCTCCCTGATTACACAACTCTACCTTATGGCTACTAATCATATTTTTGGGTATCGGGGTGTGCAAGACACAGAGGGTTTTGATTTTCGTTTTGAACACCCCTTCTCTTGCGTTATAAGCGGTCCAAGTAATAGCGGGAAAACTTTTTTTGTAAAAATGTTGTTACAAAATGCCAAGAGACTGATTTCTAAAAATATTGAAAATATTGTGTACATATATGATTGTTGGCAGCCTTTGTATGATGAATTGTTGAAAATGTATGATATTAAATTTATTGAAGGAATTCCGCAGAGTCTAAATGATGATCGATTGTTTCCCCCCAACAAAACAAATTTTCTAATTTTGGATGATGTTATGAAAGATGCTAGTGGTAATTCTGAAGTTGAAAGAGTATTCACAAATTATGTTCATCACAAAAATCTCAGTGCCTTGTATATTGTTCAGAACTTGTTTTGCCAAGGTAGGTCCAGCAGGACCATCAGTTTGAACACAAATTATTTGGTCCTGTTTAAGAATCCACGAGACAACACCCAAATTAATGTGTTAGCCAGACAGATGTACCCTCGAAACACCAAATTCTTTATGGAATGTTATCAAGATGCTACCAGCATTCCTTTCGGCTACCTAATGATTGACTTTAAAGCAAAAACACCCGAACAGTATCGTCTCAGAACAGAGCTGCTCTCACAAAATCCTGTTGTATACCTTCAGAAAAGAAAACACTAACATCGTTGGAAATGTCTGAAAGACTTGTAAGGAACCTGTCTCTTTTAAAGTTGATATTAAAGGCGACACCCAGACAAAGGCGGGTTATTTTAGAGGCGGCCTCAGACGAGTTCATTGTAACATTGTGTGAGGTAGCTCTTAACGTACTCCATGGTAATGTACCACTTACACCGAAACAATATCAGAGACTGAAGAGAAGAAGAACCGAAATCAAAATTGTTGCAGATAAGAAGGTTGGAGTTCTTAGAAAAAGGAGATTAATCAATCAACAAGGAGGATTTCTGTTACCCCTTTTAAGTGTGGCTATACCGTTTATAACCAGTTTGATTACCTCTAAATAATTTTGGTGATGGATTATGCCGAGAAGATGTTCTTAGTTCCACAAAACCAGCTGGATAAACTCAAGACTGGAACCCCCCGTGAGTCTATTCAACAGGTTGTGGAGAATGACCTGGACATGACTATAAGAAATATTCTTTACAGGAATGATCTGGAATCATATGAAAAGGCTAAGATGTATACCGCTGTTTTGCAGAGATTTTTAATACTTTCTAAACAAGGGGACAGGGAGACCAATACATTAACATTATCCCTTCCACAGTCTGCCCCTACTGAAAAAGAATATCCTTCTGTGTCAGACAGTGCGAGTGCCCAAGACACTTTGGATAATGTAGCGGAAGACATATTAAAGAATGTGCCAAAGAGGAGTGTTAAAAATGTTCGATACATTTTGGATAAGATGTCTAAAACCAGAGATGTAACATCCTGGGTTGAATCGGGAGAGTTTGTGTTTAAAGGTAGAGCAATCCCCGGTTCACACATGTTCGATTTAGTTAAAGGTGTAACGGCCCCGCAAAAGATTGCAGATGAACGGAGACCTCTGGGGTGGAACGAACTTCTGGAATCATTTGCTATTTTAAATATACCATACTCTATGGTCCCGAACCATCATGTCAGACATACAATTAACTCTTTCAAAACAATATCGTCACCTACTGCTGCCAGATCATATAAGAGAGGTAGAAAAAGAAAGAAAATGCATTCGGACACAGCTTCATCACAATCAAATCATTCAGAAAATGGTTTATCTCAATCACCTATGCTTAACAGGGTACAGTGGTTAAGTTTTTAAACTCTAACATTGTATTGTTGAATGTTTTGCATGTAAATAAAAATTCAAAAGATGAAATTTCTGTTTCTTAGTGTTTTATTGAAATTTTGTAGACATGAACATTTCACCTGTTTGCACACACTGAATACACTTGACAACATTTTCATTACATTGAACATGTTTAAGTTTTTTTACAAAAGCTGTCACATATTTATCATTTTTTTAAAAATCATCGCTATACAAATTCAACACATAATTATAATCAAGACCTTTTGCCATGTGGTATAGAAAAAATACACAATGCTGACCGCAAGTATCTGATGAAAAATCTTGTACTTGTTTAGTCGAATGTTGTAACTCCTTAGAATTGCGTTTTAAAAAGTTTTTGATATCTGCCGGAAAACCATGGTAATCTGGTTTATTACCAAAGCTGTCAAAAAAACAGCCTACACCATGCTCATTTATGTAGATGGCTAACCAGTGTTGACCCGGTAATCCAGAAGGATGTGTGTTCAATATAACCATCGATGGCAACTTTCTTAAAGCCTCTTTGGGTAGATAGTCGCATGGTAACACACCAAGGAAGTGAATATTGCAGGAAACCTTGTCCATGATCCCCGTAAGCTGTACTGTATTCATTTGTGTATTAATAGTAATCAACCAGGATCTGTCGACGATTTGATACCTCAATGACACTGTCAAATGTAGCATAGAGAATTCAATTTATTGTTCGGGGTAGTGGCTGTCTAAAACGTGCCTCCAGTCTAATATTTCCACTCTTGATAAGTGAAATGTGCTGACCGCACTCCTCATCGGGGGTGAGATTGAATGCGTAGAGGGTATACCCGTGCAGGAAGTCCTCTCTGTCAATAGACAGAGCCTGATTTTTAAGATGTCTTCCAGATGACAAAGCTAACTGGTAAAATTCCCTCACTGCAGATCCACTTTCATAGTCAGGTTGTAGTGGCTTTGCAGGGTGTTGTTGCCCATCCACATAAATGGCTAGAAATTCGAGGTCATAGTTTTTAAACGTAAAGGGGTTTTTATCATATGCTCCTACAAATGAGTCATTATCGACCATCGCTAATACGATAGATTTTGGTAAAGTCCCTAAGAAAAGGTTTTCTTGATTGCTGACTCTCGACCCTTGTGGTAGGGAATACGTTTTCAGACATACTCTGTCGATGGGGTACTTGGCGGTGGTAGAGAGCAGTGCTTGGGCATGACCCAGCCTTACAGCCGGTGACACTGACACTTTTTTCACAAATAGCGATGCTGACATGATGTTTAGTTTATAAGCCACAGCGTCACTCCTCATCAAACAAAATTCATCTTTACCTCTGGTCATCCGAATTTTAATGTCCACCCCATTAAGCATCAGTTTTTCTTGAAAGAAAATATCACTGTGAATAGGTGTAAGAAGCTCGATCACATTACTAGCATTGGTAAAGGCCGCTCTCTTAGTCAGACCACGATTCTCCCCAGCAGGGTCCGCAACATCCATATGCCCTGCAGTGTCTTTGTAAAAGAGCCCCGCGGAGAAGGGCATCTTCTCAAGGGCATCTTTACCATAATTGGTAAGACATTCTATTATACATCGATAAGGATGTGTGCTAGAACTCTGTGATATAAGCCGATCCCCAAGCGAAACATCTACTTGTGAAAATATTGTAGCTCCTGGATAGTTAATAAGCCCCACGGGGATCCATCAGCAATATCTGTACCATTGGCATTAGTGATTTTGAGGCGTAAAAACAACAATGTGTTGTTCAGATCCACATAATCCTCGCCAGTCCCCGCAATAAAAAATTCCAAAGGTGTTGAGTCCGAAATCGCTGATAAAGGTGGTACTTCTATATATGTATTTTTTTCAATAGCGGTTTGTGTCAGCGGTACTGTAAACAGATCCAGTTCGCTTTTTAAACACTCTTCTGACATACTGTGTAGTAAGGCCATGGTCTAAAATATTGCTTTAACAGACTTCTTTCTTCTTTTTGCAGCAGATCCCTTTGCTGTCTTCTTGCGCTTGCGTTTAGCAACTGACGTTTTCTTTGGTAGTCGTTTTGTTTTCTTCTGCGGCTGGCCACTCCTCCGTACCCCTGGTGGTCTAGACATTCTCTTGCGAGTCATTACCATTAACCCTGATCCGTCTTGGGTATTGTTGTTGTTGTTATTAAAAGAATGTGATAATGTATGACTAACAACGTCACTTAGTATGTTTTTCGCAGCTGATTTGAGATGCGGCTTAGCTATGCTAAACCCCCGTTTTAGTAATGGTACGGCCATTCTAAAGAGACCACGAAAAAGGCCTCCCAAACCAGCTCCATACATAACCCCGCCCCCTGAATAACCGGGGATACCATTACCTGCCTGATTCTGATAATAGGCTACGTAACGCATGGGGTCAGCATTATGGTTGTTGAAATAAACCATTTTCCAATCGCTTTTAAAAAATACGCTGTTTCACGGGTCTAAAGTGTAATTTAGTACACACCTTTCCGTAACTGAAACGCACGTCTTGATTTTGATCGTCTTTCACTTGTATGCTGATCTCGGTGATGGAGTTTTTATTAACTGTAACGTAATGCGGACGGTCGTATCTGACACAATACACTTTGTTACTCTCACCTTCTATATGGACACACCTTAGTAGGGGACGTGATAATCACCAACTGATTGATATTCTATTATGTCCGTGTATATATACATGGTGTAGAACCCCCCATTTATGTCTGCTTGATGGGGTGCATATGTCACAGTCTTGTCAATAGTCTCTATAGCAACCCCCGCTTTTAATCCTAAAATAATAGCCAGCTTCCCATAAAATCTCAATGATGTCTTCGGAGGGGCCTTCAGAAACACTTTGTTTTGAACATGGTCAAACCCAAAACTCACCCCCGATGGCAGGTGTGCATTGATCTCCCTGATCAAGAAAACAATGTCATCATAATATCCAGACTTTATCCTATAAAGAGTGTTTGACATCTTTGGGTCTCGGTTGACGAAAATCTCAATTTCTTTGCCTTCAGGAAGGTAATCGGCAATATGCCTATCACTATCTGTAGGTGATGCGCCGCCCTGGTCAAGAATAAATGCTGCATCCTCCTCGGTAAATGTGTACCATGACACCGGATATTCAAATTCTATCAATCCAACTTCCCATTCTCCTTTCAGGTTTATAGCTCTCGCTAAGAGGGTCGTATAATTAGATATTTTATTCCCCGGATAAGCAACTAGAGATGCATTGCAGGGCAATGTAACATAAAATCCACCCTCAGCCATGGCAGGTCTTTACATGAATGAGTGCAGTCTATGCAGGTCACTTGTTTTTATGGTTTCTGTACGTCAACCAATTCTTTTTGATCAATCCATGATGCAAATTTCACAGGCCATCCAAGCCATTGCACCAGTAACAATGTTTTACCCCCTTTCTTCTTCTTGTCTAAAACCTTTTCAACTTTAAATGCCTTGTTTTTACTGACAAGTATTTTTTGCATTTCTTTCTCATAAAAAACGCCATCAATAACATCGCCATCGTAATCACTTAATCTGTACACAGGAGGGTCTCGTGGGATGCATGCAGTTATAGTGAAAAACTCCTGCGTGTAGTTTTCCTCATAGCCCTTGGCAAATGGTCCTCTTACTTTAGAAATTCGAACAACATCACCAAGTTTGTATTTAAACACAGGCTTGATACGGCGAGATCTGCTATCGCCATATAGATTATGTAGGACCACAGATTCGTTTTCTTTGTTTACATCAATAGGTCTCATCTTAATGCTCCTATGATAGCTGGCGTTGTACCCCTGCGTTATGTCTTGAAGTATGTCGATATAGCGCTTTGAGTTTGTAGCTGTTAAATACCTCCACATTCTACTTTTTAAGGTTCTATTAAAACGTTCAACAACACATGACTTCAATTCAGAGGCTGTTGCAAAATGTGTAATGTTATACTTTTTGACTATGTTCTGAAAGTGTTTGTTAAAGAATTCCGAGCCGTTATCCGTCTGTAAAATGCGGGGCAAGCGATTGTCAGACAGTATGGATTGAAAAGCTTTAGCAACCTCAATGCCTGTTTTGTTTTTTAACACGCGTGTCCATGCATATTTACTAAACAGATCTATACATGTCAACAGAAAATGGTTGTTGTCATTCTCCTTGGCATATGCCGACATATCCACAAGATCGGCCTGAAACTGCATGTCAATACCATAGACAAAAACCCTATTCCTTTTGTATTTTAGAGGGGCAGTTTTATGTAGTGTGTAAGCATCCTCACCGGAGAGCCAGTCTGATAATTTTTTATCAGTTAAACGAACACCCGTTTCTTTGAAAACAGCATCTTTTAAACGCTTTTTACCTCCTAAAGAACCAGGGTTTGAAGGTGTGTAATAAATCTTTCTCATTTCTTCTTCAGACATATTGCTACACCAGCGTCCACAAGCAAATAACACAGATTGTTTAAGACATGTGAGTTTTTATTTCACAAACAGTTAAAGAAAATACGTCATACATCATCAAGGTAGTGTAGAAATTTTATACACATCACAATGTTTTTCTCAAGAATGTAATCAACCAATAAATCAATAAGGTCAAAAACATCAGCCTTAGCATTTCTTGACAATGTAAGTACACATAAATCAGTTACATATGTACACATGCATAATATGTCTGCAATTCTAATACAAATGCCACATTCAGTCATTAGGTCTAAAATTTTTCTGATAGTTACAGAAATTGGTTCACCCGCATTAATGCACAAACGCATCATATCAGTCCATTCATTTGACACATTTCTTACAACAGACATTTGTTTCTTGAGGTTTGTAAGACGTTTAGCATCCACACCACATTTGTTTACAACTACAACAGATACATCGACACCATCATTAACAATCTCGCACAAAAGGTTGGTCATTTCACATCTTATACGCCGTTTAAGTAGACACTTAGCCAAGCCAGATGTAAAACAGTTATTCCCCATAGCGTTATTATTATTAGTCCGTTTGTACGAAGCCTTTCCAGCTATCCACTGCATCATAGACAAGCTTTTCACTGTTGGCATCCACAAGTTTTTCCCTGACTTGATGAAGCTTTCCCACAATGTAGACCTCGTCTCGCAGTTCGTGCAAAATAGTGTCCACTGACCCCTGAATCCTCTGGGGGTGAACCCTTAAACCACAACGACACAGTGCTTGAGCTATGATGTGTTTAAGCTCCGGCTTGATCAGGCCCCTTGACAGTTCCTCAAAGTATGTTTCGAAGAAATAGGCATCAGGTTCAAACAGACAGCTGTGTCTTAGCTGGCTAGGGTGGTCAACTTCGCAGCCAACACAGAGTTGTTTCAACTTTTTGTTGATAAGATGTTCCAGAAGGACCACAACAGTTGCTTTTATGATTTTGAAGCCGTCAGAGTGGATACATCCGTCGGTTTTGTCTGCTCCCTGAAAGAGAGCTGCTCCTGCTGTTGTGCCCTCGCTGTCGTATGGTGTTGTGAGGAAAGTCAGATTATGATAACCCAGATCTGTGCAAAATTTGTCCAGCCAGCTGTTGTCACAAATTGGTGTCTCGATATCCAGCACTGTTGCATTGTCATCGGGTATTGCTGGTGCCTTCCGTGGCATGACATTGAAACCAAAGGGAGCCAAAGTTTCTTGAGACATGTTGAGCGAATGTAGCGTACGTGCCAACTGGATACATTTTAAACCCCATAATAGGTGGGTGGGGTTAAGAGGAGGTCCTTGGAGTTAGCGACACACCTCTCGGGGTGGAACAACTTCACTTTAACGGAAGTGTAGCTATCATAGAGATCACACCATTTAAACATTTTATCGATACATGAAAAAATGTTGTCAAGCACTCGGACATCTTTCCATTGAAATAAAAACACCAAATCATAGTGTCTGTAATGCTCAGACTCTGGAATTGGCCACACATATTCACAGATATTTTTCTTGTTGCTGCAACGGAAAATATAAACACAGTCATCCGGTAATTTTTTACTATGATCGCCAACCACACGAAACCTTGTTTCAGGAATCACACTGTCCCACTCCGCAATGTACAAAGGGTTGTCACCACAGTCGTTCAAATCTCTCCAGACATAATTAAAAAATATAAACCAGTCTTTGGCAGGGAACAGCAGAGAGGGGTCCTGTGATGCGAAATCACCTCCAAAATCGAGGGCAGAGAGCTCGACGGTGCGCGATGCCTTGTCAAACATATACCTCCCCACACGATTACCAGACATAGAGAAATCACGTCTCATGAAATCTGCATCTTCATGGAGAAACTTTGTCAGACTAATATTCTGTCTTTTCTTAGGAGCAAAAGTCAACTTTTCATCCATTTCGACAGGTCCTCTTGTTGGCGATATACACATCACCTTTCGGGTGGTTTTAGGAGTCTTTGGAACAGCCATTGTATCACTACACTTGATTGTTTAAAATAGCGTTTTCTAAAACATTGTTTAAATACCCATGTAGGTTCGGGTGGGGCGTAAAACACTGAGGCCTGGATAATATCATTGCATCAACAACAAGAGGTCAACATAGAAACACACGCGCCGGATGGACGATCAAAGGGTATCATAAATACACGTACAGGATGCACAATCAAAGGGGTCAAAAGTGCACACCTGGCAGGGGGTAATAAATTATGGTAATAAATCACTTTTTGTCATTCCGTGTATCCTATTTACTACTAAGGACAGTTTCTTCAAACCAGAAAAAAATGTGGTTTATAGGTACTACACTTTTCCATTTTTGTTAGAAAGCTCTAGCACAAAAGAAATGGTTTTAAAAATCATGGCTTTAAAACTTCAGATTTTTTTTACCTATTTACAAGGACATATGTCCTAAAAGACAGAAACCAGGAAGGACTAGATGATGTCACAATGACATCGCAGTTCATTAGAATATACAAAAAATATGACTACACACTGCACTTCAAAGACAGATGGGTTTAAAAGGACAACAAGTTGTCTTTGACATAACAGTTCATTATTACTACACAATAACAAAGCCAGAAAAATGTGTCTTTCAAGATCTGATGAAATCAAAATGGGCAACTCATAAAATTAAAACATGAAATTGATTTTC
Organism: Oreonectes daqikongensis; assembly: GCA_026939265.1. Taxonomy (NCBI): domain Eukaryota; kingdom Metazoa; phylum Chordata; class Actinopteri; order Cypriniformes; family Nemacheilidae; genus Oreonectes; species Oreonectes daqikongensis. The sequence continues at coordinate 1,882,209 of JAOTQM010000133.1, read as the reverse complement.
ATGACTGTACTTTTTAGTAGAGATTCAAATATTAAGCACAAGCACCTGAACCTGCCAATTTAATGCATTCAAAACTTTAACATTAACTTTAGTATGGGTACTGCAAAAACATGAACTAATAAATGGTAAATGATTTGTCTAAATAGCAGAAGTATGTTTACACATCACAATAAACAAAGATCAAATGTGTAACCTAAACAGCTTGGTTGTGAGATTATGAATAATTTGTTAACATGAATAATGTGTGAAGTAACTGCAATCACCAGTAATATTTTAACAACCTTTGTAAATGTAAACATATGCCTTAGATAATATATGAATGTAAGTTTACTGACATTAAGCCTTCATACATTAACAAACAAGCTGTTAATTGTTTGATACCATACATTACCATCATTTGTAGTTCTTTAAACTGTGTTACGTGAATTGAAAAGGTAATAACATTTGTAAGCATTTTAATATGCATTAACTGATGATCTGCTATTTATTAAGTGATGTTCAATTAAACCATTAGTAAGCATAACCAAAACATTATCTCATATTTCTAGCTATGTGAATATATAGTAACTAATGATTAGTTAAGCATTAAGTAATGTTTGTTAATGATTTACTAATGAAAGTTATTATAAAGTGTCACTAAAGTTATTCACTTGGGCAGATGGATTGTGTAAGAAAACATTATGATGAAGATCATGTCAATAAAGAAGTTTATTGTAGCGTTGCAGTCACAAAGCACTTGATGCACTTTGGGTTCAGCGGAGTCAGAATGAACCCAGAACAGTATCAACAGTGGCACTTTGTACTATTCCTTCAAACCAGCTTTCTCACATATCATGTAAATGAAGTGAATGAAATGTGAATCAAGGATAAGAATACCTCTATGATAATGAAGTCTTTCTTTCTATTTTGGAGTGAAATCTGTTCAGAGACTCTGTAAAGTCTTACAGTCCCCTCTTGGCCCAAAAGAAGCATCACATCTACTCCCTTGACACAGATTACACCTCCTATCGGGCAGGTGCCCAGTGGCGGAGAATCTTACCCATCATTGGGTCATCACCTCATGCACACTGGTTACTGCTCCATCCAATCAGTTACTTATATCTCTCTTGTATTAAATATCCTTTGGGTTTGAAAGAGACGCATTCAAGAAAGTATTTCTTAAAGTCTCATGTGCATCTGTTTCTCCGTTTAGTCATTTTGTCTTCTGTTTGTCTCGCCTAAAGTTCATTCGTTTCTATTAATTCAGTTTTATTTGGGCTTCTGGAGGTCTCATGTTGGAGAATCTTTGATCTGTGGTGGGTGTCTGGATATTTGGTCCCTCTGTTCTGTGGGAAGTTTTCAGGCTCCAGGAGTAGGATCTTCAGACATTCTGCATTCCAGTGAAACATCTCAATGCTCTTGATCTGAAATGGGAACTAAAAGAAGAGGTTGCCCCCCCTTCCTCCACAGGAATCCTAAACATTCTATACATTAAACAATTACAACATTTATCACAAGCTATTAAACATCACTAATGTAATTAATGTATTAAGTCAACCTTCTAAACCTAAGTGTCTCACTACTTCAGACACGCTGTAAAGCCCATATGGCTGCTATATTGATATGTTTATGTTATCAGCACAATAAACCACCACATCAATCTGCTAATAAAAGAAAACCTATACTTGACCTTTATCCCTGCTTAAACCACTCGTGATCTATGAACTGGTCTAATGTTGGCCTGTCGGCTGGTTCAAATGACCTGCTCCATTTCATCAAGTCATTGCACGCTGTAGAGGCAAGAACACCGATTGGTCGCGCATGTCGTCATATATGACAATAGCTGCTGAAATATGTAGTACATTTGAAGAAGCTGCATTTGGTGAGAACTCCCAGAGTGTTGGGTTTGCATTTAAACAATAATTGTTTTGTCTTACCTTCAGATACACCGTTAAAGCCATCTTTATTACAGCGCAGTATGTAATACAGCAAATCTCCCAAGTTGTTGACAGTTTCTGCAACCGCATGAGTTCGGTCTATAATGTAAGCAAACATTTCATTAGCAAAAGTCGCAGTATGTTGTGCTATTAGAACACAAAGCTTGTCTCTGGGCTTAATGCTTCAGCAACACAGAAACTCAACTCACCACAGTAATGATATTCTTCTTCGCCGCTGCTGTTTGTGATAATCTGGCTGATCCCAAAGTCTATTAATTTGATTTGCAGCGTCTCTGTATTGACCAGTATGTTCTCGTCCCTCACGTCATTATGGTTGACACCGTGGTCAACACAGTATTTGGCTGCGATGAACGCTTGGAGCATGAAATGACGTGCCAGCGTTTCATCCAGACCATCTTGATGATGGCGATCAATGAACTCGTCCAAGTTTATGTAGATCTCAGAGAATTCCATAATGATGATAAGCTGGTCTTTTTCTTTAAACCAGTCCAACATTTCCATGATGTATGGGCATTTCTCAGATTGTTGTAGCAGCAGATTTACAGCCACTTCATAGGGCACAGGCTTGGAATACCCAGGCTGGTAAAAAAACATGAATAAAGGTTAGCTGACCGTATATTTGAATATCAATGAATCGTTTGTCTTGAGATACAGTGGGGTCTAAAAGTCTGAGATCACTATTGAAAATACATTTACATTACGTTTACATTTATGTATTTGGCAGACGTTTTTATCCAAAGCGACTTACATTGCATTATACATTTTTTTGTATAATTTGTAAAATTCATTTATTATTTGTCTTATTTGTTACGTTCCCTTTGGAAACATATGCTGGAGCTGACATAAACAAAACCTGAGGTTTCATGTTCATCTCAGCATGCTTTTAAAATGTCTCAAACAGCTTTAACACACAAGAAAATTATGTCAACCTAGAAATAGTGCCGAACGTTTTCTCTTCATTTGACACAGTCCCAGACTTTTGGACCCCACTGTATATATTTTAGATATATAAAATTTTTCCAACTCACAACACAAATATCAAAGTTGAAGTCAATGCTATGAATCATTTTGATGGCGACCTGCAAATGGAAAAGAATGACACGTAAGTTTTACAGCGGTGCATTGCACATTTTACAGTCTGTAGATTCATTTCTGCATATTTGGATCAAAACACTGAACATGCATCACTGTTACCACACAAGAGGACACATTTTTGAAGAATACAGCAAAGTCATTTATACATCTTGGCCATCGGATCTGCGCATCCCCCATTTCACACGGCAGGTGCTGCCTCATCTTAGGTTGTATAGCAGTTCATAAAGTGATGAAAATGAACCTAAAAACAATAAATACAAAACAAAAATATGAGATTCTTGTTTCTTTGTCTCACTCCAAAAGCAGTGTTACTCGTGATTTAAGAGAAAACAAATATTCATTAAAAATAGAGAGAGCACAACCAGGAACAGCAGTAAAGCTGAAAATAAATTGCAGGACAGAATGAAAATAAACCTGAACATAATAGCTGTATACTCACGAGATGTCTGATGTTCCTTGGAAGCTGTCGACTGGACACCAGATGGACCTGGCTGAGGATCATCTGGATCTTCAAGAGGCGTTTGCTCCCAATCACATGAACCAGTGATGGAATCACATGAACCAGTGAAGGAATCACATGAACCAGTGAAGGAATCACATGAACCAGTGAAGGAGTCACATAAACCAGTGATGGAATCACATGAACCAGTGATGGAATCACATGAACCAGTGATGGAATCAGCTGAGTCCTGCACGCTCACTGGCTCAAAAACACATGAATGTGTCTGGACAATTGGATCTGGCTGAAGATCTGATGGATCCGGAACAAAAGGTACACCAGAAATTTTAACAGCTAAATTTGTCTTAAATATTCGTCTGTTGAACGTCAAACTTCTCAAACAGCTGGACATCTTTGCCATTGTAAACACAACAAGTATAATCTGCTTATCAAACTACACCTCACTATTATCTAACACATTATTACTGTACAGTAAGGGTTACACTGGCACTTTGACAGACATGATGTAAATGTACTTAAGTTACTTCAGCTGATATAAAAACTTCTACATCCACAATAAACAATCCACATTCTCTCTGAAGCCGTGTGCTCCATGTTAGACAGACCTGATCGGTGGTCAGCAGGTTCTTCAGGAGCTGTCGGCTCGAGTCCAGATGAAAGTGGCTGAGGATCATCTGGATCTTCAAGAGGCGTTTGCTCCCAATTACAGGAACCAGGAAGGAAATCCTCTATGTCCTGTAAGACCAGTGGCTCAAAAACACATGAATGTGTCTGGACAATTGGATCTGGCTGTAGATCTGATGGATCCGGAACAAAAGGAACCACTTTGTTCTTTCGGGAGCGAGAGAAGGTGCCCTTTATAGCCCGCCATGCTCTCTTAAAGCAGGCACGGCTCTTCTGTTTCTTTTGCCTTTTTGTTTGTTGTTCTACAAGAAAAAAATGGAAAAAGTAAAAAGACAAGTAATAGAAATGACCAACAGATATCAGAAATATATCACTTAACAGACAAATACACAAAAGCTACTATCAGGGCCAGCGAAGACTAATTTACATCTATATCTATATAAGTAGCTCTCTAATTTGGTGCTTAAATATGATACAATTAACATGATACGCTTCCCAAATAAAACATGCAGCACACCTTAAGGCTTGTACGTTTCGGTTTGGATTTGTTTTAAAAAACTACATTTAAATATTTATCTGTTGAATTTCAAACCTCTCAAACAGCTGGACATCTTTGCCATTGCAAACATCACAGTAAAATCTGCTTATCAAGCTACACCTCACTATTATCTCACTATTATCTCACTATTATCTCACTATTATCTCACTATTATCTCACTATTATCTAAAACATTATTCTTGTACAGTAACGGTTACACTGGCACTTTGACAGACATGATGTAAATGTACTTAAGTTACTTCAGCTGATATAAAAACTTCTACATCCACAATAAACAATCCACATTCTCTCTGAAGCTGTGTGCTCCATGTTAGACAGACCTGATCGGTGGTCAGCAGGTTCTTCAGGAGCTGTCGGCTCGAGTCCAGATGAACCTGGCTGAGGATCATCTGGATCTTCAAGAGGCGTTTGCTCCCAATTACAGGAACCAGGAAGGAAATCCTCTATGTCCTCTAAGACCAGTGGCTCAAAAACACATGAATGTGTCTGGACAATTGGATCTGGCTGTAGATCTGATGGATCCGGAACAAAAGGAACCACTTTGTTCTTTCGGGAGCGAGAGAAGGTGCCCTTTATAGCCCGCCATGCTCTCTTAAAGCAGCTACCCTTCATTTTGATTTCTTTTGTTTGTTGTTCTACAAAATAAAATCAGAGAAAAATAAATGACAATGAGCATTAGAGGCCAGAAATATATCACTTAACCGTCAATCATCTAAATTTGTCAGATATCAAGTTGTTGAATGTCAAATATCACAAAGAGCAGGACATGCAACCACTGTATATCCTGCACTTGCTGCTATTGCACTTCTGGTTAGACCTAAACTGCATTTCGTTGCCTTGTACTTGTACATGTGTAATGACAATAAAGTTGAATCTAATCTAATCTCTGCTGGAATAAACTGCATATACACCTCACTATTATCTAACACATTATTACTGTACAGTAACGGTTACACTGGCACTTTGACAGACATGTTGTAAATAAATATTATACAATTCTATAGATTAATCTAATCTATTAGTGAAATTAGCATTTCAACTTTAGGTTTTTGTTACAAGTGTGATTTACAAATGTTACTTCATCTGATATAAATAAGGATTAGACTTCCACTACCACCCTAAACAATCCAAATTCTCTCTGAAAATCGACTCTAGATGCTTATGTATACAAGTCATTAATACTATATTAATACTCCATTTATGTTTATACAAAAATATCAAATGAACTAAAACTAAACACAATCATAGGGTGTCAACTTGAAAATATTTTAAAACACATCCAATCACAGTCCTGATGTTGTGCGAGACTACACAGTGTAATACTAGTCAGTCAACGTAAGTAATTATTTTTAATGATTTATTTTAAACAATGTCATTGTAATGGTGTGACTAACTTGAGTTGTTCTCCATATGGTTTCTTGTAGAAAAAATAGCTTCTTGCAGTCTGACCGCAACTAATCTTCAAAACAGAGCGAATACAGAAACGCGCGGATACGTCATCAGCACACGATTCACGGAAAGAATATAGTTCATATGAACAACAATCTCAATAACGGTAACTTTTCAAAATATATTACATTCGGCCACGGAATTATTATTATACATATTATTACTCGAAACATAACTTGAAACATAATTATTAATATAAATGACTAATTAAACAGCCGCAAAACAGCACGCAAACCTTCAGCAGAGCTTCCTCATTAATTATGCAAACAACAGCCAATAGAACGTTTCCAGCAGCAGACTCTTCAATATTGTTATATTTCCGTTATTAAAACAGTTCCGTTTACTGGGATTAAAATAAGCAAAGTGTTTGTAAGATGATGCAAAAAACGATTACAGCAAAACAAGATATAATTCATACCTTTGTCTTCTTTCATCGCCCATTATGCGTGTGCGCGTGGGGAGGATGCTTCCTGTTTGCCGCTTTATCTCTTTAGTTAGAGTTAGAAAGTTAACGCAAAAGCTCCCAAACAGACGTTATAACACTTTAATGTCGTTTTATAGCGCATAATGTCAACGAGCAATGTCTAAATTATTTCACAGTGACCGCACGGCCCAAGAGTCTGTAAATGTTCCTCACTATACAAAGTTGGACAGCGACATCTACTGGGCTGATGACAGGGAAGTTAGACCGCTGTAAAAAATGATTCATGGCCTCAGTAAATATGGCTTAATAAAATACGTTTTGCACATTACTTCATTTCTTGCCATTATAATTCAAAATTTCGTCCACACTGATGTGACGCGACAAATATATTGTTCTTAACGGGTTTGTCGCTACAGTAAATTTCCTCATAAACAGTGTAAAGGTCACCGAAAGGTGGCGCAATGCTGCAAAGCAAACACGTTATATGATCAATCATGGAGAAATAAGGTAAAAACGGACCAGTGAAATATTTTACAAATCAGAATCAGATTACAGTTTATAAATGTAAGACGCCAGTTAGAATATGTGACCCTGTCTGTGAAAACCCAGCTAAAGTCATTTTTTGGGATTTGCTGTCTGCTGCATAATATCATCGTACACAGAGTAAAGAACATTCTGTGAAATTTCATCTTGATATCTTTAATATTGACTGTGAAAATCATGTTTTGGAGAAATTCCAATGTAAAGACAAGCTTATATTTAAAGCTGAAATACACTTGCACTATAATTTTCCTGTCTATATGTCATATATCATATTAAAGCTGAGATTCTCTAGTTTTCAGTGATATAAGACACATCTATGGAACAATTCTTAAAGTGTTTTTTATTATGTGCATGTTCAAAAAGCATAAAACAATTAAACAAATGAGTTACCACAAGAGCTTGATTGTATAGCAACAATAGCCAGTTCAATTAACTAGTATATATATATATTAAACAAGTAAATAAATATCCGTCTCTTCAGTTCACGCAGCGTCAAAGTTTGTATATGGAAGTCAAGCCACTCGGCGGCCAATTTGCGACGCTGCCGTGCAGCTATTTCAGTCTTAGCAAGAGCAAAGTTCTATCTACTTGAATGTGGGCGGTAGATATTTCTAAAAGCGCTGTCCCAATTAAATAACATATTTCCCATCAATAATTAAACATGACATCAACTATAACATACATTTTGTTTCCTAAGCTTTAACTGCGCTGGAAATCACTTTTAAAATGCCGCTTCAGCTTCTGTTAAGGTGAATCACGTGATCCCTGTATTCACTCCCCGTTCATTTTAACGGCAGTGGCGCATCTTGTTGGTATCTATTATCTTTGGCCGTGTCACTGTAAGTTTCAGATCTCATCATGGCAGCATTCAAAAACCGAATTATTTCGGCAGGTAGGAGTTTTAAAGTGTATTCAAAACAAGATGTTTATCTTGTCAGAAGTTGAGATAAAAAATAATAATAATTAGCCGTTTCTGCTATTTTGGTTGATGATGCAATATATTCGTGCAGAAAGAACCCGGCTAAAGTCGCAAGTTTTTTGCCTTGCACCGCACTGTCCTGATTTTTGCTCGTGAGGTTTAATATTATGGTCTGTTTTAACTTTCTAGTGGTAAAAATGTAGTTTCTGAAACAAATGATACAAGAATCATGAGGTGTTTCTGCGCATAAAGTAAACAAAGAGACTATCAAAATCAATGTTGAGGTATTTTTTTGGTCTAAATAATAAAATGTAGTGTCAATAAATCTATTAATTTCAGTGTTTATCAAGTTAAATAACAAGTTGGTCAATGAATGTTGAAGGATATTTGCTCTGTCATTTACAGCAATAAACACAAATGGCATATTTGTGTCATTTTTATGGCTATCACAACTATAAAGCCTATTAGTAATATTTACAGTATAAATTCATCTGATGTGAGATCTGAAAATCTTATATTAAGGGTGACGTGTGCTTAATGCTTAACTGACTGTAATTAGAGTAGAAATAACCCAGCAGCTGTTCTGTCCAATATTTACCCAGCATGGGTCAAAAACAACCCAGCACTTTTTAGTGTATTTTTCTTACAGAAAGTCTAAGATATCTGCAATATGTCACTTGAACTAATGTTTCTAACTGCTTTTCCATGATCTTTGTGAGGTGGAGGTTGTATATGATGCTTGTTCTGAAAGTGGACGGGTAAATGCTGCCCTTATATAGATTGCAGCATGTTCAGAGAAAGATTAAGCTGCCTAAACTTAGTTGTTACAACTGCAATAAAAACACTTCTCAATTACTACCGATTTGTTTTGATTTTTGTAGGTCTCATGATGTGGGTCAGGACGGTTTGGAAAGAGCCAAAAAGAGCCACGCTACAGCACTTCATGCCAGCGGTCCCACACTCCACGCTACAGCACTTCATGGTCCTCTATCTTCTGTCTGATATTCGGGCAAAGCTGTCAGAGGTGGGCCAAAACCGTGAGCCTCCAGAGTCTCAGTTCCACCTTGAGAAGATGAACAGCAGGCGTGAGCTGAAAAATCTGGAAGGGCAACTGGCCGATGAAGAAGAGAGGAATCTGATGGTCAGTATAACTATGCCAGGCCAATAGTAATACTGTTCTTTCTGTGTTCCTGATAGTGAAAAAATGACTTTTCAGGTGTCTTGGTTAGTGAGAATTGGGGTGCAAACCTTGAGGACTGTGTAAAAAATGTGATGAAAAGGTAAATGATACAGAAATAAAAAAATTTCCTGTTGCTTTGGTGCATTTCTCAGATCACTGTTCTAGATCAACTATCACATCATCTAATTCAGAGCTTAATATTTTGATTTAGCCTAGCCACGGCCCCCCTGCAATAACGCTATGGCCCACAGTTTGGGAAGCACTGATCTAATTCATTCATGAAGTGGGCTTATTAGGAACACATGTGGGCTTCAATTGTACCAGTGTACCAGTTAAGCCAATCCAGACTTTTCACTTTATACATATAATATCTTAATTTTCTATTCTAAAATGTACATCAGCTCTTAATATATTTCTAAATTTATGAATGAGAATTAAATCTTAATATCTTTGAAAAATTCACGCTCCACACCTTTTGATTTTAGTTGGTTTAATGGGTACACTTACCCTATCTGTGCACATGCAGATGAGTAGAAACATTCAACATAGACTATGTTGCTATTTTACTCTAAGGAGAAATAACAGCACTCTTACAGATTATCGCTTTATTAGCTAGCTTTTGTTTACAAACAGTTTACATGTCACATGCTTTTCATAAGAGCATTATAGAAACTTTTAAGATACATCATATATCTTTCCAGGCTGCTGACAGTCTGTTTATAACTGAATGAACTCTGCATACAGTCAGAAGATCATTACTCATGTCTCCTGAAACACAACAGCAAATAATGTAATAGTCATTTGTTTATATCAGGGGTGGGGAGCCCGTGCTTCTAGAGGGCCGGGTCCTGCAGAATTCAGATCCAACCTTAATGAAACACATCTGATTCAGCTAATCAATGTCTACTATAAACTTCAAGGCAGGTTTAATAGACTGGTTGAGCTCAACTCTGCAGGACACGGGCACTCCAGGAACAGGGTTTTCCACCCCTGGTTTATATGGTTTTATCATCACAGAGTTTCTACATATTCAAATAGTATACAAAGTTTAAAGTTCTAGCTGTTGGCTAGCTAACACTATCTAAACATCCCTGCATGTGTGTAGAGCAAAGAACAAGTCTTATCATCACAACAATAAGAAAGTCTGGGATTGTATTTGAATTTACAGGCATCTTCCAGATATGATGTCTTGTCATCATAAATATATCTTGTTGTTGTAAGTCTAGATGTATGATATTTTATAAACTGTACACTCTAAAAACAGACTGATGTCTGTGTGTTCAGGTCTTAGACTAGTGAAAGTGAATTTAACACAAACTTATTGAACAGATACTTTCTTAAATAGATTATGTATAAAATAAAATAACAGTTAATAAAAAGTTTCAGTTTTTAATTTTTTAATAATTTGTTACATTTTTTAATTATGTCGTTAGTTAAATCAGTTGTCTAATTAAAGTTGTTTAATGTTTTTTGGACATTACTTACATTATTATTAGAGTTAGGTGAACGACTTGCCTTGCTCCCCACCAAAAAGAGTTAACTTAAATGTGTAATGCAACAAATGTCAAAAATATTTGAACATCAAATGAGCACATTAAAGTAATTTCTGAAAGACTATGTGACACAAAAGACTGTAGAAATGATCAATGAAATGTTGCTTTGCATCTCTTCTATATTTACAACAGATTCAAGACCATACCCTTATGTTCACTTTTGACAACAGGTCTTTCAGTAAGTATATTCAAATGGATCATATGTGTACGACTTCTTATTCAAACTTAGCCGTTGAGAGAGTTAAGAACGGGAGACTTCTGTATGTGTCATAGCAGTTAATTTGCAACAGACAAAATCATGGTGCAGTATGGCTGTACGGTCAACAGAAAGTTTGCCATCTCATAGCTCACCCCCTTGCACCAAGCTCAAACATACAAACTAACTGGAAAATAAAGGCAACGGAAGTAAACACACCAAACACGTGATTACAAAACGATCAGTAATGAATTAATGCCACTACAATATTCTTTACAAAATTACACTCTAAAAACTTGTGTTTCTGTGTGTAGTTAAGTACAAAATGATTTGTGTTACTTGTAGCTCGATCTGTGTTGTCCATTTGATTTATTTAACACACATTCAACACGAAACTAAACTGTAACGTGATGAGTCACGGAGCCAAACGAAGGTAGCTTCAAACACAATATTTAATAACAAATAGACTAGGAATTCTCTCTCTTTCATTCACATGTGCGCTTTTCTTTATTATTCCTCAGTAATAACTTCACTGAAGCAGTACAGCGCACATTTAAAAGACATGACGGTTAGATTCACTGCGCTGGTCTGGAATTCATGGCGGAAGAAAGTAGTTCCCTATTTCCTTTAAAAACCGGAGGGTTTTGAAGACACTCCGATGTTGTTTCTGATTATCTACACACTTGTGCCGTCGAACTGTTGTATAAATGCAATAACGCATTTGTTGTTGTGTGATGTTGCTCTATATCAGCGGCTGTGATTGTGACCTAACAACAGCCTAATTACAGTCGTGCTGATATAGAGCAACATCACACTCCTACTCGAGCGATATTGCTTTATTATCCCAAATAATTGATAAAGCATATTCCCATATAATATATAACCTTTAAACGTATCATTAATAATTGGAGTATCATCAATTTTACATTTAAAAACAGCCTGGGGTCTGGGCTTTGATTCAGTATAGACAATTAATGAGCAGCATCCAAAATCAGCAGCATCCATAACTGATTTCATTTTAATTTAAAAAAGGCAAGTAATAATAAGAACAATTTTAGAAGAAAATGGTTGGTCAGCTATATATATATTTTTTTTTTAGATTATTTTTAAGTAAATTGTTTATTACTGTTAAAGAACCTTTAAAGACAAATATTACAAATATTTTTTGTTAAATTTTAATAAATATTATTTGTTGTTTGCACTTATCTTCTTTCATTAAGTAATTTGTGATATTTGTGTTCATATAGGTGGAGTGCTTCACATGGGATGCACTCATGGTGTTGTGTATTACACATCACCTTTAGCGACAGCTCGGGATCACGGATATGCTCTGTTGAGTTTTAAACCTCCTCAACAGAAGTGGAACAAGTTAATAGAGAACTGTCCTCAAGTCGGTATTCACTGTGCCAAATAAAAGACACGCACTACATGTTTTCACTCCGTCTGTACTTTCATCTACACAATGAAAGAAAAAATGCGTCCTTTTTAAAAGAAATGCAGAAGCGTGCAGCAGAAAACATGCACGTGGGAATAGATGGCAAAATGTTTTATGGCCAAAAAGGTAAGAATGTGCATAAATGTTAAGTACTTGTTTAATTTTAGTACAGTTTACCAAATGTTTAATGATTGTCAACAGTGAAGTAATTTAAAGTAAGCTGTTGTTCATAGACCAAAACATAAATATTTATAAATGATTACAGAGACACTCACAAGACCAATGGAAACACAGGGCACACCACAAGGCCAAACGGGTGCAAAAGTGCACAGTACATCAGAGACGGGTAAATTTTTCTGTGGCAATGTTTCCAGTTGATCCATTCAACAAGGTAACGTGTATCACACCACTTCCAACCATTAACAAAAAAATCAAGTATAACTGTAATGCAAGCATACTATTAATAAAAATTAACACTTCTTTTCAAACATTTAGGAAAAAATCGCCAAACTTTACGCTGTACAAAGGAAAGAAAAGGACACCGTTGCCAGAATTTCTCCCTATGCCATTTTAACTATTCTTCCCCCACATCTCCCACATAGATATTGTTGTATACAGTACTTTTAACAGATATTACATTATTTTGCTTTAAAGGTTGTAAATTGCTGCATTGAACAAATCGCGCTACAGGCCAAGGATGTAAGTTATCTGTAACCTTTTGAGTATGGTATTTAAAGATGAAACCATGTATAAGTATTGTGAAGTTGTACATTTCTTGTATTTTCAGGTTTTGGCTTTGGACACCGACACATATATATTGTGGTACAGGGACTGGGGGTTAAAAGGACAAGTGACCGTTGAACATTTGAAACAACTTCAGGTATTCTTAAAAAGTCCAAATGTTCTCATATACAGGTTCACCTCAATAAATTATAATGTCGTGAAAAAGGTCAATATTTTTTGTCACTCATTTCAGAAAGTGAAACCCATATATTGTCATGGTGGACAGAGAGACTGAGACCCAAATGCAGGGAGAACACGTTTATTGAAAAATGAGGGCACACAACCACACAGACAGGAGAGCACAGGCTTCTTTAAACCACCAAATCTTCCGACTTCCGGGGAGAACAGCGTTGCGGGGAGACCACTCGACCCTTAAACCCGCGAGAGGAGAGATACGACTCTGGACGGGAGAACTGTGCTGCGGGAAGTCCAGTCGACCCGCAAACCCACCGAGGGAGAGAAGAGACCCGGAATGGGAGACCTGTGCAGTGGAGAGTCCACTCGATCCGATCTGACGGGGAGACTGAGGATCGCTGCGATGGTAGCGTGAGCAGAGGAGAGCAGACTGTACGGGTGGGAATCGATTCCATTAAAAGAATCGACTTCTCTTTAAGAGCCTTCATATGAACAAGCCCCGCCCCTTCGCTCTCATTGGTCAACTATATCACATTAGTTTCTTGTCAAAACCAGTACAGACTTCAGAAAAAACTGATGGATGAAGTCTAGAGCTGTTGAATGACATGAAAAAGCTGGACAGAACTTTTTCAACAACTGTCTGCACTATAGCATTCTTTCATGCAAGTCAAAGTCAGCTTTATTGTCAATTCTGCCACATGTACAGTACATACATTTAGGTGCATACAGATAACACAGAATAGAAATATATTTAAAAATATATCAAAAATACAGATAAATACAGTTCTATATATACACAATACAACTTTACAAGCAGGGATATATAACAAGATAATGTGCAAACCAGTGAAATAAACAACAGTGCAGATGAAATAAACAACAGTGCAGATGAAATAGACAACCATGCAGATTGAAATAAACAACAGTGCAGATTAAATAAACAACAGTGCAGATGAAATAGACAACAGTGCGGATGAAATAAACAACAGTGTGGATGAAATAAACGACAATGCAGATGAAATAAACATTTACATTTACATTTACATTTATTCATTTGGCAGACGCTTTTATCCAAAGCGACTTACAATTGAGGAAAACAGCAAGCGATTCGTCTAAGTAAGCAATATTCACGAGAGGTGCTAGTAATACAAGGTTTCAAATACAACGTCAAGATAGTATAAGCAAGTATATAGAGAACATTAGAAAAGGAAAAATAGGGGTAAAAAGATTTTTTTTTTTTTTTTTTTTTTTTTTTTTTTATGAGACAGTTAAGTGCTCATGGAAGAGGTGGGTCTTCAGCTGTTTTTTGAATTGTGAAATTGATCCAGCAGTCCTGATGGAAACAGGAAGATCATTCCACCAGCCGGGAACGGAGAAAGAAAATGTCCTTGAGATGGATCTCATGCCTCTCTGTGAAGGAAACGACAGTGCAGATGAGATAAACAACAGTGCAGATGAAATAACCGACAGTGCAGATGAGATAAACAACTGCAGATGAAATAAACAACAGTGCGGATGAAATAAACAACTGTGCAGATGAAATATACAACAGTGCAGATGAAATAAACAACAGTGCAGATGAGATAAACGACAGTGCGGATGAAATAAACGACAGTGCGGATGAAATAAACGACAGTGCGGATGACATAAACGACAGTGCGGATGAAATAAACGACAGTGCGGATGAAATAAACGACAGTGCGGATGAAATAAACGACAGTGCGGATGAAATAAACGACAGTGCGGATGAGATAAACGACAGTGCGGATGAGATAAACGACAGTGCGGATGAGATAAACAACAGTGCAGATGAGATAAACAACAGTGCAGATAAATTAAAAAACAGTGCAGATGAGATAAACAACAGTGCAGATGAGATAAACAACAGTGCAGATAAATTAAAAAACAGTGCAGATGAGATAAACAACAGTGCAGATAAATTAAAAAACAGTGCAGATGAGATAAACAACAGTGTAGATGAGATAAACAACAGTGCAGATAAATTAAAAAACAGTGCAAATTGAAATAAACAACAGTGCAGATGAAATACACAACAGTGCAGATGTGATGTAGTGCAAAAAGCTTATTAGTCTGTTTTTAAGTGTCAAAGATAGCAGGCTTGTTTAACTGACTTAAGAGGTAGTTGAGGAGGCTCAGATCAATACTGAAGAGGTGGTGAGCAGTCCAGTGTTCCATAAAGTGACAAGTGCAGGACAGTGTATGATGTGGGAAGGGGTGGATGGGGTCGGTGTTCAGAGGTGCTTGTGGCAAGGGAGGGGAGGGAAGGGAAGGCAGGGTCGGAAGAGAGTTTAGCTTCCTGACTGCCTGGTAGATGAAGCTCTCCTTCAGTCTGCTGGTCCTGGCCTGGAGACTCCGAACTCTCCTCCCTGATGGCAGCAGACTGAAGAAGCTGTGTGACGGGTGGGTGGGATCACCTGCAATGCAGAGGGCTTTGCAGGTGAGACGGGTACCTAAAATGTCCTGGAGGGAGGGGAGAGAGACACCAACGATCTTTTCAGCTGCTCTCACTATGCGTTGGAGGGTCTTGCGGCAGGACGCGTTGCAGGTGCCATACCACACAGTGATGCAGCTGGTCAGGATGCTCTCGATGGTGCCTCTGTAGAAGGTGCACATGATGGGGGTTGGGGCTCTGGCTCTTCTCAGTTTGCGGAGAAAGTAGAGACGCTGTTGTGCTTTCTTGGCCAGTGCTGCAGTGTTGTTAGTCCAGGAGAGGTCCTCAGTGATGTGCACACCAATGAACTTGGTGCTGCTAACCTGGCCAAGTGGCTGACCTCACTCCTGTAGTTCGTCTCATCTCTGTTGCTAATGAGACCCACCACAGTTGTGTCATCCGCAAACTTGATGAAGAGGTTGGAGTCGTGTGATGGTGTGCAGTCGTGGGTCAGCAGGGTGTAGAGGAGGGGGCTAAGTACACATTTTTTGGGGGCCCCTGTGTGCAGTGTGATAGTTTTAGATTAGATTAGATTCAACTTTATTGTCATTACACATGTACAAGTACAAGGCAACGAAATGCAGTTTAGGTCTAACCAGAAGTGCAATAGCAGCAAGTGCAGGATATACAGTGGTTGCATAAGTTACATAAATAAATATTACAGAAGTAATTTACAGATGGAAATGTACTATGACCATGATTTACAGATGGCTATTACTATAAACAGAAATTTACAGGTGGATGTATACAATAAGTTAGGCTATGGTGAGCAGCAGTGCGATGGATATAGAGTAGTGCAAATAAATTATGGACAGAAGCTATCTAAGTAACAGTGCAATGGAAGAAGTTATTGCATATTTCAGTTAAAGTGTAGGAGTGCAAGATGCATAGTAAACAGTCGGTACTGTAATGAACAGTTGGCAGTGCAAATGAGCAGTCTGGTAGTGCAAATGAACATAAATGTTATGTATAGACATTCCATTAGTGCAAATAACAAGTGAAGTCAGGTGTGCAATGGGGGGAGAGAAGAGTGTAGTAGTATATGAGGGGCAGTGGGATCAGTGAGGGCCAGAGTTCAATAAAGAGACAGCTCTGGGAAAAAAGCTGTTCTTTAGTCTGCTGGTCCTGGTCCGGAGGCACCTGAAATACCTGCCGGAGGGCAGGAGAGAAAACAGTCTGTGAGCGGGATGAGAGGAGTCCTTAAGAATGCTGCGAGCTCGACGCAGACAGCGTTTCCTCTGGATGTCCTCCATGGATGGAAGTAGAGTCCCTGTGATGCGCTGGGCGGTTTTCACCACCCGCTGCAGTGCCTTGCGCTCTGCAACAGAGCAGCTCCCATGCCAGACTGTGACACAGTTGGTCAGGATGCTTTCTATTGCACAGCGATAGAAGTTCACCAGGATAGCCGAGGACAGCCGATTCTTCTTTAGTGTCCTCAGGAAGAAGAGGCGCTGGTGAGCCTTCTTGACCAGGCTGGAGGTGTTGGTAGTCCAGGACAGGTCCTCCGAGATGTGGATCCCCAGAAACTTGAAACTGGAGACACGTTCAACAGCCATCCCATTGATTTGGATGGTGTCATGTGTGCCTCTTGACTCTTTCCTGAAGTCCACAATGAGCTCCTTTGTCTTGGAGGTGTTAAGGAGCAGTGTGATAGTGCTGGATGTGTTACTGCCGACCCGTACTGCCTGAGGTCTCCCAGTCAAGAAGTCAAACAGCCAGTTGCACAGTGAAGTGTTTAGACCCAGCAGGAACAGTTTGTGAGTGAGCTGTTGAGGGATGATTGTGCTGAATGTATGACGTATGAGTCTTTTTTGTCCAGATATGTGAGTGCAGAGTGGAGGGTAGTGGCGATGGCATCATCGGTCGGGCGCTTGGACCGATATGCAAACTGGAAGGGGTCCAGAGAGGGGGGGAGGACAGACTTGATGTTGTGCATGACCAGAGGGCTGTTCCATAAAAGTCGCTTAGAAAAGCGGGAATTCAAGTTCAAACTTGACTTGAATGAACTGAACTAATCAGTCACACTTAAATCGGTTCTATAACGGTAAGCTGAAGATCATGTGATCTGACTAATTTGAGTCATGTTCACATAGTTGAGATAATTGCGCGTACACGCTATTTTTAAGCAGCCCTAGAGGTCGAGTGTAGATTCAATGATATTTCCATGGCAACTAAAGAGAAGGAACGAACAGCGGTTGCTTATGGAGACATATGAGCAGTTCAATCTTATAACTAAAAAGGGGAACACATCAGCTATTAAAAAGGTAATAGAGAAAGCCTGGCAGGAAATTGCTGATCGTCTTAATGCGCAAGTCTTTTTTTTTATGTAAATTTCTATATTAAAACCTTGCCACAGTACACTGTTAATAAAAATTATTGCTATACTGCAACTTCTAGCATCAACTTAAGAGGAGAAAAACGAACTTGGCAGCAGGTGAAAATTAAGTATAAAAATCTAAATACTTTATACATTCAGCCAGTTGGAAGTTAAAACTGTCTAGTCTCGTGATGTTTATTAATTTCAGCTGCTAAAAAAAAAGAGTGATGTTGCTGGTACTGGGGGAGGACCACCACCAGCCAACTTTACTCCTGCAGAGGAACGGAGGCCGGTCATTGAAGGCACTACATAAAAGGTTTTATTAATATTATCTTTATTGTTAATATTACTGTATTTATCATAAACATGGTTTGTTTCATAGTGATGTCAAGTTTTGTGTGTGAACCCTGTGAGTATTACAGATAGTTTGAATGTTAGGTGGCGATATTATTACACTGAATTTGATTTATGATACCAGGGTGAAGGCCCAACCACCGTTAAAGAAGATGAGGAGACCATGTCCATATGTTCAGGAAGGCCTGAGGTAGGCACAAATTGCATGCTACATATTTGATGGTGTACTTGTGTGATGGGGGCTGATAGTTTGTATATTTCAAATATTACTGGCTGCAGGATGCTGATATTCTTCTAGAGCCCTCTCAGTCTGGGACCACATGTGACAAAGTGAATATGCACATTTTACAACAAAGTGCCAAAATCATACAAGTGCTTAATTTAACTTTGTGTTTCCACAGAATCCAGAAAATGTACAAGCATTATCTTTAAAAGAAAAAATGGAAGCCATAGATGTGGACATCCAGTATAGAAAACTAAAGATAAGAAAGTTAGAGCTAGAAATTCAACAATTACAGAGAAATGCAAGTAGAACTATTCAATTCAAAAACACGAGGCGCGGGGGCGGGGCGAGTGACGTAGCCACGAGGACATGGAGCGCTATCAAAACAAAGCTCCACGTGCCCGACGAGAAACCCAACACAGACACACAGACACGACACGGAACCGAAGGACCAGGGTCATGACATATATTATATAGATTCATTAGACATGGCGTGAAATATTTCAAGCCTTTATTTCTTGAAATTTTGATGATTATGGCTTACAGATAATGAAAACCCCAAATTCAGTGTCTCAAAAAATTAGAATATTGTGAAAAAGTTGGAAAGTCATGGTGTCAAACCCTAACCAGCTCATCAACTCAAAACACCTGCAAAGGTTTCTAAAGCCTTTAAATGATCTCTCAGTCTGGGTCAGACATGAGGAAGACTGAAGACTACTGACTTGACAGATGTCCAGAAGACAGTCGTTGACACCCTCCACAAGGAAGGGAAGCCACAAAAGTCCATTGCTAAAGAAGCTGGTTGTTCACAGAGTGCTGTATCCAAGCATCTTCGTAAAAAGTTGAGTAGAAGGAAAAGGTGCACCGGCAAAAGGGATAACCGCAGCCTTGAGAGGATTGTCAGGAAAAATCCATTCAAGAATTTGGTGGAGCTTTACAAGGAGTGGACTGAGGCTGGAGCGCATCAAGAGCCACTACACAGATGAATCCTAGACAAACGTCAGAAGCGTCTTACCTGGGCTGTGGAGAAAAAGAACTGGACTGTTCCTCAGTTGTCCAAATTCCTCTTTTCAGATGGAAGTAAATTTTGCATTTCATTTGGAAATCAAGGTCCCAGAGTCTGGAGGAAGAGTGGAGAGGCACAGAAACCAAGTTGCTTGAAGTCCAGTGTGAAGTTTCCACAGTCATTGATGATTTGGGCTGCCATGTCATCTGCTGGTGTTGGTCCACTGTGTTTTCTAAAGTCCACAGTCAACGCAGCCGTATACCAGGGAATTTTAGAGCACTTCATTCTTCCTTCTGCTGAGAAGCTTTATGGAGATGCTGATTTCATTTTCCAGCAGGACTTAACACCTGCCCACACTGCCAAAGGTACCAAAAGCTGGTTCAATGACCATGATGTTACTGTGCTTTATTGGCCAGCAAACTCATCTGACCTGAACCCTATAGAGAATCTATGCTATTGTCAAGAGGAAGATGAGCGACACCAGACCCAACAATGCAGAACATTTCAAGAAATAAAGGCTTGAAATATTTTGCTCTATGTGTAATGAATCTATATAATATATGGGTTTCACTTTCTGACAAAAAATATTGACCTTTTTCATGACATTCTAATTTATTGAGATGCACCTGTACATCAAGACTAATAGTCACATTAGCATAACTGAATGTTTGTGGTTTCCTTATTTTAGAATGCTTCAAATCTACAGAAAGTCTTTATACCTAGGGTGGTTGGATTAGAAGAAAACCCAGAGATGGGATGTCACTTCATTCTTTGGGTTGTTCACAATGGGATAATATAACACTGTGCATATTCAATCTTTGTACATGTTTTGCGACATTAAAACTATTAATTATTTATGTTTTTATTAACGTTATTATACAGGTTTTTGACATTGCTGAAAAAGACAAGAGTGTATGACAACACCAGTCGATTTAAGACAATTTCAGCGGAGGACATGGACATTTTAAAGTATTACTGATATTTTTTACTTTCATTTTCAAAAGTACTTTTGTGTAAATTGTGGTCAAACAATTAGGTTACTTTTTGGTTTGTTTGTTTGCTCTCAATGATGTGCTTTTTCTGAAATGCATTTAGAAACAAATTGGATGACTGGACTGTGTCCAGTCCGAACTAATGGCAGAGAGATGACGGAAGAGACTTGTGGTGTTTTTGTATGCACAGTAACTTAACAATGTTTGGTTAGTAAATATATTTTGCTAATGTTTTTTTAAATATATATTTATATTTAATACAATGTAGCTATACATTTCTTAAATCATTGTTATAGATAGCAGAGATGGAAGTAAAAAATATTCAAATGAATAAGGGGGTAAAGAAGTTAGTATAAGGTAGGTGTTATTTAAGATGCTTTTTTGTTGATCCCAATACTAACATTTATTCTTAAAACTTTCCACGTGAGGTTGATGAAACAAAACAGATAAACCGGGTTGAAACAAAGAGAGCAGCACAAAGCAGGTGTATGACCCAGGAAGCAGAAGTTTACCTTTACCAAACTATTAATTCACAGTAAGTGATGACTATGCTATTTTGATATGTTGTATAATTTTTATACAATAGTTACACTCATTTTTATTATTTAACTTTCTTTAGAAAAATGGATTCAGTGCGACCATTGCCATAAGTGGCTGCATGCAGACTGTGCTGGCATCAGACTTGAAAATATCAAAGAGGAAACACCATTCAGTTGTGGCTGTGAAACCAATCATGTGTTTACCTTTGAGAAGTATGTAGCAAACCTTATATAACATAGAAATTGAATGTAAAGTACTTGTTTTTAATTCTTCATTTTTATTTTTATAGAACACATGGCACTCTTGAAGGAGGACTTAATGGTTCACCTTATAGTATAGAAGATAATGAGATCTTGGTAAATATTTATAACTACAGAGTACACAATTTGAATAACAATGTCTTAGATGTTGGTGTATTCCAGCTTTTTATTATAGTGTTATTTGTAAGATGTATCTTTACTGTGTTTTTCATGTACTTGCTATTATTCTTAAATAACATAAAATAAAAGGAACACTTTTTAAGTTAATACAGTAAAATGTTTCATCTGCAACACATCACATTCCAGGAATTACACGAAGGTTTGAGGAATGGCATACTGTCCAACAGAATGTTCTTGTTTTTACATCCGACATTTGCCCCCAAGCTTAAGAGGAAGCTTAATGAAAAGTTGAGGTTTTTTGAAGAAAAACAGGTAACACTTTCTTTTATATTATTTGCCTTTTGTATTTGCCTTTTGGTACCCTTTCTAAAGTGACTTGTTTGTGCGTTTGCTTTATTAATAATGTTTTACATGTTGGCAGACTTCAAATATATAGGCTAGTACATGTTAGCAGACTATATGTAAAACTTTTAAAATTGTTGCTTTTTAACAGACAGAGGCAATAAAAAAAAGTACTACACAGTAAATAGGACAATGGCATTTAATTCACTTTGCACAATTTAAAACTGTCCAATATTTTTCAAAAAGGTAACCTTCATGTTCTCCATAAGACTGACGGCTTTCACTGGTACCAGGCAGAAATGGCATTACAGTCAAACATTTCTTTGGATTAGTGTTCCTTTACTGTTATTATTTCTTTCTGGCTAACACATTTATGAAATGCTTATTTAAGTGTACTGTTTGCCTTTTACAGGGTGCAATGTATCGATCCACAATGGTTCTGATTGAACATCAGCAAGAATTCTTTGAGTATATGGGAGTTCATAAATATGTTTCATGTTACATATGTAAAATATTATGTAAAAAATGTACAATATTTAAAAAGAAACAAATATTTTGTAATATAGTGCATTTTGTATAATTGTATGTTACTGTTGTAACAAAATAAGTAACAGAATCTGTAATATTTGTAATATACTTTTGCTTGCTATTAAAAAAATGTATACTGGCTGTGAACACCACTAAACATGTTGAAATTATATTAAGCATTTTAAACAAATTAAAGTTAATAATTGCTAATGGTTTTATTTATTTTTTTCTAATACATTTAGCTTAAAGGAAAACATATTTATATAGGCCTACCATATCTTAATACAACAAAGCAGCCCAAAGTGATGAACACAAGGATGATAACACAGCGAAATAAATAGTGTAAACAACATAAAAATAAGACTTAAAACGCTGTGTAAAAGAGCTCTTAAAGAAAATACAAGGATTTAACATGCATGTAAATGAAATATTAAATACGTTAGTATCCAGACAAACTACTGACTTTTAGTTAAAAAGGACTAAGAAAAGAGTCTTGATGATTTATGGTTTCTTGACACACTTTAAACAATAGAAATGTTATAATGCTATTGAAAAAAACTTAAGTGGGAGTGTCGTAATACGTAATTTCTCCAATAGGTGTCACTGCTGTTTTGTCCCCTGTTCTCTCTTCTTCTGTACACGTTCAGTCGCAACAGAGAAAAACATTGGTTTTAAGAAGCAGGAGTAGTTTGATACACTCAAGTTTGCAATTAATATGAGTACATTCATATAAAAATGATTATTGTTTATAAAATGACTTGAGTATTTAGTTGTTAACTAAAAATGATTAGGCCTAGGCTATAGGAGACCAAAAAGTGTCAGAATGTGATTTATTGTGATGTTGGTGGCACTTATGTGATGTAATAAGGGCAACACAGACAAAAGAAGTGTAAAGTAATGCTATTAAAGCAATTGTTTGTATTATCATTTTACTGGTTGTGCATGAAATAAACAGATCAGCGGAGGAGCTGTGAAAGAGCAGACGTGACTCCCGTTTCTCTGACATTATTACTGCGTTTCCTCTCCACCGCCAGTCTGCTCGCAGCTCTCGTGCAGGTCCGCTTCTCTCCGCCTGGGCTTTGCTCTGCTGTCTACCCCGGGACATCTAGTCACCGCCTCCTCACCTAGGCTACATCTCGCCGCCTGCTGCTGTCCCACTGCCTGTCCCTCGCTGCTTTGCTTAACCCCCATGGACTAAGACATAAAATGTCTTATATATTTAGAATGATAGATATAAAATGCACTGCATATTGCTTGCTTATTTTGCTCAAGAGCATGACCCATGTAAGTGTACAAGAGAAAACCAGAGCACCCCATGAGTTTGTACTACATACTGTATGTCTTTAGAAAATATGCTACTATTCCACTTCAAAAACCCTACAAAAACATATTTTCTATTACACTAGAAAAAACCCTAGTAGGATTTACTTAATATTTTGTGTCAAATTTTTGCAGTTTTTTAGGAAAATGTACTTACTGTGTTCAAACAAATATAATTACATTTACTTAATAAAAAATGGACACAAAATAATAAGTAAATCCTACTGGGTTTTTTTTGTGGACAAAACCTCTAAATCTTATAAAAGCATTATGCAACCATAGAGCACAAAAACGGGATAAAGGATGAATTATGGAAAACAGAAACAGTCAATTACAAACATTTAAAAAGCTGGGGTGCAGGGAAAATGATCTACTTTAATGTTAGAATGCTTTTAAGTGAACAAATTAGATACTTTAAGTTTCATTAAAAAGGGAAATATAAATAGAAAAACTACTTTCATCAATTCACCACAGAGTGGTGCTGTTGGTTAGGTAGTAATGTGTAACCAATGCCTTTTGCTCACAGTTTTAAACCCCTATTAACATGTTACATGTACAGTATACTATTTCGCCATAATGCCTTATACGATGTTGCAAACTTGTTTCAAAGATATTTCACATTTAAAGTGTTTTAATTAGTTGTAATAATTTTGTGTTTTATCTGTGGGTTATAGGTCATGAATAACAAGATTGAAATTGTCAAATTGTTTTCAAATGTTTTAAAATTGAATACCAACATTTGAAAACATTTATTCACTGTAATGCACATTTAGTGGCATTCACTGTAAAGCATCAGACATTGTAAATATACATATTGCATAAACACATCTTCCATTTATCGTTTAGGATTTTTTTGGTGCTAAAATGTTTTCTATACAGCTGCTTTGCATTGCACATTGTTAAAAGCTTTACTAAAATAAAACTGAATTGAACAATAGATGCTTTCAGGGAGACACTGTTTATCAAATGCATCAGCTTTAGGTTCACAGCACAAACAAAAGGACGATAGGCAAATCAACACACATTTGCGATTATCAAAACACACAAGACAGTTTCAATTCTCAGTTTAAGTCTCTTGCATGACTAGTTCCAGTTTGTGTAACTATTACACAAAATCCACCGTTTCATTAGGACACCCTCATATAGATACAACCTGGGCAGGTGGTTCATGTGGGCTAAATAAGTGCTGTCCGTTCCAAAGTGGCTCTTTTTTCGAAAACTGAGCACAGACGTTCAGTGGGTTGACTGGATAGTTGTCACAAGGGAAAGATGGTCTACAATATCTCTCACAAGGTTGTGGTACAGGGGCAAAATCTGTGTTTAAACAGAGGTCTCTCTGGAAAAGTGGAGAGGGCTGGATATATTGAGTACAGGCATTTTCTTGCAGATGGCACCTGTGAAACAAACACATTTAAAGTGAGAAACAGTTTGATCTTATGCAGCAGTATTTTGTGGTTTTGTATAAATGGGCAGTTGCTTACAGTCTGTTGTACAGTCTATACATATACAGTATTTTACAAGTGTGAAGTAATGTTTCACTCTTATTTTTTAACCCAAATCAATCTATTTGCTATTGACCCACACTATACAGTTTTCTATGTTTAGGCAATACCTGCAGGAAGCGTGCAGGTCATCAGAAGAAAATATTCGGTTGACTGTTGTTATGGAGGTTGCCGTGTGTCGTCTCTCTTCTGTGTTACTGTTGTTGTTGTTGTTGTTTTTGTTGTTGTTGTTTCTGATTTTTTGGATGTCAAACACCTCTCTTGGAAGTTCCATACCTTCAGTCTCAATTTGTTGCCAAAACTCTGCTGCCTCCCTTTCTCTTCTCCTACACAATACACATTGGCACAAAGATCAGTTTTTTTAACTGATATACACTTTCCATTATATAGTATAATAAATTAATACAATTCTTGCAATCATACTCTCATTTATGATTTGCCTTCCGAACTCATATTTTTTTGTGTGTTCAATGTATATCTCACCTCTCTGTCTTTCTCCTCTCCTCACGTTTCACATGTCTCACAAGACAGGAAGTGATGAAGGTGAAACTCATTAACAGAATGATGGCAAAGCTGATGAAGGACACAAGAAGAGCCAACTGGAAGCCCTTGTCCTCCAACCGAGACAGAGCTGCAAAATATGACACACGGTGAGAGTATGATATAACAAATGGTATATGGTACAAGCAAAACAGACATTAAATATTATATAGTTGTAACAAAGGATTTGCATATTGATATCAGTATCTGATGCTATGAGGAAAAAGCTTGCTTTAAACTATTCGGAAACCTTGAACTGGCCTACAGTGTTTGTGTCGAGACTCTTTGGGAACAAAATTAGTTGATATACTAATATAGTTGATCAAACGAATCATTTTCTATCTATTTGGTATTGGTTGCATGCAGGATACAGTATGTAAGATACACATTCAACACATTTTCCCTACTGTCCTATCAGAACAGACCAGTAATCCATTTCTAGCTCAGTTAGTGATCTGTAGATTATTCTGTAAGGTTCATTAACTTTTCATAATTGTAATGGTAATGTGATTGAGAATTTGTCACTGCATTTCTCCGACCATATTTGTGTATGTCATTGTCTTACGTTTACATTCGGGTGTCCCACCACTCCAATGTGTGTCATTACGGCTCCACACACACAACATCTGACTCCCACTGACTGCACGATGTCTGGAGGGGCACTGCAGTCGAATCACCGTGCCAACGTCGGTGCCATCTCCTGCGACTACTTTAAAACTGCCAATAACAGGAGACGGCAGTGGTGGACACTGACCTAAAAAGAAGGTGAGGGGGCCACAAAAATTCATTTCAGTAAAAAAGTATACTTTAAGAACAATGTTTAATAAAAGTATGTATAATGTCATGTAGTAATGCGTACGCAAATTGTCATATTGCTCTGTACTCCATTTTAATGACGTTTATTTCTTCTGAAGGCTGTATTGTTAGGTGAACATGTGTCTGTTTAACCAAGACATAAATAATTGTATCCATAACTACCACAATTATTCAGTTTATATATTAAATTGAAATAACCGGGTCTTAACAGTTTTCATGAGATTCATTATAATAAGGTAAAAAAACTGTAGGGGTGTACACAGCCAAACTTGTCAAAACTAAATCTTTAACCTAATACAGTTAGACAAGGCTAGTTGACTATGTCAGATCTCTAGAATGTAATTTCATTAAAAAACGAACTTTTTTGTTGTTGTCTTAAAACCTTTGCCACATAACACAAACAGACAACAGATGAAGAAAGAGACAGAAGTTTGCCCGTCATCCTTCTGCACAGCGTCTGCATTTCCGTTCAGAAACCGCTATCATTTCACAACGCACGCAACGCATTTCCTGCGCATACAGTGGCACACGTTTCATATTTTCTAATGTTAATAAAGAAAATTTGAAAACATCAAAAATCACGAACTGTCTTTAATGCTGCGTCAATGACACCGCATCAGAAGAAAAGTACAGTTGTTGTTCTGTCAAACACTCACTAATGCTTGTAATGAGCTAAAATGTCCAGCCCCGTGACATGTTCATTATTAATTCAAACTTATGCGTTGCTATACATGACTATATGATTGTATCAATGTATTATTGAAGGATTTAAAAGTAGGCTCCAACCTAAAATGACATAAAAGCAACTAAATATGCATATTTTCAAATATAAAGTTTACCTGTTTGGTTGTGAACTCTTCGTCCGTCTCCCATGACTGATTCGGCTGTATTGATTAATGCCATTTGAACTGTTAGATACAAGCTTGCACTTGAGACACCTGTCTCAGAACAGAAGCCGTACAGAAGCCTCGCGCATGCGCAAATGTACAGTTCCTAGAGCGACAAGCTGGTGAAAAACAGTCCGTCAGTACTGTACAACATCTCCAGTGTGAGAAACGGCATTAGGTTATATAAGTGTATGAATGTATTTGTTTGTGGGGGTCTATTCAACCAAATGTTGATGACAAATTTGTACTTGGAAGTGAACAAAACCTGACAAACCTGAGAAACCCCTTCTTTTTAGGGACGTCCTAATTTGCAGAAATGTATGGTAACGTTAAATAAAACCAAATAATTTAATCTTTTAAAATGCAGAACGTTTTTTTTTCTTTTAGGGTATAATGTTTAGATTCGATTTTATGTTTGTGTTTAATATAGGGTTGGAGCTGAACCCTGGAAGTCGTAAGTATTTTACGAGGTGGCTAGTTCGTATGAATTCATACGTTGTGAGTCGCAAAAAGACGTACGATTAAGCAATGCTAAAGGCCCGCCCCTAACCCCGCCCCTACACCTAACGTCACTGGCGCTACATCAAATCGTACTAAAACAAATTCATACAAATTAGCCAAAATTAGCCACCTCGTAAAATTTCGTTGTGAGGTTGCGTTGAGATCTCCAGGATTGGGCACCCCTGGCCTAAACTATAAATGAAAGATGTCTTCAGTTATAAACTATACTGTGCAATAGATGTGTGACAGGCGTTCTGTCCCTCAGTCACAAAAAATCTGCTGGAATAAGTTTGCAAAGCATCAACCACCGCAGTTTTCAAATCTCCATTAAAAAACATTAATGGTGGTTTAACTGACTGAAACATTGTCAGAGTCCAGCTCAGTGAAACAGTACAATTTTAGGCTTTTGCCTTGCGGTGTATTGCCTAAAAATCCCATCCCGAGTCATCTCTCATATTTTATACCAAGAGCAGAAAGTTAAGATTTAAAGGTGTAGTTGCCTTGCAGATAATTCAAGAGTTAAAAGGAAGTGAAAGTTAAGCAGGTGGAGTAGAGTCAAGAAAGAAGAACTTCAGAGTGTGCGGTTGAGCTGAGGGCTTAACAGGAAGAGTCCCAAAAGGTGTGACGACTCTTCACAATCCATTTGATGAGTTGGCCATGGCGTCCTCTGGTGGCACAAAAGACAATAAAGTTTTTGTGGAAAAAACCCTTCTCTTCCCTTTCACAGTCCTGTTGAGAACTTCTCTTTGAACTCTGTTGGGTTTGTTAATGAAAAGGATGAAACACCATGATGAGACATCCATCTCAAACCATGGTAAAATAAGACTGCGATAACGGTAAGTAAAGATTCTGACATTATTTACTCACCATCATTTCATTCCAAACACGCTGTTATCTTATATACAAAAGATCATTTAATGAATATCCTGTTGGGTGGATTCATTGACAGTAATGTACATTATGACCCACTTAAGCACTTGACAAAACAAACATGAAATTTAATACCCATTATTCTCAGTGTTGTTTTCTTTAATTGTTAACAACATGGTACAAAGAATTTTGGGGGGGAAAGCAGGTATAGGACACCTCTTGTACACATAAAATGCTTTTAATAATACTGTATCTGTTAAAACAAGCATCTGTCTGCAATACTGGTACACTTTAAGAAAGGGTAAGTGACAGAATTGGATTTGCTTTCTTGCTTTCACATTCAACCCTTCACCTTGAACTTCACAAGCCGGAAAGCAAGCTTTTGCTAAGAATTATCCACGCAAATTTGCTACAGTGTATTATGCCTGCTTTTCAGACAAATACGATATCTTAGCATTCATATAATCTTTGTATTTGAGACACTACTACTTTACTTTCATTTTAGGTGTATGACGTCTTTATTCCTCCGCTTTAGTTCTGTATTTTGTCTTTAAACAGCAGGTAAAAGAAATCGGATTCAACTGATTGTACATCTCAGCACAGGAACAGCGAGTTAATGCTTTAGGTAACAAAATCGTAACGTCAAAAAGGGAACAAATTACAACAATAAACAATCATATTTCATAAACATTCACAATATCTTCATCCAGTATTATTTCTTACATGAAACATTGCATTGAGAAACAGTCACTCTGTG
This sequence comes from Oreonectes daqikongensis, assembly GCA_026939265.1. NCBI lineage: Eukaryota > Metazoa > Chordata > Actinopteri > Cypriniformes > Nemacheilidae > Oreonectes > Oreonectes daqikongensis. Next base: position 1,852,590 of record JAOTQM010000133.1, on the reverse strand, counting down.
CTTATGTGAAAAGAGCAGTGATAAGGTGGAGAAATGTGTGGAAAATGTATTTTCTTAAATTAAAAGAACAAAAGTGCTTAGGATAAAGTCTTCAAGTAATAAACATTCTTTAGAAAAGGGTTGGGGGCCAGAGGCAAGTGGAAGAGGCTTCTTTGCTCGTGATGTGTCATTCAAGCTGGCTAAAATCCCAATCCCTTCATAATGACGGACGCTCCATTCGGTAAATCAGAGTCTGTTGGTCTCATTTTCTGATGATGTCACCGATGTGATGTCATAATCAGGTAGGGTCCTGTAAGATGAAAATCAGAGACTACATGACTGAATCGTTTCTTATTGTTCTATTAAAACAGCAGCATAACAGTGAATTTTCACAAAAATGTTTATGATATTAAAATTAAAAATAAACTGTATCTTGCTAGAAGAAAATGAAACCAAGTTTTTTGCCTTGTGCCTATGTTTTCAATGCAATAAGAATTTGTGGTCTTCCATGTTATTAATTGTCAAGAATAATAATAATAATGAGATGCACTGGTAAAGGCAATGAAAACATCTCATGGTTAAACCAGACAGACAAGCTAAATGCAGGTAAAGCTTTATCTCGTGTGTAGACAGCAGAGTGTCTATCCGAGGTCAGGACACAGTAAAGTAAATCCATCTGACCCTAATCTCACAGGTCATACACACACACACACACACACACACACACACACACACACACACACCTGTGCGCTGGTTTTGAATAAGGAAAAGTTCTGCTTTAATGTTGGCAGCCCTGTTCTTGATCCAACTCTTCACCTTTTCCTGGATTGGGAGACGACTGGGCAACCGACAGTTGTTTCTGAAACACACAAGCACACACTTATTATATATTGTAAATATGTAAGTATATGTAAGTCCAGATATTCCTCTTTACAAGCAGGTTCGCTTCAGAAAAGATTTACTAACTAAATGGAGTTTGCTTATATAATGAATGTATGTGCTTTTGTAAAATTAAAACGGTAAAAAAATATTATGCAATAATAAATAAATACACCTGTGGCAAAACAAACATTTCATGAACTCACAATTAAGATTTATAGACATTATTATTTTTTTATAAATCTAATATTTTAAATAAAGTATTTGGTCAAAGGGTTAACCCTGTTCCCTGGTTCTCTGAGAACAGGCATGAGGTTCTAAATGGAATGGAAGCAAAGAATCAAAATTTTTAAATATAATCCGGATACTTTTCTAAAGATTAAGAGGTTAAGAGAATGGACCTACCTCAATTTTCTTCTTGTGCTCAGTGCCACCTCCTGCTGTCCCTTCGGCTGCATGCAGGGCTTCAAAACACTGTTTACACATGCGTATATTCCTGCTCTCTGACACCTTTGAACACTTTCCACAGATGGCCTACAGACAACAAATTAAATACCATCATGGACAGTAAATGTCCATGTATTTTTAATATGCTCTATATTAAAAACTATATTTTGCTACATACTCGGAAGTAGGCTATGTACTTCCTCTTTAAAAAAAAACAATACATACTTATAGCACAGTAGGAACATCAGTTTACGAACCAAAATAAATAAGAATAAGAAAAATATTCCTGAAATCTAGGACAGACAAATTCAATGAAACCCTTTGCATTAAAGACATTTAAAGACATTAAAACATAATGTTTTGTAATGCTGCTTTGAAACAATGAACACGCATGCACAAATATAGCACGTACCGCACTGCAGTTCTTGCAATGGTGTTTGCGTTTGGTGAAATGAAAGGTTTCATTGCAGCCTTTGCATGTTTCTCTCTCCTTGTCTCTTTTCTTTGAACTCTTCTACAGAAACACACACACACACACACACACACAAACAGACAGACAGGTTAACACAGTCATATATAGCCACAATCCGAACTGCGTTGTGTGAGGTGTGTGTCTCACCCTCTCGTGTTGTGCACCGTCTGTCTCGCATGTGTTTGTGTTGCTCAAAGAGGCCTGTGTTTTGAGCAGGAAATGACACGTAAATGAAATATTATATCTGACATAAAAAATGCAGCAATGAGTCTTGAAAATCTGCTTTTAACTGCATGCATGTGTGTCGAAGTTTTCAGTTGTTGTTTGTAAGTCAACAATTATATTTCATTGTTTAATTATAATGAAGGTTTGTGTAAAAGATTTTTCTTTTTCCAAAAAATGGCAGTTGTTGCAGGGTCAAATGATATTCCTTTCCCATTAGAACGACTTTTAAATTGACACGTGTGAACTGAACAATTAATATTTAAAAAGTAGTAAAGATGGAACACTAGAACAGTGTGAACAGTTTGATCAAATCAGTAAATATGAATATGACTTAGTCTAAGCAAACGCCACAAATAACTGATAAAACAGTTGAGTGTTAACCTGTGTTTCATACGTGTGCTCTTCATCGCGGGAGACAGAACTATTAAAAGCTTTAAAAGTCTCGCTGTTCTGCTTGTGCTTCTCAATCGTAGCCAAGATCACCTAGTGAGACAGGAGTGAAAAATTGCAATATTACCATGTATTATGCTTTGCAACAATGCTAAATTATGATAAGTGTCCTAGAAATACAATTCAACTGAACTGAACTGAAAAACTATTATATAGAAAATGTAATTGGGTGAAAAGACCCAATTTTTTGGGCCAAAATGTTTTGTGTGTAATATTGATTTCATCACCACCAGACTTCTTGACAAGCTTCTAAAGGGTGTCATTCAAATATCCCAGAAGTGTTCGGAAACAAAAGGTTTTTGAAAACTTAAAGGGACAGTTTACCCATGTCTTCATTTATTTACACTTAAGATATTTAAAACCTATATGTGAAACACAAAATAAGATATTTGAAGAATTTTGTGTTCATGCAAATTAACTGGGGCCAATGTTGTTTGGATAGCAGAAGAAAGTCATAGAGGTTTGAAATGACATTAAGCTGAATGTCAAAATCATTTTTGGGTGAACTATCACTTTAAGCTGAACATTTTCAAACTTAATGCAATGAACTACACATTTACTCGGCTAGGACACGTGTAAAGATAACTGACTGATATATCCACTAAAAAACACCAGCTGCAAAGTTAATTCTAAGAATGTAGCATCATTCAGAACGCTTTGTCAGTTTTATATTTAGTTATACAGTATAGTACAATGGTGTTCATATCTAACATGTAAAAGAACTCACGTTTATCCACTCCTCCTTCTCCTCAGCCGTCCTGAAAGAAAGAAACACATTTAGTGTGACTCCGGCTAACAAATATTTCATGGTGCTGGCAAAATGTACTTGTAGTTGTAAGATTCTTTGGAAAAAACTGTTCATTCTTATACCATATGTTTACACTGTCTTCACTATGTTTCTTGTTCATTTACGCACACACACACACACACCTGGCCTGCAGTTCCAAAGAACGCTGTTTGCCGATGATGGTGAAAGTGTGAGGAATGTTCTGCTTGGCATTGGCCTGAACCTTAAACCATTGAGAGAAAATAACACATTACAACAAACATACACACGAATATATCAACATGCACGCTTAAAGTTGAAGTTGTACCTCCATCCCTGCGATGTCAATCCGCTCTCTTACACTAAACTTTTGGCCCATGAGCCTGAGCTTGGGCACACAATACAGCACCATATTGTTGAACTGCCAAATACAGAGAATACAGAGACATAATTCACAGTGTCAGAAAATAAAGATCCAGGCCTAAAAAGATTTCAAGAAAATGTTAACCCTAAACCTAAACACTGTCAAAATATGAAAACATTCACTAATGATGTAGAAGCAAAATATCTATTTTTTTTGTGGTGAAATATGACCAAAACGTGTATTACAGTTATTTAATCTGAAGTAATGTTCACACCACATAAAGGTATCGGTCCTGAGCGGTGCCATTCTTAGCCGACATCTTTTTCAGGAGACCTTCCTTAATGAGTTCATTGGCTGGATTAACAATGTCTTCTTCTCCACCTAACCTCTCATACACCTCCAACAGCTTGTTCATTTTCTCCTGCGCACACACACACACACACACACACACACACACACACACACAGATTATTCCCGATTATTCTCACAAAACTCAAGAAACTGTGAAAAACCTGGGAATGTCAACATGACAGAAGAAGAACGAGAGAGAAGTGAGAGTAAACCATAATGCACTTTTACCCAGGGGGTTCAGTCACACAGACAGGAAACGAAGAAACGACATCCTGTCTGGGTGATGAAATACTGTAGACTGAGACATTTGAAATATATGGGCAGGGGCTTGAGAACAGAAGAATTCTGCACTAACCATTTTCCTGATAGCAGCGTTGGAGTGGTTCGCTGCAGTGGAGATTAACTCTAGAGCATCTGTGAGACAGAATTCACACATTTACACACACAGCATAGCAATTTTTTCCACTATAAAGCAGAACAATAATAAAACAAAAGTTATTTCTTTACCATAACTGGTAGAGCATTTGTGTTAGCGGCCAATGTCATGGATTTGATTCTCAGGGAACACACACACACACACACACACACACTGATAAAACTAACAGTTGAATGCATTGTAAGTCGCTTTGGATAAAAGCCAAAAGCCAAATGCATGAATGTAAATGTAAATGGCTCAACAAAGTCAAAACGATTATGCGAGCCAGGCTAGCAAATGCCGATGCCACTTTATAAAGAAATGTGTCAGAGGAGTCAAGAACTCACGCATGCCTATATACAGAGATGTAATTTGCATGCAAATTTGTGTTTTTGTAGTTTAAATAAAGACAAGATTGTCCTTTGAAACCTATTTTAACAGTTTGCCATTTCAGGCCCCAAAACGTAGAAAAATGTTTTTTCATTTTGTTTAGTTGCGTTAATGCCCCTTAGATTAGTTGTTTTATATCTGTATGGTCATAAGACAAAATGAGTTTGTTAGTTTTGTTAGTATGAACACGAGCAATTTTTTATGCCCACTGAATAAACGTTGTATCTGAAACTTTGTATTACTGGCACTTCTCGTGAATATTGCCTACTTAGACGAATCGCTTGTTGTTGTTTTTTAAACATTCAACACATTATCTGCATATAGGATAATTGATGCATCCATCAGTTGGAGTGCCCATGTGCTCCACCAGAGGGCCCTCCCTTCAAGTGCATTAAGATTCCTTTATTAACTACATTTCCCATAATCCATTGCTGGAACCTGCTCATGTAAATATAAAAGGCAACAAGAAAGCAGACAAAAAATCAAATAGGATGAGCGATATTATAAACATTTCCTTTGGTAAAGGAGAAGCTAAGGCAATAATTAAAAAAGAAATAATATTATAGTATACAGACATGTATGGAAGAAATAGAAGGGAGGAAACCAGGCTGAGGTTTGATCATGTAGGGTTTAATAAAACGAAATGATTTTTGTTAGGTAAAAGTAAATCAGATGAATGTATGGAGAAGGGGTTAAAGATGCACAGGATGCTGTTGTGGAATATCTAAAGGATACAGGGGTATACTATAGGATTTAAACAGTAATGAGGTTAGAATGGTTTAAAAAGAAACATTTAAAGAGTTTTTTTTATTCACTGAGATATAATCCATACTGCATACTCCGATACAGTAGGATACAGTAGGTGGTGGTTATGTTATAGAACAATTTGTAAAACAAGGACTCACTCTCAGCATATTTCCTGTCCGGAGCTCCATCGGGAAGTTTCTTCAAGTAATCTTTCAGTAGAAGCTCATAACGTGGAATTCGCTGCACTGGTTCCAACATATGATGCTGCAATGTCAAGTTCCCACACACATCCTGCTTCTGTACACATGGAGGGCTTGTAAGTAAATAAATAGTACATTATACAGGAGGTAAGAGAAATGATGTGTAGTCTGTCCACATGATTCGAACCTGGATATTTTGCACAGTAGTTTTGAAATTAGTGGATCGCTGCGTCCATGTGCTGACCAGCTCCATGGCACGATCAAAGTTCTTCACATACTCGCCATACATCTTCAGAAATGGGGCTAATTTCTGCAAGATGTCTCCTATGCGTGGATTATGGCTCCTGACACACACACATACAGATATTATTATATTAATTGTAACACTTGTTTTGTCTGACAAAGCTTTGTGTTCTTCTGTTTGTTTTTTTCTTTGTGCTACACAAAACATCTAAATTGCGATCTACGAAAATCTAATGGTCATGTCGAGAGCCAGGTTAAATTTCTCAAAAATCAACTAAAGATTATTAAGAATAATGAAGTTGTTAAATTTTTTTATGACTTTCTTCATTTATTACAAAATGTTTTTCTGTTTAGTCTTCTGAAATTTCAAAAGGACACAAAAGCTGTGAGAAATATCACTGATCAAGACTTTCTAATAGGGATGCACCGATATGTACATGCTGTCCGATAACCGATAATTCTTTAACATTTGAAGTCGATAACCGATATTGGCCAGTATATATGATCTAAATATTAATAGAACATTTTCTGAAACTGAAACAAAATGCAAAAAGTGGACATCTTATTTGAAAACACTCACTGCAGAAAACAAGTTAACATTAGTTCTCCTTTTCCCCTTAAAATCATGTATCAAGCCTACTTTACATTAGTTTAAAATTCTTTAACTTTCAACTTATCTGGTATACTGTAGTTTTTATTTAATTAACAAATTAAAGATGTTGTTCCAGAGCAATGCAGAAAAGTGTTCTCAATAGCCACAAGTCTAACAGGTCTCAGACATAAAGCATTCAAACAGCAGTCTGATTCAAACAATATGCTTTTGTTCCTATAATTTACACATTCATAAATACTGTTTTTACATCACCAATGTTTTGCTAATAGCAGTAAGTGAATAATCATGACAGAAAGATGCATTGTATTTTAACTGTGGTTGAAACACTTCAGGTGTACGTTGCTCAAAGGAAATGATTCAGAATTTATCGGCTATAATATATTGGCCTAAATTTTATTATCGGCCGATACGATAACATTGCAAATGATCATTTATCGGCCGATACCGATATGTCCGATAATTTATCGTGTATCCCTACTTTCTAAAGTAAAGAATTATATTTGAATTTGTTTTCACCAAACCTACTTTTGTGACAAACTTCCAATGTTGCCAGAAGTCGGGATATTAGTATCCGATTTACTTTTACATCACTCATGTGGGTATTTCTAAAACTAAAACTGCTGTCAAAAGAACAAGCCCTTATTTCACTGACTAGATGAATAATGTCACGCTAAGCATTTTCTCCTCCATGAACTCAAGGCTGCGACAAACTGAGAACTTCGAACTTTTCTGATATGATGCTGATGTTTGATATTGGTGATAAAAAATGATATTTGGTTTCCCCTGGTTGTTCTTTCTGTGCATTAAGCCACGTTAAACCACGTTAAACCACATATTCCTTATAATGGACTTCTATGGGGGAGATTTTTTTACTTTATCCGTTATTATTATAACGTAATTTCAGACTACTTGATATACAGTACATGTTTTAGTATTACAGACCTAACACAGTTACTTTTGTTAAATGTTTTGTGTTTTTGTCGGGTCTTACCACTCCTGTGTGATGCGTGTGTGTAGTTCAGGCAGTAAAAACTGATGGTGAAATCGGTAGATGCAGGAGATGTTGGAGAAGATTCCGGTGATGACATCAGTGGGGATGCCCACCTCTGTGAGACGGGCACAGAAAACCTGTATGCACACGCAAGCATAGCTGCAATTTATTATATTTTGCTATAAATAGGTGTAAGTGTGAGCAGAAGGTCATGGAATTGAGAAAAAGTTTTTATCACTTTTTTTAAAGTGATAAAGTCCTAGTAAATCTGAGAAGTTCACCGTAAATGATCTGAAATTATAAAAGATAATTGTGATTTAACAAATGGCAAAACCTTTTTTTAATTAATAAAAATTGATGAAATTACTGTGTAATGTCATTTCATTTAAGGGTTTACACCCCCTGTACAGTGCTTTCATATAATGAATAATTATATAATGAACACATCTTCAATGTTCAATAGTGTTCAGATTTGTCACGTGTTTCTAGGTTTACATTATAACCTGGACATTGAGTTTCACTGGTGTAAACTAAAAAACATAAATAAGACAAGAACAAAAGTATTAGACTGGAGAGGAAATGGAAGAAAACAGGAAGTGGAGTGACAAGAAAGGTGAGCGACAGATTGTGTATCTGTGTGCGCTACCTGGTCTAGAAGGTTGAGTCTTTTGACATAAGCTTCCTCTGTTTGAAGCAACTCTTTAGCAATGTTCAACAACTTCTGAGCCTGAGACGGCAAACTCTGTGTAACATACAATAAGATTCATTAAACTCTTATGATTTGTGATAGTTTCTTTACCACAGGAAAACAACCCTCTTTTCAGTATTTTAACACTAATACAGTGTAATGAACAGTAAAACTGGTACAGAGATGTTGAAAGTGGCACAATGCCTCACGAACAGCTCAGGTTAGGCGTTTCTGCTTAGTGAGCATATCCACTGCATACACACACACACACACACACACACACAAACAGAACTGCAGATCTGAGGAAATGGGAGGACACATGCCATGCAGACATGCCTAACAACATAATACAAAACTGAATACAAGCCACGGACGGACTGTGTTTTAACCAATAAACAATCGAAAATACTAAAGTTGCCAATGGTCAGGTAGTAAAATGTGTGTTTACATCAAATAAATAGATTTTTTTTATTGTTTGAATATCATGAGAAATATTGATACATGATATATATTACACATATAATAATTGCTAATTCTGACTGGATGAAAATTGATCAAGGAGTGCAGAAGAGCTCAACTGGAAAAGCCCCTAGAAACTATACAATATTGTATACTTATGCACTACATTTATTACATACTGTAGCTACTTACCAACTAAAATACATGGACGTGAAAAATTGGTTCAAATTGGGAGAGCAAACTGAATGCAAAGTAACCTAAAAGACAAAGGTTGGCTTTGAACTGTACCTTTTCATTTCAGCATTCACTTAAAATATTTAAGCTTAAAATGCTGCAATTGCCCATTCATGTCCTCTAGAGGGCTATGTAATATTTTGGGGTGTAAAGTGTGACCACGACTTGTTTTTGTAAGATCAAGGACTGGAAAAGAGGGGTACATGGAGGGACAGAGTTCAGGGAGTGAATTTCAAGGGAGAACGGATTTCTACCTCAAAAGGCAGCTAGGAATCGGACCGGCAAATGACCTTGCGTCTGGATTCGAACTCGGGTCGCCGTATGTGCATTGGCACCATATGTCTGATCACTCCCCACTAGGCCATCGGCTCCGACGAAGTGGCATTTTTTGCATCTGTGGTTTAGAAATATTAAAAATGTCCCTCGAGTCCCCCAGTAAATATCAGCCATATCCACCACTGGTAAGATGCATTCATATGATCCACAACATGACAGTTCAGTCGATGATCAGCTTTGGAAAATTTGAAGCAGGATTTGTATTCATCATATCTCATTCTTCGTGACGTCTTGACGTCTATCTCAAACGTCAACCAGTCGTGCATCCAAAAATGAAAACCATTGCTCCAACATGCATAAACAACAGTGCACAAACACTGTGTGTGTCTAATCTGTTTCTCGCTTGTGATGAGCAGCACATTCCACATCCTGTGTGACAGAACGCCTATTAAAACAGATCAACACGTCAGCAGGTCACAAACACACACACACACCTTTCCTACGAGCAGATGTGCTGGACTGGGCACAGTCAGGAAAGACAGGAAGCCAAAGGTGTTGTTTGTGTGTATGGCTTTGTCTGTGTGTGTATTTATACATTCCTACGCAGAAAGAGAATAAAGCGACAGTTTGCGACATGCACCGTGGTACAGTAACAAGGGGTGTGTGTGTGTGTGCGTGTGTTGTGCTCACAATATCTAGGTGTGTGGGGTGACTCCAGCTGAGTGGACACAAAGCTTGTTATTGTCACACCTTAAGGTACAGAACACGCTCAGATTGCATTTAATGCCTTGACAGACTGCTGCGTCATGCCGTCTGACGGGTTGAGCGGACAGCCGGGCGGATTCTCTCACACCCCGTGTTTCTATCCGGCACCTTTTGTAGGTCAGAGGAATCATTCCAATGTGTTGATGTTTGTGTGAGAATGTACAGCAGACTCGTCTGCTCCTCATCCATGAAAACATAAGTGACGTTGGGAGTGGGAGAACCTGTCGAGTGAGTTCTGGATGTCTGCGTCTACTGTAATTTTCGCACGCTTAGCCTCACCCTCAGCTGAGATGTGAACCTGCAGACCTGCTGTCAGTCTAACCATTTCAACTAATGCCTCCAGTCAGGTTCATTGACTGAAACGGTAAAGGTTTTCATATGTTGAAATGTTTCAAATGAGTTCTGCTAATAAAAATATATCCATATCAAAAAATATGTTGCCAAAAATGAAAAAAAGTTGCCATTAAGAGTCCATAATAAATGGTAAATACATCAATAGACTGTTTATAAAGAATCCAAAAAGTATATTTTTACAGATTCTAGGCCATTTCAAAAAATGCTCAATTATAATTAAAGCGCTCATCGTCATATGGTTTCAAACGTGTATGACTTCCTTTGTTCGGCAGAACACAAAAGAAGATATTTTGCGGAACGCTGGTAAGTGCAACCAAACAACATTGGACCCAATTGCCTTCCATTGTATTAAAGCAATGACTATTTTCACAAAAAAGGTTCTGAATGAACTTTTCATTCAGAAGTGAAGAATTTTTACAGTATTTTGGGCGAACTATCCCTTTAAAATCTGCAATAAAGTTGCCATTGGCACGGCACACATAGAGAGTGGGGAAACGGTAAATGTCCACATAACTCGCACAACAAAAATATAACACATGTTGCTTAAATGTTCACTTCCTCAGATGTATGAAACGTACAGTTACTTGTCTCCCAGTACACACATGATGCTGTTTCTGTGCCTACACTGAGACTACACTGTAAGAGCTAAACGTAAAACAGCAGCTTGTTTGCCATTTTCATTTAGTTTCGCATTTCAAGACCCAGCATACTTAGTTTCTTTTGGTCGATTGTGGAGTAACGTATAGTACCAGATATAACATGTCTCCTCAAGTCAGACATATCAAGCATATCCTATAAAAAATATATCTATTATACACTGCGAAACAGAGCTGCAGCAACACCGGATTTGCACAAGTGTGTGAATCTATAGTCTTACTTTGAGTTCCAGGCTCTCTGGATCTTCACAGCTCCCCTCATCCAGGTCACTATCTTCATCCTGCGATGAGTCGCGTTTGTTGCTAACAGTGACGCATGACATACTCTCTGTTTCCGTGGCGATGCTATCATTCCTGTCCTCCTCCTCAATAGGGTCCTCATTTGGGAATACCTCTCCTTCCGCTCCACAAGAGGGGCTATCGATACCACTGTCACGATTTGGTATCTTTCCGTTCGGTTGCGTCTCTTCGCGTTCCTGAGAACTACAGGGGTCCTCTGGTAAAGGCCCCTCCTGACTCGTATCTCTATGGTTACTGCTCCCGCCGTTTTGATCAGCATCCATGTCACGATGTGTAATCTCCAAACTACTATCGGAACGTTTTTTATGCTCTTTTTGAAGCTTATCTTTCATGTCTTCATTGTCAAAAGAGTCTAATTTGCACAACTTCAAACGTTCTGAGATTTCTGAGGGATTCAACGCAGGTCCATCCACAGAGCAAAGCTCCCCAGAATCCTTTATTGTGGCCGACTCTGTCACCTGAGGCTGATCGCTGGTATGAGGTTGAACCGATGAAGACTCCATGCTGACACAACACTGGATGTTCTTCCTTTGCTGGAGACCTGGAAACATTTCGAAGTTTAGGGAAACTCTCAGTGTACAGGTCACAAATCTGACATTATCTGACATGTGGTTGCTAAGGTGTTTTGGTGATGCTTTTTTTTGTGTGTTGCTGTCAGGATGCCTGGATGGTTGCTATGTGTTTGATAAGGTTTCCATTACATTGTTGTTATACAGGGTGATCTGTGGGGTTACTAGGGAATTGCTGGGTGCTACTGTACATTATTGCTACAGTATGTGGTTGGTTACTTGTGTCAAAGCCCTAACCTATATGTATGAGCTATAGCAACAGCACAAATACTGTAACAAGCATTGTATAATACACAAATCCAAATCCTTAACTAGAAATTATATAAAAAAAACTTTTTTACTTTATACACACACACACACACACACACACATTTTACCTGGAAGTTGTGGAAGTTGTCAATCAGCCGTCCAGCACTCACTTTCCGTCCTGATGGGGTTCTGGGTTGTGAAGGAGAGCTGGGCAGTGGGCGACGGGGTGCCGAGAGGAAGTGACCCCGCGGCAGCAGGTGCACAGGCTTAGGGTGCACTGACACAGAGACAGACGAAGAACAATTATGCAATGTTCGTCACCATCACACGGCTCCGATCCCATTTCATTCATGCACACCCAAAAGATGAACCTTCCATAATCACATATAAACTGAAGAATGCACACAAAGAAAAAGTAAGAGTGAGACGGAGACTGTCCGAGCAACTGGCAGCTTCCTGATGTGAGAACAGGAAGTATAGACGAGCGTGCGAAAAGTGTTGCGGTTACACAGACAAGTGTTACAAACACACAGACACAGCTACGCAACAAAGACACAAAGAAATACTGTGTATGTGCACGAGCAGTCAACGTGCCCCAAACAAGAATTCATTTGTAAAGCAGATATGTAATCACTTGCAAGAATGGTTCATAACTGAATGAAATATGATGTTTATGATGTAATTTAATAAGGCAAGCTAAATTCAGGAAGCAGATAGTCTGAGCTCTTTGCACTTCCTTCCTCTGTCTGTCTTCCCTTATATGAAACCCAGTGCATGCTCATCGCAAGTATACGTGCATGCAGAAAACTCACGATGTCAACCATCGGGACATTAAAATAGTAATGAACATGTTCCGAACATGTTGAGGCAAGCGTCTGATAATAGAAGATCTAATACCGTGGGGTGTCTGTGCTTCCGAGCTTCATAGCCTCTCTGTGACTTGGGTGGGGTATCATGTGGGAAGAGGTGGGATTTTCCTAGCAGGTCACGGGAATACTGCGTTCACAGGAGTACTGCAGTACACGTGTGAGCAAATCTATAGAAAGAAATACCAAAATGACTGAAAAAACCCACACAAAATGAAGTCAAACTTAAGTGGTCTATGTAATGCCTCTCACACATCCTACCTATTTGTTACTTCATGAACTTCTCAGAAACAGCTTAAGCTGTTTAAGTCAAACGTTATGTTTACAAATGAGTCACAGTTTTCTTTGAACTAGGAACAGAAGATCCTGAATGTGTGAGATAGAAATGTAGTTCCACACAAAGGATTTTTGTTTTTTTTCTTGTTGTTATGGTCACATTTATTACCGGTCGACTACTAAGAATACAGCCACAAATTATAAGATGATAAAATCACGTGTCTTTAGAGTGTGTGTGTGTGTGTGCTTGCTTCCATATGAAACCATATTTTACCATTATACTATATTTTAAATTATAAACACCCTCTTTCCCTTCAACAGCATGACAACCAGAGAGACATCAACCATCAACTGGACAATCAATAAAGAGACAATGATATCTCCAACTGAAAACCGATCAGTCTTCACAATACAGATCTGCTATAAACAAGTTGCCACTCTCAAACACTTTAAGATTTATTTGAACAGCAATAAATACATGAAGTGCAAATCTATTGCAAAAAACGTATCTTGAATACGTCATCATTATAAAAGCATCTCTGCTGTAAGTTTGAGTACTAACATAGGAAAAATGATGTACAGGATAAGATCTCTTTAATATCTCAGCTGTTTCTCCTAGACAGCAATACGATTGAATAGAGAGCATAGAGTGCTTCTGCATTTATCTTCAGAAATCCCACACGTGTCTCAAGATATCTCAACAACAACAATCTCAAACAGTGCTTAGATTTAGCCATACCAAAGCCTACATTTTAAACTCAGATCTCAAAGTTATACTTACACGACCAAGATATTCAAGAGGACGTTTTTTGTTTGTCTCTGGGTTACATTACATTTTACAGAGGTTAAAAAGCAGAACACCACAAATCTAAGAGACTGCAAAGCACTAACCTTACCTCGTGTGTTCATATGTGTCTCACCCCTGAAGTGATTCAAAAAATAAGTGTGTGTGTTTGTGTGCTTGGGTGTTTTCAGCCTCCTCCCTTTTGCCTCTTGTATACAGTATACACACACACACCTGTCACAGGAGAGAAAAAAACAAACACAAACTACAGGCTAAGTTATTTTGTCATATTAAGTTTCATCCAAAATGTTTTATATAAATAGTGTCTCATTCTTAAAAGCTTTTGTTTAATTTAGAATTTCCTGCAAAACACTATAAATATACTTGAAATAAACAAAAGCTGCAATAACGCTTTATGTTCTTCAACAAAAAACAGCTTTAAATACAAAAGACAGTAAAATCCGAGACTTTCTCCCAAAAGCCGATTTGGTACTGAGGCTCACAAAAAAAAAGCCTCTTGACCTTCATCTGCGTATGTGTGCGTGCGTGCTAAGATGATAAGGATCTGCTCACAATGGTTTTCTATTACACCCCCACAAAAAGCTAAGAAACAAAAAAGAAGACCAATACTTAACATGTTCTTTATCCAAGTCACAAGATACAGTACAAACACAGAAATTCTCTTTCATTCTCAACGGAACGATCAACATGTTGACATAACATGACCAACAGCATCATACAACTGACAGTCTAATGGAAGTAACATGTTTATTTAATATATTATTATTTTCTTACAAAGTGCTCAGGACACTTTGGAAATCATAAACGCATGTCTGACTGAAACCCGGAAAACAAACAATATATCAATAATATCAATAATACAACACATTGTAATGCTCTAAAACTGCTGGGTTATTTTTATTAACCTAAAAAAAGTCCATATTTGACCCAGAGTGTACAGTCAAGTCAGAGTCACGCATGTGTGATCCAACAGTAAAACAATGACATGTCCAGATATACGGTTTCATCTGGATGAATCAAACTGCAATGACCTACAGCTCCAAACTACATTCTGACGATAAATGGCTTGCTTCAAGCGTCGCAGACTCAAGTGTCAAGTGTTAGTAAACGTCATTCACAGCTACCGCTACAGGCAGAGAGTCTTGTGTGTCAGCATGTGGCCGCTTGTGTATTGTATCATTTTAGCGTTTCGTCCACCGTTTAGCGCTTTGGTCGAATCAGTTGTTTTAAATGTGCTATATGAATACATTTAAATTGAGGATGTTCAGTGGCAGCAATGAACAAAATGTGTCTACAGGTTCAAACATGAGCTCATATGATGTTTATTAGGTTCATTAGCAAAACAAAATATTTGAACCATACATGATACTGTACAATTATTTGTACAGCTTTATTACTGACTAATTATATAAAATGATGACAGTCATCAGACTGAGATTAATCCTGTAATAATACTGATAATAACTGCAATTAAACTAGCTTATTGCAGTCAGGGTTTGGAAAGGTTGTATTTCAAATGGATCCCACTGTAGACTACTGGAAACATGATGTGTATGTTATGGATCTAGAGTTTATCTGTATAGAAAAAGCAGATAGCGGGGGAAAAGGCAGAACTGTCCAGTAATGTCTGTCCTTAGAAGACCGATTGTACACCACACAATATTCCACTTGGTAAAATAACTTAAGGCGAGAATTTGTGACATATTGGGGGAAAGGACACATCTTGTAGCTCCCATGTCTTCAGTGTGTGAAATCTCAACATGTCCGCTCGCTATTTATGCAAATAATATCTCTCTGTTGTCAACACTTTCAATCATTACATTTTAGAGAAGAGTCAGTTTATAAAGACAAATGAAGATGTAACAAGATGGTGACCATCACAATCTCCCAACAACACATGAAGCACGCCATGAAAAAAAAAACCTGATTCATCAGCTGCCACACACACAACCCAGGTGACCAGAACAGGAAATGGGTCAGCAGTGAGATGATGAGAGATGAAGCACCAGCACCTCCCATCTGTCAGCCTTCTGTGTCCTAACCTCTCCACAGCAGTGTGCGCATTTGTGAGTATGCGTGCGTGTGGTGTTGAGGTATGTCCTGACTACACCTCTCTGAAAGAACCTAACACACACACACAATCCCCATTCCTGCTTTCTTTTCAAGTAATTGTTCAATTGAACTACTCCTAGTTCCATTCAAAGTTCCCCAAAAAGCACACAGACTATTAAATTTAAAGGTGCTTAAAAGGTTCCATAAAGAACCAGTCAAAGGTTCTTTAAAGAACTATATCTTTCAAACCCCAAAAAGAACCTTTTGTGAAACAGGAAATATGTTAAAGGTTCTTTATGGAGCCAAAAGGTTCTTCTATGGTATCAAAGAACCTCTTGAAGCTCCTTTTTTAAGAGTGTACAGCTCCGAAAAGTACATAAAGCCATCATAAAAGTAATGCATCCGATTATGACTTTCTTTCAACGCAATGGCGGTTGACTTTTATTGATTTTGTGTCTGTACAATAAAAGTGAACGGGTACCGCCGTTGTTCGGTTACCAATCTTTTTCAAAATATCTTCTTTTGTGTTCTACTTCATTTCAGGGTTAGCGAGTTCACACTAAGCAAGGACAGGAACGTGCGTTACTATGACAACATTTCTTCAGCTGGACGTTCTGATGCTTGTGACCAGCAAAACCTCCACTCTCTGCTCTTTATTTCAAATGTTTAAGTCATCTCTTTAGTAAAATTTACTTTTTGTTCTGATCCCATCTCTCTGACATTAGATGATGTGAGGTCAGGGACACCTACTATCCAAAGAAATCGAATCACAGAGCTGTGGTGGTCACTCACACCATGAGTGCAGCTTCTCACAGCCTTTTCATATTGAAAAAAAGTTGACTAGATATGAAATAGATTAGCTTATACTGTAAAAGACACCCATCTGTTGCCTGGGATGCTTTTAAAATGGAAATCATCATCCAGTAATGCACTGCCTTGCTTCCGTAGAAGTCCTTGAATTACCACTTTAAAAGAAAAGGCAATGACTTCTACTTACTAGAATTAAACATCACTATTTCATTTTTATGCTTTCTGAAAAAAGACGCTTTCCTGTGCAAAACTGTGTTCGTGGGTGGTTGCCAGGGGTGGCTGTGTGGTTTCTAAGGTGTTAAAAGGTAGGCTATTGTGCTTGATTGATAGTGTGTTCTGATTGGTTGTTAGGTGGACTAAAATACACCCAAGTCTCTATGATACTTATCCATCCGACTTCTGAAAATATCCGTCTTTAGGACTTCTTTCCCTGCTTTAGAGCATTGTAACTACAGTGTATAAATGTACACACCAACAGACAATAATCTTTTTAGTTGTCATTCTACTGTAAACGGATCTTAATACCTAGGGTTGTTCAAATCATTAACCCTAAATATGAATAACAGTAATAGTCATACTTACAGCAAAGACAGAAATGAGTTTAAGCTCAAAAATACTGAAGGATACAATCAGCCCCAGACAGACCTCTCAATAAAACATGAAAGATAGACATGTGTATTTGAACAGGCTTGAGCACTACTGTATTACATCATATTTACAGACACACGATATACACACCACTAAAGCGCTACGGTAAACCCAATATAAATACATCATTTATACATCAACCACAGAAATCAATAAAACTCACCAGCTCTGCTCTCCGTACAACGAACTCCTGGTTTCCTCCTCCCACTGAAGAAAAAAATACACGTTCATACACGCACAACTCCATTCACACAAAAAAACGTGTCTGATAAGTCCTCAGAGTGAAAACTAGCAACATGCTCTCTGGCACCGGCTCTCGTCCGCTGGCACTCCATCACCCCTCCTCCAGTCCTCCTATCTCCTCCCCAAATCCCCCCTCAGTCTTTTCATGGAAATGAACAATATAACCCCCCCATCACCACCACACACACAGACAGAGCGACAATAATGCCACGGAGACATCACCATGGAAACCGATGACAGCAGGAGAGGGGGGAAATAAAGGGAGGTAGAGGAAGATTGTGAATGAGAAAAATCAGTACAGAAGCAGAATGGGAAGATAAATGAGTGACAGTGATAGCAAAGTACTGCTAGGGATTATCGGCAACTATGTTCACTGGGTTGACCGGCAGGAGGACTAGTTTGAACCAATGAACTCTTGAACTCTGTTTTAAAATCAATGGGGCAATTTATTTACATTTCTACATTTGGCAGACGTTTTTTATCCAAAGTGACTTAAATTGCATTATATTATACATTTGTTTCTGAGTACATGCCATTCCTGGGATCGAACTAGCACCATGCTCTAGCCATTGAGCTACAGGAAAACAACATCCTTCAATAACATGCTGAATAACATGGGAGACACGCTGATGGTGGTTTTGTGGTGCGATGTTTGAGAAAGTGGAATTAAGAACCAATGGTGGCTAAAAACAAAACCATCAGATTGTAATAGGAGAGGAAGTGGAAGTTTTCTAAAAGGACTGGGGCTGATCTAATGAACATTTTTTCTGTACTTCTCTGAATGTGTGAGTATGATCAGTAAAATCAAACTAAATTTGACAAGTACCTTTAAATCCAATCTCAGACTACAGTGAGATTCAATTTCCCAATTGCACTAAGAGATCCTTCCTTCCGAGTAATCCAACAGGACGCACAAAACTTTAAATGGGAAATCCATTTAAATGATAACATTACATTTTGATGCAGCCAAACATTTGTCCCCTTGGAAAACGTTGCACCAATTCAGTAAGAATGACAGTAAGGAAAATTGATCAACTTTACGTTGTAACCCTGGCTTTCGCACTGCTACACCATCGGTTACTTGCTCCGTAAAATATTTCAACTGTGAGTGTTCCACTTAAATTCAACCTATGAGGAGATACGGTATTTCAAAACTATGCTCAAGAGGAATAATGGTCTAGAAACATTTGACAACTTTAACAACAAGTAAAACAAATGATGGTTGCTATGGCATTCTCATGTTGTTTAAATCCTGAAAAATGGCATTTGAAAGACACTGGGTCATTGTTATGGAAATGAGGACAAATACCAGACTTCTACAAACAAGCACAATTTCTTTCTATATCAGTACATAATGGCATGTGGGATACTCATTTACTAAAGTTTAAGACTAAAAATCCATATGCAATAAGGTCAATTGCAAAAACAACTGTGTCCATGCCTTTTCTGCTCTACTGGCAGTTCTTTTAACCTTGTCTTTTTTACTTTGATATTTACATTTACATTTACATTTATTCATTTGGCAGACGCTTTTATCCAAAGCGACTTACAATTGAGGAAAACAGCAAGCGATTCATCTAAGTAAGAAAATGATATTCATTTTCAGCTGTTAGAGCCTTTTATTGATTGGTGTGTGCCGCTCCAAATCATCCTCATTCGATTGAATTAGCCACAGGTTAACTTCACTCAAAGTGTTGCAACATCAACAAGCAAAACTAGAATGCTTCTGAGCTACATTTCAAGTGTCCCAGAAAAGGGTTTGAATACTTATTTCAGTTTTTTTTATTTTTAATAAATTTGCAAAGTTGTTACATACAAATCTGTTTGTTTTTGTTGTTTTCTTGTTGCACTTTAGCAGCAACATGTGATAGACAAGAGACATGGGGACAATCTCAGTGTACATCTGTCCATCAAACTTCTGAGTCAATAAGTCCAATAAAGCCAAAATCATACATATATGATCTTCAATATGTCTGGATCTTTCTAGAACACTGAAATTTAGTTCTTCATGTGAAAATAAATGTAGAAATCAGCCATTTTGAGCTGTGAACTATGAAGGACCCTTTCGCTTTTAAACTATAGCCAGAAATAAAAATAAACAAATGAGATGAACAAAGAAAGAAGATGCTTATTATGAAGTAAATGTCAATGTAGTGTTGGTGTAAATTAAGATTAAAAACAAAATCTCATTGATTGAATCATATAATTTGGAAAACTTGAAAACTTGTCTGTTAATATGCCTGATTAGATTATCAGGATTTATATATATTCAAAATTTACATTTAGATATTTATAGTTTACATTTATATATTCAGGATTTACATTTATATATTCAGAATTTACATTTATATATTCAGGATTTACATTTATATATTTAAGATTTACATTTATATATTCAGGATTTACATTTATATATTCACATTTTTAACTATATATTCGGATTTACATTTATATATTCAAACTTATAACTATATATTCAGATTTTATATAATTATTTCCTGTTTGGCCCCCCATAAATATATATATGTGTGTGTGTGTGCGTGTGTGCGTGTGTGTGTGTTAAAATGACAGCATGAATGCGAAGTGAACCAGCACTATTGCTGCCTTCACGTGCTCTCGGAATTATCGGAAATATGAGTTTCCGAAGTAAAATTGCTCATGAACGCCCTCTGATGTCGCGTTTCCAACTTAGAAATTGGGACCCGATACCAGAGTTCCCGAGATGGGCGGATGGGAGAAGGATTTGTGACAGATATGATTATTAGCCTAGTTTTTCCGCAACAGCTTCATTTTATTGTCGTTAAATGATTAACATATGTGAATAATCATTTGAAGCATACTGTATGTTTTACACACAGCGAAAAAAGCATGTATTTCAACAAAATTCCAGAATAGTCAGCAAACTCATTAAATGTGCGGTTAAATACAAATTAAAGAGCTTAGAAAACAGAACTAGGCCTACTACTTTTTCAGAAATTCTTGGTAGAATCATAGCAAAGCAGATGTCAATTTTACCTGTATGACATCTTCATCCCAAACTTCCTCAATCCGGTGTACGTTACCCACGTTAGACAGGTGGAATCTCAAGCCTTTTTTTTGTTTCCTTTTAGTAGAACGGTTTAAACAACGTATTACGATTTGTGATCACATAAACAAATATTACAAAAATATAAATAACGATTTACCTAAAACTAGGGAACGAATTAATACAACGTGGAAACGTATTAATAAATCGTGTGAGCGAATTCTTAATTCGTGGCTACGATATATTCTTTTTTCGTGTGGCACATCCATAAAGCATAATATAATTTAAACTATTACTAAACCATCAGATTACACTCAGTCAGCCCCCGCCTCTTAAAGAACTCTTTACTGCTTATTGCCATTCTACTTGCTTCTATTTTTATAGTCAATTTCCGGTTTGGTGTATTAATAAAATTATCCCTTTCAGTTCTTTCTTTTACTTCATATTTTAGTAGTATCATAATTTCATCTTAATTTGTTAATGTGTTTGACTGTTCAACAAGTTACACGTTTCTGTTTACATTTAATAC
The DNA here is from genome assembly GCA_026939265.1 of Oreonectes daqikongensis. Lineage (NCBI taxonomy): Eukaryota > Metazoa > Chordata > Actinopteri > Cypriniformes > Nemacheilidae > Oreonectes > Oreonectes daqikongensis. Next base: position 1,831,254 of record JAOTQM010000133.1, on the reverse strand, counting down.
AAAAGTCACATACTTCCGCCATGTAACGTCTATGTAGTTATGCCAGTCAAAGCTGCGTTCTAAATGCGCATAGTCTATTGAAACTAAACACATGTCTCGCATCCGCGTTATGCATTAACGTCTAATGTCTGCGCAAAGCCACGCATTCTGTGCTCCAGATTTGCGAAACGTGCCGGAAACAACACTGAAAACGGCAATTTAACTAACGTTATTCATGAATGTTCTATCAATCTATTACTCGTTGATATGTGTAGCTATTAAATCTTATGAACTCGTGTAAAAGTGCTTTTAGTGTGTCGTCGTGGCAACAATGCAGTGTGTTTTGTGTCTTGGATCAAAACAATGGGTAATGTATTATTGTTTATATTTTATACTCGTGTATAATATCATACTGTGTGCATGCGTTAGAACGTATTATAGTTTATGTATGTTTACTTTGTCTAGTATGAAATCGCAGACTCTTTATGTTTTGAATCTGTTGTTTACAAAGTCCTATCTAATCTTCACGGGGCCTTTCAATGTAACTTAATATAAACAAACAACAGCATAATTAAATTGGTATGGAGACCGCATTACTTTGCGTGCGTGTTTATATTTTTCTTTATAATAACTTTATTAAAAACAATAAAACTATAATTCTTGTTTTAATTTGTTTTAACTCATTTTTCTGTGTTTACAGATGTTCTTCTGTCTGGATTAACTTTTTCAAAGCATATTATCATGAGGTCCTACTGTGTATTGTAGCATGGAGTAATCTTTGAGATATTTCATTACTTTATTACTCCTGGAGTTTGCCCTGCTGGACATAGTAGGTGCCCTTCCTGCATTATGACCGGCAACGAGCGCCCAGGGAAGTCCATGTTTTGGCACCCGTTCACTGGTTTCTGGACACGCCAGGATCGGGTGATGCTGGCCCGGAGTGAGAGCATGCCGGGAGAACCCGTCTTAAAGGTTACCATCATGGAGACCACGGTACTTGAGGCTGACTCGGGTGTGTGGAACTCCAGAGCTCTGTCGTATCTGGTTCTTTGGTACTTCTTTAGCTTCTGCACGCTCTTCCTCAACAAGTACATTCTCTCTCTGCTGGAGGGAGAGCCGAGTATGCTGGGTAAGTTTCTGAGAAGTGGCGTGTGCTGTGCTTCGTTCCGTTGTTATCTGTGTTGATCAAACAAATCCAGTCCAATAAACCAGTAGTAATACAATTGCCTTGGCAAACAATAAACCGTTGCATTATATTATATAGCTTTCCTGTGGCTCAGTGGTTAGAGCATGGCGCTGGCAACGCCAATGTGATGGGTTCGATCCCAGGATTGCACATGCAGCAAATGTATAGTATAATGCAATGTAAGTCGCTTTGCATTAAAGGGGTTGCCAAATGCGTAAATGTAAATGTTATATAAATTTATTTCGCCCCCGCTCCATCAGCAGGTAAGAAAATGAAGCCTATATGTTTCGGTCCATTAATATTGGCCCAAATAATTCATATAAAATATTACTTTAGACCTTATTTTCATGACAATGTTCTACATCCCCAACATCTCATCCATAAGGTAATGAAATCTCCTTATCAGTGTGGAAAATGGTAATAGTTCTTAATTAGTTGTACTATACGTAAGTAAATGTATATCAGTGCTTTACCTCATTTTAATTCTTAATTCATGGTGTGTTGTATATTTTGAAATGAGTATGACCTCAGTTAACCTCTTCACTTGGCTTGATTTTATCATTTAGGTGCTGTCCAGATGCTCTCCACCACTGTCATTGGCTGTGGTAAAATGTTTGTGCCTTGTCCCCTGTACCACCACAAATCCCGAGCTGAATACCCCTCCAACTTTCTCATGATAATGCTCTTTGTAGGACTGATGAGGTGTGTTTGCACAGTACAGTAAATCTGTTATTTATGACCCAGTTTTTGAAAGTCATTGTTTTGCATAATGTAAAGAACATTCTTTGAAAATGTATTTCATTGATCTATTTCATATTGGCTGCGCAAAGCAAATGAAAATGAAAATGTTTGATTTTAAGAATAAGATTTTGAGTCTGTTTTGTCTGTGAAAAATGCTATGCTATTTAGTGGAGGAAATATGCATTTTTATTTTAAATGGTTTTGAAATTATACTTGTAATATTTTAAAAAAAGATATATATTAAAATGAATCAATAATGTGCATATAGAAAGTTTTACAATCTTACAATTCGAGAAATACGACCCTGATGTGTTCTTTACCGTTTTTGTGAGATGAACCCATCAAATGTTAAAGTTAGTAGGACAACTAATTCTGCTTGAGATTTGCTTTCAAATGATCAGGGTTAAAGGGCAGATGGAGCTTGTTTTACTGGTCTTATTTGTTAAATTTTTGTCGTCTTTTGTTCCGTATGATGTCAGGTTCACAACTGTCGTGTTGGGTTTGGTTAGTCTGAAAAATGTAGCGGTGTCGTTCGCTGAAACGGTGAAGAGCTCGGCGCCCATCTTTACTGTCATCATGTCCCGACTCATACTAGGAGAATACACAGGTGCTGTGCTGCTTACTGACTTAACATGCATGTAACCTGTGTGTATGCGCTGTTTTTGCTACAGGGTTGAATGATCAAATATATACCCTCATTTGCCTGGCGGTATGGTTCAAATAATAATCGCGTTGTCTGTCCTGTGGCAGGTTTCTGGGTGAATTTGTCTCTGGTTCCAGTTATGGCAGGTCTGGCTCTCTGCACAGCCACTGAGATCAGCTTTAACATGCTTGGCTTCTCTGCCGCCCTCTCCACCAACGTCATGGACTGGTAATGCTTTTCATTAATGAAAAAATCTTTCTTGAGTGAAAACGATGCCTTCGCAGTAAACAATCGAATGCTCATGTTTCAGTTTACAGAACGTGTTTTCGAAGAAACTGTTGAGCGGGGACAAGTATAAGTTCAGGTAAGTGCTGTAGAGTTGCACTCGTATGCAGGATGTGTCGTTATGTTCAGTGATATTGCGATTTCAACGCTTTCTGTGTCATTTGTCTTGTGTAGTCCTCCGGAGCTTCAGTTTTACACCAGTGCTGCTGCTGTCATCATGCTTATACCAGCTTGGGTTTTCATGATGGTCAGTTAGAACAGTACACACAACCCTAACATGCTTCACACATGCAAAATAATTCAGATCAGCCAGCCATAACTTATGGATAAGGGTATTGTTATGGCTTTGTGACTGCTCACAACAACCTTGAAACCCTAAACACTTTCAAACAGTCTTTTAAAAAGTTTCTTTAAACGGTTATGTTAATATGTCTTTATTTTGTAATATGGCTGGTGTTAGGGACATACTTTTCCATTTATAGTTTGTTTTTTATATATTTTAAACTAGTTTAGTGCATTTTTTTAACTGTTGTTAGTCCGTCAACTGTCATGTTTATGCTGTTTCGTTTTTAGTTTAAGACCAAATGAACTGCACCCTTACCTTAAATGTCACTATTCTCCTAAAATATTAGCAGTATGAAGAAAGATAAGAGAATGTGTTACTGTCCCGTAGGATATACCTGTGATCGGGAAGAGTGAGCGAAACTTTAAACTGTCTCAGGACATTGTGTTGCTGCTGCTGTTCGATGGCGTTCTGTTCCACTTACAGAGTGTAACAGCGTATGCCCTCATGGGCCGCATCTCACCCGTCACCTTCAGGTCTGTATGTGACCCATCATTACCTGAATATGCATGTCTAATCGAAGCAGAAAGCCTTTGGCCTTAAAGCCTTTGGCATTAAGATTATAATCCTGACATTACCTGTAAGGTACAACAAATACTGCTGTTTTGTATATTTTGCATATTATACATTTAATAAAACGGTATTCTTAGAAATGTAATACGCTTAAAAATGTGACCCTGGACAACAAAACAGATTTGTTAGGATAGGATATTGAAAAAAATGGCCTTTAAAGTTGTCCAAATGAAGTCCTTAGCATAGCATATTACTCACAAAAATAAAGTTTTGATATATATTTGCGGTTAGGAAATTGACAAAATATCTTTACTTTATATCCTAATGATTTTTGGCATAAAAGAAAAAAATGTTTTTGGCTATTACTAAAAATGTTCTTTCTTTCAGTGTTGCAAGCACAGTGAAACACGCTCTCTCCATCTGGCTGAGCATCATTGTGTTCAGTAACCCCATCACTGTGGTGTCTGCGGCGGGCACAGCCATGGTGTTTGTGGGAGTTCTGCTTTATAACAAAGCAAAACAGATTCAAAGAGACATTCTTGTCCAGCATGCTCTCGTCCAATCCGAATCGGAACAGAAACCCCTTATCCAAGATGGCGAAGCCACATCTGCCTAATAAACTGATACGTGTTATCATGTACCTGTAACATTGTGGTATTCTGCTCCAAAGGGGCTGTGTCAGTCCATTACCAGATTTTGACCCAGCCAGGCGCATTAATCAGAGCAGGAAGACAAAGGACATGTTAAACGTTGTGGGGACAATTCCATACAAAGGTTGGCAAAAATTGATAAAGAAACCCAGGAATTTTTTTAAATTTGCTCATTCATTTAATTTTGGTATCAGGTTGAATAGGAAGTTGTGCCTTTATATGATTCATGCTACATGGTTTCGGGACCCATCCGTTTTCCTTATACATGGAATGGTGACAACAAATAGAGACGCTCAACAAAAGTGTTTTGTGTGTGTTGTACTGCATTTTCACATCAAATCAAAAATGTCTTCGTTCAAAGTGATGTTTTTACATTCCACCATTTTCTTGAAAATCAAGAAATTCTTGTGCCGTCAATGCCCATTTCACCCTGTGTAACAGAACTCTGAATTCCAATTGCAGTCCATGTAGCCACAGCATTTAGCACCTTGTGTTTTTACTTGTCTAGGCATGATGTACTGAAACCACAGATCATGCTGTAAAAGTTTCATCTCTTACTTTTTAAACTGTTAGATTACTGTATTTTGCTAATACTTGATGACTTGAAGACCAGACTTCCATTGCTTTTTAGTCAGAATGTCTTTCGAGCTTCACTTTAAGAAGATACGTTTTTTTCTCTTATAATTTGTTTCAATTCTCTCTCTGAATTATTTTGTAGATGTTGCGTAAATGACTGCTACAGACAAGTCAGATATGATAAATGAATACTTGAAACTGGTTAATGTTTGTGGTAGTAAACTTCTGGTTCAGTGGTGGTGGGTTGCACATAAATGACGATAACCGAATTTTAAATGGCATGTAAAATAACCACTCATGGGAATTGTATAATTTGGTCTGTATATGTGCATTTATAACATACGTTGATATAAAAGAATTCATTCTAAAAGAAATGTGTGGATTTCTATGCCTTGAGGAACTTATTGAAGAAAAGTATATTTTAGATATATATAACTCTCTCTTCACCTCATTACAAAAAAATACAACACAAAAGATTCGTATAAATCATACCAGAATCACAAAAATTGGGTATTAGCATTTTATTTCAATAATATCACAATTTTAGTTCATAATGTGTTCATGTTTTCAATGTGCACCAGTGGTCAAATAAACACATTTGTTTTTCTGTAATATACCTAGTTTCTATATTTCAAAAAGAATACAGTTTTATGTTATTAATTCAAGTCACATTTGACCTTTTTTATTTTATAAAAAAGTATATATTTTCTTAATTATTCAATCATTTTTTACACTCAATTATTTGCTTAACATTATCTATTGTTAATCAGTCTTTGTCAATATTGTAAATGCTACAAATCAAAGCTTTTTTGACTGAAAAGGAAAAGTTTATGGCAGATTTAATATCGCCAGCAGGTGGCGCCTGTGGGTGACGCTGTGAGATCTGCGCGACCAACCCTAGAGCCGGATGTAAATCAGACGGAAGCTGGAAGAAGTAGTTGTTCTTCCGGTGTTGTGTGAACGCGCCGAATAAAGTTCAGGTGGGTAAAGCGTTTAAATTATCAGTATTATTATCGCGTTATATGAGCGCCGATAAAAGATTTAGCACGTGCTTGTAACGTTACAGGATTTATGACTTTTGGAGTAATCTTATTACGAGTGTGAAGCTTATCAAGTTAACGTAACTTTAACGTAAACTGATTAAACCCCCTAAAATATCACAAACACACTTTATAGTGAAAGGCTTCTGCGTGATTTGTGTCATTTTTATATAAAATTACTCCTAGATCTGCTGTGTTTGTACCATGGCACTGTGATACTAATAAGTCGTGTTAAATCCATAGTATAGTGTCATGATTTTTCTCGTTTTGTTATTGCGTTATTGTGTAACGTGAAAATTACATGTTAATTATTATTTGATATAAACCCAAACCTGTTATTTGTTTACTGAAAGTGTCTGTCATTTGGGGTATCAGATGAAGTCTAAGTACGTTACTGGAACTTGGTGTTTTCCGTATTTCAGTGGAATATTTCGATAATAGTCTAAACTTGTAGGAGGAACTAGATTGAAATGGTGGTGGAAGGTAGCAAAACTATTTCTTTTGAACAATAGGCCTATACAAAAAGCGCACACATGCATTACTTGTTTATTTGTGGCCTGTAGCACGAAGCGAGATGAACAAACTCAGAGTAAATTTTGAGTTGACAAAACCAGGATCATTTGGGTTCATTTGTTCTATGACTCTGGTTACCAACTTTCTCAACTCAGGTTTAACACGCATATCAATATTACTATTATTCAAATATACACTTATATATACATTCACAAATATTCTACAGGAATAAAGACAAGTAAAATATGCTAAAAAGTCAAAGATATACAATAGAAGAGAATAAAATAAAAAAATACATTTATGCATTTGCTGATGCTTTTATCCAAAGCGACTTACATTGAAATGTTCTACACATTTGTTTCAAGTATTTGCAATACCGGAATCGAACCCATGACCTTGGGGTTGCTAACGCCATGCTCTAACCACTGAGCTACAAAATACATTCAGAAATATACTCCGACAGATACAACACAAAACAGCTGCGAAATATCGTTCTGGCAGCAGATTTATATAAAATTTCCAAGTATATTGTCCTTGGTTGTATTTTGTGATCAAATATATGATCGTGTTTTCCCTGCCAATGTCACTTTTGTCACAGCTGATAGCAGAAGTTACCAAAGCGAGTCAGCGATGAGATAAGTACTCTGTGTTGAGGGGGTTAAAGCGGGCATGGGAGAGAAATGCAAAATGCCATTTTTATTTATCATCTCACGCTTCCAGGTATCTGGCTACTTGGACTGTTTTAAAGCAGTCCATTTGCTTGAGACCGAAAACTCAGTTTGCGCAAACCAATCCGGAACTTACCTAGGAAAAAACTAAAACCGGCTTCGTGATACAGGCCACAGGTCTGCGTAAACTAAAATGTGTAACATTGTCTCATAATCATTTTGATCTGATCCACAATCTGTATATCTGTTTTCCACATCTATAGCTCTGTTATGTAAAAACATATAAGCCACAACAGTAACAGTATGTTGATTTTCAGAGGGAGGTGATTTGGAGCTGATGGGGGACGAAAAAGAAACCTGGAAAGTAAAAACGTTAGACGAGATTTTACAAGAGAAGAAACGAAGACGAGAGCTGGAAGAGAAGAGCGACCCTAAACGTCTAAAGAATGTAAGAAAATCATTTCACGAATAGTTTTTTGATTTGACCAATGACTGCAAAAGTAACACGTTTTAAATAAGTGGTAAAGCAACTCGCAATGTATCATAATGAATTGGATTATGAAGTGCAGTCAAAGAATCCGTCGCATAAAATGACTTCTTTGTCTGTGGATAGACGGATGATCGGGAATCCAAACGGGATACTCCGGAGGAAGGGGAGCTACAAGACCACAGGATGGAAATAACAATTCATAATTCACCATATGCAAGGGAAGACTCGACAGAAGACAGGTTACTATCACTGTGTCCAAAAAGATCGATTTTTATATCATTTCTATTTTCAGTTAGGGCGGGTGGTGGATCAATGTGGATGCGCTTTTTGTTTTTAAGAAACAGTCATATTTTACGCATCATAGTCATAGTTTTTTGCTGATTTTGAATGGATTTTATGCAGAGGAGAGGAAGACGAATCTTTGGCCATCAAACCCCCACCGCAGATGGCCAGAAAAGACAAGTCATACCACAGAAAAGAGGAGAAAAGAAAAGATAAGAGAAGACACAGGAGCCATTCTGCAGAAGGAGGTAGATGTTGTTGATGCTGTGTGCATCTGAACTGGAGATAATAATGCAATATCGCTCGAGTAGGAGTGTGATGGTGCTCTATATCAGCACGGCTGTGATTAGGTCAGAGGCCGCAGGCCTAGAACCGACCCAAAGAATGATCTAGACGACCATTAGACCTTTTCTTATATAATTGCCAATCTTTGACTTGTCACAGCTACCTAACAGTTTTGAAAACTCCATAAATGTTTTCAATAAAACTATCGGTTTAAATAATAATGAACCAATTGTCCTTCCAGCAGGGAAACACATGCGCCCGAAAGAGAAAGAGAAAGAGAGAGAAAGCGAGAGAAGGAAAAGACAGTGGCAGGACGACAACATCAAAGGTCGAAGAGATTATGACCGACAGAAGCGGAGAGATCAGGCCAGAGCCCACTCTCGCAGAGAGAGGTAAATCACACAATATAGAAAGTATCAAGGTTCCTTCCGTTATTCAGCTGGGTTTTCACAGGCAGGGTCCCATATGTAGCCCTGTTCTAACACACCTGCCCGTGATCATCATGTGATCCTGAAGACCTTGATTAGTTGGTTCAGGTGTGTTTCAGTGGGGTTGGATCTGAACTCTGCAGTACAGTAGCTCTCCAGTAGCCTGAGTTCTGGCCATTACCCCAACTCTATGTTTGTTTAATTTTACAGGGATCGTCTGGAGCAGCTAGAGCGACAGAGGGAACGCGAGCGAAAGCTCCGTGAACAGCAGCATAAAGAGCAGAGGGAACAACGTGAACTAAAGGAGAGAGAGAGAAGAGCAGAGGAACGTCGCAAAGAGAGAGACACCCGCAGAGAAGGTGTGAAACGGTTGCCTTAAAGCGAGCCAGAGCGCGATCGTCCCGCCGACCTGCACTCGCATTGCACTTTCCATTTTTTGCCAGTGCATGCTCGCATCATTCTGGTGCCACTGTTTTGAAATAACCAGGAAGAGAAACGCTCTCGCACATATTAATTTTGTGCTTTATTATTTTGAGTTTTACAAGTTCTTGTGTGCTTTATCCAGCTGTATACTGGCCAAATGTCTAACCTCTAAGATAGTTTTGATATTGATAGTCAAATATGTTTTGTCTGTATTAAAATTGTGCATAAATGATTTTGTCTGTTTAGGGCCTATGTCTCATCATAGAGGGGCTCCTAGTGAAGAGTATGCAGATAAAAGCCGCTTGCGGCACCGTAGCCGCAGTCGGAGCCCTGTTCGGCTGCAGAGAGAGCCAAAAGCAGAGAACAGCGAACAACGGCGATCAGGTAGCAATCGTAGACAACACATTAATCTACACCTGACTTATCGTACAGACTGATTTTCTTTAAAGCAGTTTCTGTTGCCGGCTTATACGGTTTATTAAACGCCTTAATGATTCGTTCATGCAAGGTTTTCTGTGAGATCACCAAAAAGTTATTTGTTTGCAGTGCGAGAGGGGAAGGCCGAGGATAAAGATCTTCTGTCTGATCTTCAGGATGTTAGTGACAGCGAGAGGAAGACCATTTCACCAGAATCCTCACTGGGTACATCACTCTCTGTCTCTGCTCTGTGTGTCTGTCTTTGTCAGGTGGGGTTAATGAGCGTTGATTATGTATGTGTGTGCATGTGTTTGCTCAGGATCTGCATCTGAGGATGATGATGGCGAGGAGAACGATGAGGAAGAGTCCAGCAGTCAGAGTGACGGAGACGAGGAGGGTGAATCAGCGTCAGACTCTGAGGGGTCCGAACCCACCGGAGGTTGGTCTACACACACACACACACACGCACAAGCATCTTGTATTTTCTGTTGGTAAGTAGTCGATATATAATTGTCCTTTCTCAGGTGAATTAAGTGATGAAGAACAGTCAGAGGAGGAAGAGGACAGAGAGAATGGAAATCACATTCCACCTAGTGAGTGTTTGATAAACTTTGCATTTGTTTTAGAGGATTTTTACATTTTACCTGGTGGTGTACAACATCTCTTTCATTGGGTGCCAATTATATGCTTTCCTGTAGCTCAGTGGTTAGAGCATGGCGCTAGCAACGCCAAGGTCATGGGTTCGATCCCAGGGATTGCACATATCCAGAAACAAATGTATAGTATAATGCAATGTAAGTCGCTTTGGATAAAAGCGTCTGCCAAATGCATAAATGTAATGCAAATGTAAATTATATGTCTATAACAACGACGACTGTTTGCTCCGACAGTTCCAGAATCACGTTTTGACCATGATTCAGAGGTAAGCGTCGAGGAAGACGAGGCTGAGGAAGGTGAGGAGGCCGGAGACGTTACGCCTCAGTCTCCCTCTCATTCAGCCACTCCAGAAGACAACTACATTCCTGAATCACCTCCCATCTCACCTGTCGAGCTGAAGAAAGCGCTGCCAAAATACCTGCCCGCTTTACAGGTACACAAACATACACGCGTTACTTTCACGCGATCACACAACAATCGTATTCAGGATTTGGGTTCCGTGTTTTTGCCGTGGTTTAGGGATGTCGAAGTGTAGAGGAGTTCCAGTGTTTGAACCGAATTGAAGAAGGCACTTATGGAGTCGTCTACAGAGCCAAAGACAAGAAAACTGATGAGATTGTGGCCCTGAAGCGACTGAAAATGGAGAAGGAGAAAGAGGGCTTTCCCATTACCTCACTCCGAGAGATCAACACCATCCTGAAAGCCCAGCATCCAAACATTGTCACAGTCCGGGTCAGAAAACTGTGTTCTCTTCTACGGATTTACGTTGTTAATCTGCTCTGTTTGTAAATGATAAAAAAATTAAAACACTGGAGGCAAAGTGGTTAAAATTAGGAAGTACAAAGGAAAGGAGACATCTGAGCTATTTGAACGGTCTCTTGATTTTTCTGTTTATTCTAGGAGATCGTCGTGGGCAGTAATATGGATAAAATCTACATTGTGATGAATTATGTGGAGCATGATCTAAAAAGTCTCATGGAAACCATGAAGCAACCCTTTCTACCCGGTATGACCACAGTACATACATACCAGTTTAATGAGTGATCTATTGAAAATCCATCTATTGAAGATACATCTCTGAAGAATTGATTGTTTGTTTCTTCTGCAGGTGAGGTGAAAACATTGATGATTCAGCTTTTGAGAGGCGTCCGTCATCTCCATGACAACTGGATCCTTCATCGTGACCTGAAGACCTCCAACCTGCTACTGAGTCACAAAGGCATTTTAAAGGTAGACTTACAGCTGTTGAATTTGCTACAGATGAATCGCATCCAGGGCTGTGTGATTTGGGGAAAATATCGAATTGTGATTATTTTGACAGATATTGCGATTTGATTTGCGAAGTTAAACTTCAGCTCAATACTGTCAATAGTGTGAGTATTGTTACCCCGCTGAATAAAATAACAATAGAAACCATCACAGTTATAGTGTGTTTTGGGCATTATTCTTACTGTTGTTTTATTGGTTCCAATCTGCCAGATTACATCCCACCAATAGAAGCCTATCCAGAAGCCATACCAGTAGACACCATTAGAGTTTACATTAAAACCAATACAATTCCCATTATAACCATCATATTTTCTATTGTGTTTTGGGAGGGGTTCTATTGTTTTTTCTGATATAATGCTATTCACTTAATTACTGAATTTCCCTGGAAATATTTGTTTATTTTGAGTAAATAAAGAACTGTATTACTTTAGTCAATTTATTCCACATCGCAGCCTTTGCAAGCAGCAAATCGCAATGTTTCAAATCGCATGTTGCTTTTAGCTATTCGTTTAGAATTTTTAATTGACAACATAATTATTTGTTATTTACATTATATTAAATTATTATTATTATTTACAATTATTAAATAATCGTCTCATCGCAATTATTTCAGATAACCGCAATAATTGTGAATCCTTAGAAAACAAGTGTGATCTGCTGCATTTTACATCCATCCCATCCTACACTCACTGTTACATTCAAATGACATTTCTCCATCATTTGAGTTGTATTAGCTTTGTATTTTTTGTGTTGATTTGTTTTTGTTTCAAGACCATTATTACTAGTTTTAGTGCTCAAGACTCAAGAAGTGTGAAAATGAATAACTAATATTATTTACTAAAACTAGACTTAAAGGCGCAGTTTGCGAAATCCACCGCTAGAGTGCGCACGATCAAAACAACAACAATGTAGTTAAATAAATAATTGTCATTAATAGTTATATTGTCAGCCTTAACAGCTCTATATACAATATTATTTCGTTTTGGATGTTTATTAAAGGAATATGGCATGCAGCTGCATCACAGAACATTATAAAACATTTAAAATCTTCAAAGTAAAATCTATTAATCGACAGTAATAATCGATAATTATGGTTTTTGTCATAATCTTGCAGCCCTGTAATGCGCAGTTTCAATAAGAAGAATTCAATACTGCCCTGTGATGCTGTGTCCTATATGAACAGTAAACCTTCTGTCATAACACTTCATAAAAAACATAAAATGTCGCTTTCCGTCGATGTGTGTACATGTGTGATGATAAATGATGAAATGAAACCGCTTCCTAATGTGATGCTAATGCAATTTGTCTTTGTCATCAAAGAATTCTTGACTCGCTGAGACAAATTTTATTGCCTATTTCCTAAGGACAATGTTAGTAAAATTGTGAAATGTTTTCTTTTTTGTAGATTGGAGATTTTGGTTTAGCCCGAGAGTACGGCTCTCCGCTCAAACCCTACACTCCTGTGGTGGTCACGCTGTGGTACCGCTCACCTGACCTGCTCCTGGGGGCAAAGGTCAGTTAAATACATGTTCAAACATGACAAATGTCCTTAAACAGTCCAACTGTGATCACTGTCAAACTGTGTATACAGTTATCTACATACAGACACAAGTCAAAAGGTTTATATTGTACAGCTGTTCCTGAAATGTATTTTATTTGTTGCAATACCTCATGGGTTGAGTATTTCTTAACTCTCTTTTCTTAGGTAAAACTCTTTTACAACCTTGACAGCTTGTTTAAATAGTCACACATGGATGTCTCTTTCAGGAATACTCTACAGCTGTGGACATGTGGTCTGTAGGCTGTATATTTGGAGAACTGCTTACCCAGAAACCTTTATTCCCTGGCAAATCTGAGATTGATCAAATTAACAAAATTTTCAAGGTATGTTTTAAAGCATGAAGCTGTTAAGAGAGAATATCTGTTTTTTTTATGACGTTCCAAACTGTATTGTATTGAATTGTATTGTAAATGTGCAAGCGTTTCCCCCATACAATGAAAGTCAAGGGTATAAAAAGAGGATTCCATTAAATTTCAGTGGATGGTCAAAGACATTCATCTAGGTGAACAGTAACAATAATGTCTAGTGTCATGTTTGTTGTATATTGTTATATAGTTTTTCCATATCCACTCACACTTTCATCAGAAATAAACAACAACTCAAGGTTGTTGTGTATCTCCTGTTCCGTCTGTATATGTGGTGACAGGACTTGGGCTCTCCCAGTGAGAAGATCTGGCCAGGTTATAGTGAGCTGCCTGCAGTGAAGAAGATGACTTTTACTGAGTACCCCTACAACAACCTCCGCAAACGCTTCGGAGCGTTGCTCTCCGACCAGGGCTTTGACCTCATGAACAAGTAAGAGATCGCATGCAGCACGCCAACACCACCTCTGTGTGTTTAACATCGTACAGAAAGATATTTTTGAGCTTTTTTATGTCACATTCACAAAGAACAGAATTCATATTTAGAATTTTTGGTGTTTGAATTTTACATTAATAACTAGGAGCAGCATTCATTTCAACAGGTCGTATTCTTTGTTCTTGTTTTGTCTTAAACACATTTTTATCAACTCCTCCAAACATACATTGCACTTTTACATTCTGTGACCCTTACAAATATGTTATACATGTTCAAATATATAACATAGCTTCATTACTGTTTCATGCTAAATAAGTAAATGCAAGTAAATTTAGCAAGCCAGACAAATGAAAAAAATCAGCTTGTCTTTATAAACATGAACAGTCGTGCAATAAAGCATAGTTTGTAGTTATTAAAAGGGATTTGATTTGATTTAAGACATTCTTTCATTGGCTCACAGCTTTTGAAGGTCAAGTCCCACCTGAAAGACACATTTGTTTGTGCAACGATTGATATAGAACTCAAATACAAAGGTGAAGCATGAGATCTGTTCACGACTGAGCTGTAAATACCACAATCATACGAGAGAAGAAGAAATGAAGGACGTTGAATTTGGTAAAAAAAAAACTCCCTTAAAAACTTCCGTCTTGACCACCAAAAAGTTTCCAAAAATAGCATGATAGTGTCGTGTGTATATATACTGTACATCCCAGATATTTTCAAAACCCACACTTGAAGTAAAACAGTCTTCCTTTTTACATTTCATACTTTTAATATGCTTTACAACAAAAATATATGTATATATAACTGAAGTTTCCAAAGAAATGTTGTTTGAAACCGGTCATAACCTTGTAACCACTCATTTGACCGTGTGGATCAGACATTCAGACGCTGTTTGATCTCAGGCCAACGCTAAAGCACCGTCTCTCAGTCTCAGATGTTTTACAGTAAAGCACGCTTGCGAGCCGCAAGTTTATCCGTCTCTGCTGTTCCATTAGCTTGTCTTACACATCCGCTGTCTGTCCCGCCTCAGATTTCTGACATACTGCCCTGCCAAGAGGATCACTGCTGATGAAGCTCTCAAGCACGAGTATCTCCGAGAGACTCCGCTCCCCATTGAGCCCTCCATGTTTCCCACCTGGCCGGCCAAGAGCGAGCAGCAGCGGGTGAAGAGAGGAACCAGCCCGAGACCCCCAGAAGGAGGCCTGGGCTTCAGCCAGCTGGTATAAAAGCTTTCTAACGGTTTAAAGTACATGTTCAAGCTCATTCATCAGTTGATGTCTCTTTGATGTCTCTGACATGTGCAGTCTAAAGAGGGTGTATTGCGTTGTAATCTAATGACTTCCGTTGTCCTAAATATTCCAAATGACATTTTATTCTTCCGTAGGGTGATGATGATCTGAAGGATACTGGTTTCCATCTGACCACTGCTAACCAGGGCGCCTCCAAAGCCGGCCCAGGATTCAGCTTGAAGTTCTAAGTGGCCACCAGGCACCTTGATTCCGAGCCAGAGCATTCTTTGAATGAATGACGTGCTGCTGAGACTCATTTGAGAACAAAAGAAAACAGCTCACCGAGCTTCGAGACGACAAACTCATTTTTACTTGCATTGTGGACTTACGTGCAGTTTAAGCCCTTCAAGTTCCTGATGTTCACCTGTTTTATAACAGTGCTCTTGTTTTGTCTCTTTCGTCTTTTTAAACCAGCAGCAAAGTGGACAACTCGGTCAAACAAATGTTATTCTGAACTGTGCTGTCTGTAATTGTAGTTGTGTGATAAGGTAGACTGTCAAAACCCATTTGACACTCAAGACACTTGAATATGAAATAAAACTGTTTGTTTTTAAAACAACATACTACAATATTTCTGAATACTGTACAGTTGCAAGAATTGTCAGAATGTATGCGTGTTTTTTAACACACTAAGTCTGTGTGTAATGGTGGCGTGCAAGTTTAGGTGCCGCTAGACAACATTTCTGTTACAGTAAATAACTAAGTCACGGTTGTGATGATTTAATTTGACATTTTATTAAAGAACAGGGAAAACAGCCCATGTAAGGTCAGTATTACCATTACTCCCCCTTTTGAAAGTAAAAACCCATTTTGTAGTCCGCTATGCTAGTTTGTAAGCTATGTATTTCTTCAAGGTCTGTGAGTTTAATCCGCTTGTTTCTATGTGTCACTCTTGAGATCCGTCTGGCTTTTCAATGGTATGAAAACCTCTTGAGGTAGTCCATTGTGGATTTTAAGGTGTGTTTGGTGGTTTTCCTCTTTTTTTTTTTTATCTTCAGCTGCTGTACAGTGTTGTTTACTTTCTAAATTTGGTTACAAACTGAGGAATCCGTGACATGAAATGTGTTGCTGTCTGTGGGCCACAATTATTATAAATAATGAATTTTTTGACAAGTATTTGCATCACCTGGCCTTCCACCTGACCACTTGCGGTCTTGAGAGCGCATGTACGCAACGATGTCTTAAAAATGGCAAAGTGCAGTGCCTTTAACGCACACTAAACCCACACTATCTTGAATAAGTGTGTCCCATCATGCATCACGTTTTGGATAGAAATTGTTGCAGCGTTAAATGACTAATTTTTAAGGTTATATCTTTATTTATTCTATGTTTGGCTAACATGTGTTTTTCGTTTTTGGTACAGCTGCTTTGATGACTTATATCATTAGATATTACATATAAAGTCGTAGTAAAGTGTTGCACATTTTATTGGTGAAAAGTAGTTTTTTATCACAACTTTATTACTTGCTAAGTGTGTCCCATTGGGTTACAAATACTACATGCTTAATTGGGATCTTGGGCCAAAAACAGGAAATACGTCATGTAAGTGGTCAAGTGCAAAGGCCGCAAGTGGGGGTCTCTTGGGCTGCATAAATGTCTGCGAGATGCTCCTTTTTAACTCCGATGTTTTGGTTATATAATCTGAGAGTATTTCCAGCCCTCAGAAACGTACTCGTACTCTCCAAGAGTATGTGGTCAGCACCTTGTTCTTCTTCCTCACAATGCAGGTGTATGTGCCCTCATTGATAGCGTTTGCGACAATAGTAATGTGGTCATCCTTCAAGGAAATGTACCCCGGGTGAGAAGATTCCAGAAGTTCGCCATCCTTATACCAACTACACACAAGATGATGATCGATGTTAGAATGTTACATAATTCGTAATATAAAAAACGTTTTTATATTCACTACCATTCAAAGGTTAAGGGTCACATGTATGAAAATGTTTTCTTTAAAGGTGTAAGCTTAAATGTTTTAAAAATACAGCACAGTATTTTCTTTTATTACAAAGGATAGTAAAAAAAGCAGCCAATAAGAACTTGAAATGGCTGAGGAAAAGCATCTTGGGAGACTCAAAAATCTGGATAATAAAATGCCATTTTATTATTTGTGAGATTACTACAGGGGAGATACTAAAATATAGCATAGCTATAATATATAGCGGTATTCATTTATTGTAGAATTTAATTCGGCGTACATTACGTTTGTGAAATTTGATGAGTTTATTATTATTTTTAAAGTGGGAAGAAATATAAAGAATGAGTGTAAGTGACCTGGAACTTTTGAAGGGTAGTGATTTGCATTGGTTTGGTTTCTTTACATGAATAAAGCATTGTCCACTACAGGGATTTTGAGATGTATGAGTCATCCAGATGATGTCGAGTCTTTAAAGACTGCTCATCATGTCCAGGTCATGCAAATGAAACCTATGCAACTGAATAGGTTTCACTTTTCAGAATCATCTAAATGTTTCTGGATAGAGATGACAATAGCAACAAGTGTTTGTAAAAATAGCTACTCACTAGATTTTGCCTTTCTTGGCAGCTATCTTCTTACCACAACGGAAGGTGAGATTCCTTCCCTCCACAACGAACTTGTGTTTTGTCCGTGGGGGGGCTGCAGTTGGTGGGACAGTGGGAAATGGGAATTCTGTTAAAAGATCAGAGCTGAGCATCAGGATTATATGCTGCCACTCTAAAAGAGTATGTGAGTATTCCATAACTTCTCTAGGGCCTAATCGGAGTCTTGTTTTGGGTCGTGCAGTGAATTCTACATTCAGAACCCAACCGCTGGGTTAAATTAACCTAGAAACAAATTCTGGTAGTTCTCATTGGCGTCTGCATACAGCACACAAAACCGAGAGACTGTTGCTGCCACCTGGGTCTGTTCGTTCTGCTCAAGCTATCGTCTGCTGCATTACTGTTTATCTATGTCGAAACTGCTCTGTGTGATTAATAAATACTGTTGTACCTGACATGGGTCAACATGCTAACCAGTTGAGCGCAACGAACCGTGAGGTGGATCTGCTTGCAGCCCGTGTGGCCGACCGCACCGACCGCCTCAAATCTCCAAAGCTGTCAATCCTCAAACTGATAATGTTCCCAGGATGACACTAGGATCCCGGCTGACAAGGGCCATAGCTAAGTGGTCAGTCTCTGAGTCTAGGAAGGGTTTGCCTTTTTTTTTTTTTTATTGCTGTACCCTTGATGCCTCTCACCTCCACAAAGACTCAATTCAGATAGAATCCTCAGACACAGAAAGCCTTTGTTCTTAAGTCCTGTTTCATTTCTGCTCCTTTCTATTCCCGATCCTGAACATCAGTTTATTGTTGAGGTAGACGCCTCTGAAGTCAGGGTGGACCTGATCCTATCTCCCCTGAAGATGGAAAAGTGCATCCACCGTTTGACCCCTGCTGAACATTACTAAGATATAGGCAACAGGGAGCTTTTGGCGGTCAAGCTGGCTTTGGAAGACTGGCGTCATTGGTTGGAGGGTTCCGTGCCAGTTCCATGAGGTCAGGCAGTTCATGTTGGTTTACTTAATGCATGCCAAAACCAAGGTCTCCGATTGTCAGTCCGTTGGTCTGTTAAACCCATTCCCTACCACCCTTGGTTGTTCTAAGGTAGTACATTTCATCTCTTCCGGATTCACAATCTTCCAGTTGATCTATTGTCTGATAAGGTCCTCAATTCGCCTGTTGGTTTCGGAAGAAGTTCTGTTGACAGGTTATGGCCTCAGTAAGTAAGTGGTTAGAAGTTGGGTCACTGCTCGGGATATTCTAGTTGCTGATTAAGGACCTCCACCGGCGCTTGGGTAAGCCTTGCCCTGGAGCACCTGGGGAGCACATAGATATTGCTTTGCCAACTGCCCATGTGCTCTTCTGTTGCGTCTTTCCCCGCCCCCCTGTTATCCACACTAGGTTCTGTTCAGCCCTTCACCCAACTCCGTCTCCAGTCTGCTGCGGCTCGGATCTGATTCTCGCTGGCTGCCTTGTGTCTGCAGGGTGCTGGACTGTTACTGCGTCCTGTTTATTCTGCCCAAGCCATCAAGCACTACTGTTTGGCTGCTCTTCCGTAAATATGTGAAATGGACATATGTTATGTGTTAATTGGGTTGTTGTGCTGCTTTAGGACTGGAAATGGGGGAGATGAAGGAGGATGGAGTGCAGGGAGTTCAACTTCATAATATTTAAACATCAAAATAGTTTTAATAAAGGCTTGTTTTGAAGAACAGAGTGGCCTTACCATAACAGAAATCACAGCTGGAAGGGCAGTGTTTCTGCATTAACCTCTTCTTGCTGTCGCAAAACCCCTTTCTTGCCCAGGCAGGACAGATAAATAATCGATCCAAACATCCTGAATGGAGGTAACCATAGTTCACTAAGCAATCATTCAATTCATGCACAAATGTGATTCTTGAGTAGGCTCAGCAGTCATTTAGCTCACTGGAAAGAAAGATTATCAGAGTTGTTGAATACGGCATTTTGATTTATGATAAATCAATCAGGTGGTCTGTTCTTCACCTTGTTCTTGTTACATTTAGAGTTTATTATAAATATTTTATAAGCACATTAGTGACCTACCGTAGAGTCTGTGTAAGCCCCAGACTTCATCCTGGGTGATGAGTTTGCGGCCTGTCAGTGTGGCGTTGAGGTGCATTAATGCTTTTGGATTCTGAGAATGCATTAAACCCAGTACGTGACCGATCTCATGAGCTGCCACATGAACTAGATCAGTCAGCCACACTCCTAAACAAACACACACAATCAGATGGTCTCTTGTTCTTTTCGCAATGTAGTGCGTTTCAGTCGTTTTTGAAAGCATTAGGCACAAATCACATTTTTCTTGTGATCAACAGTTATAACACACAAAATAAGACAAAGAAAACTAAAGGCACATGCCTTTATTCCAGCTGAAGCGCATGTTTCCCAGAATCCAGTACTCATCATCGTCAAAGTGGATCTCTCCAGTCTGTGGAAAGAAGGCGTGGGCCAGTTCACCGGTGATACCGTCAAAGCAGTGGTGCAGGTATGACTGGAGACAATCGGTGTGGTTTACGGAGTAGAAACCTGTCAAAACAGTATCAACATAATGGCAAAGGTTCTTCCGATGAAACACTTTTGCATAGAAACAGATCATTTTCTATGATTATGCAATTTATGTTCAATTCTGTGAGGAGGATTTGTCTTTAAAGTAAATTTACAATGGATCATTGTCACGGCCCTGTATGCCTCTTGTGTTCTCCAATGCCTGTTTTCCCCTTGGATTACGTTTCCCAGGATCCTTCCAATTCCTAATAATTTTAGGTGTATGGCACACCGATCTAGACTTGGCCTCTACAGAGCCCGGATCCATGAAGAAACAGTCTATAGAAGAACTGCGGCAAGTCATTTTCAAAATAATATCTTTATTTGACCTCCAACAATCTCCTTTTTGATCAGATTTTCATCAGGGCATCTAGAAGTAAGAATGTCTCCTACAGAACAATAGTACAATGATACAGACACTGACATTCGACTTTAATGAATCTTTCTTGTTTCAGTGACCATCACATTCCTGTATCCCCATTTTCATTCTTACACAGTGCGGGATAAACCTCAGACGAGAGAGATTTCCGTGAGTTGAGACCCATTCCTTGTCAGCAAACTCTAAATTCCTCTGTACTTTTGACGGCTAAAATACATCGTGATTTACCGATTTTGATGTCCGCCTCCTGATCAGCAGGGACTTCGCGGAAACTGAAGGGTGAGACATCACTCCACATGGAGAAAGCTTTGACTATGCCTCTCCGAGTGTCACTAGCGTTCAAAAGATTCCTTGGAAATGACAAGAGTCTGCACAAACACAACAGTAAAAAACACATACCAGCTGCTCCTACAGATTACATGTAAAAAAAATAGATTTAATTTCAAAGCATACCCAAAAACACAAACATTCTAAAACATCATCTGCGCTACATTTTTGATAAATACCATGAACATTGTGAAGCTGTGTTGTAACAGCAGAATGTCCTGGAAAGGGCATCCTTCGGAAAAATGCAAATGTTTTATTGAATATAAACAAAGCAGACGTTGTGCAGTCCTTAGAAGGTTTTTAGCGGAGGGCTGCGACACTGTTAAAATGAAGACAAATAAAACAGGCCTTACTTGTAGGTCAGCTTGAACTTGTCCCATTTCAGTTTCTCTGGAGTAAGCGTGTAGCGTTTGTTTCTTGAAAGGTGAAGCACATGGGAGCGGGCGTCTTTACAGATACCAATGATTAAAACACCAGACATGAGAGCTTCTTCCTTGGACAAAAAAAATCTCATATTAGTTGAGTGATTAACCTGTGATGAGGCTTTTCCATACGGCTCGTGCCACGTTTGCTCGTCTTGATAGCGTAATAACTCTGCTTGTGAGGTGCCTTAAAGAGCAGGTTGCTGTAATAAATGGCTTGTTAAGCCAGCAACACATCTTGTATTGATTAAGTTGCAGTGATGTGAGCACAGTCACAATTTCAGAAAGCCCTTAAATATCTTTCAAATGACTTTGTAATAATGTCAGAGAGGAAAGTTGATTCAAAGTTGGTAAGAAGTCAGACTAATAAAGAAGCCAGACTCCTCTTTTTATATTTAATCCAGACTTGCAATGTGATGTAAGAGAAAAGATTTGAGCTTCGGTCTAGACACTTTTGAATACTAAACTTATTTCTAAAGATCTTCAAATCATTTCATTTTTCCTTATGAATTTTTTTATTTCAGCCCTCGTATTTACTCCTAGTCATTCACCTGTATGACTTTCTTTCTTCTGCAGAACACAGAAGAAAAAGATATTTTGAAGAAAGCTGGTAACCGCACAACATTGACCTCCACTGTGAGGACACAAACCTAGAAAAAACACATTTCTCAAAAAATCTTCTTTTGTGCTCCAAAGAAAAAAGACTCATATACAGGTTTTGAACGTCATGAGGGTAAATAATGATGGTTCTCTTATAAAACTTCTTAGATATGGCCAAATCAAGGCCTACCAAGTTCTGTCAGCATTACTTTTTGTTTGCTTATACCCAATACTCATAATCGTATGTACTGTATGTAATTTTGGGCTGACTTATATAGCCTAATAAATTGTATCAGTCAAACAAGGTCTTTGCTTAGCTGAATATGATCTAATATGAATCTAATATGAACTTGCTTAGATAAAAAGGACACTAAGCTCCTGTGCACATGCGCATATCCAGGTTTAACCCGAAATGCTTATTGAATAATGTGTCTCCGTTGGTTGTAGTGGGGCAGTAAATCTACACTTACTCATGCAACACATGATTTGTGTTTTTAAACAGTTAAAACAAACACAGTAACGGTCCGAGTCTTTAAAACCCAGTTTTCCATTTTTAGTTGAAAACGTTGTCGTGTAAACGGCCCCTCAGTTTTATTGTCTTGGGCAAGAAAACTTTAAATGTTGACTTGCTGGCACATTGCTCGAGAGATTTCTGTCTGTATAACATGCATTTTATAATAACCTCTAGATGCAAACACTGGTCCAGATGCACTTTCGGTTTCATATTCTGTATTTTGATTCAGTTATATATGTTTTGTTGGTTGTATTCTGTTCAAATGTTTGTGTAGTGTTAAAAAACTGAAACAGGAAGTTCTTCTGGACCAGCGTTGTTTACGTTTTACGAAGTGGTCTAATTTAGACAATATTTACTGACTACTTATGATTGGATCACATGAAGCACGTCTTACATTCTAAGTTACATTCCAATAACAGAAGGCATCTGACCTGAATTTGACCCCAGAAGTTACTGTAATACACTTTGTGATTCACAAAGCTTTCCATTTTTTCCCATCCCTGGTAATCTGAACTCTCAAACAGACACAAACACACACGCAATAGGGTTAGAAAAGTACAGTGTTTGCAACATATAATCCCACCAGATGCAACGGTGAATGTACATTTCTACATACAGTATGTTGATCCTTCTACAAGCCCTCTCACAAGCATTCCAAGTTAATCTTCTGGAAAGCTGTCAAGAATTGCAAGCGGTTTTAAAGTTAAATAGCTGGCAGACTCTACTTGTAAATAATGATAACAGCAGTAAAGTAAAGATAGATATTGCTGGTAAAGAATCTAGAGATGCAGACTATTTTAGTCTGACAGGACAGAGAGGACTTTACTGCACTGGACCAGAAGCCTGCCTTTATATCACATGCATTTACAAGCAGACACGTACTCTGAGCTCCACTCATGGCGAGCAGAACTTTCATTCTTTTTTTTCTGTGGAAAATAGTTGAAAATGGAAAAACATATTTTACAGCCAAAATACGTGGAACCCTCAAATCTCAGTGTTTTTGGGGATCAGCTTGCTTCTCTGATTAAAACGTGAAATCGCATGTTTCTTGAGGTTTTGCCACTACGACCCAAAGCAAACATTTACAGGATTATCCAAAGAGGCAAGAGTCCAGCCAGAGAAAAACAACAGGCTGAGCACAACTGGACATATTTCAAAAACAAAACATGGGCAAGTTAACCACAATACACAACTTTTGGTAGTTTGTAGATACATTTGTTACAACGTTCTGCTGATATTACATCTATTGAAAAATAGATCCAGTCCAGCTGGAGCCTATATGATTGCAGGAATTGGCAAATTTCCTGATTTATCCTTTCAGCGTGTTTGACCTTCGCTAACAACTTTTCGTGAGACCGGAGAAAATCTGCTACTCGTGGGATGTAAACTTTGTAAAGATTTTAGCATGTCTGCAAAAAAATTCACAGCAGTGTTTGACCATGGGGCCTTATGCCTTAGTGTTTGACCATGGCTTTTCTGTCCCATCTTGGGCCCCATTTGAATATTTTGGAGTATTTTTTTAGTTTTTTTTTTTTTAGTTTTCCAGTATTGTCCATCCTCTGGAGTTCATCCAGCTATCTCGGAATTATCTCTGTCCCAACAATCATTTTCTTAGGATGTTTTTTAAGTTACTTCACCCAAAATAATGTTAATAAGTTAGGGATGCACCGTGCCGATACTAAGCTCATGTACTCGTACTCGTAAAAGTACACAGATACCAAAAGTGTGACGGAACTGACTGAAATTTGTGCTTTTAGAGTTTATGACAAGCACATAATATAATTTATTTTTTTATGATGTGTTTGAGGTGTAGTTGTAATTATAAGGTTATTCTATTCGTATTAGTATCACTGTGTTGTGCTTGGAAAATTGCCACCTCACCAAAAAATTAAGAAAAAAATACAGGTAAAGGGATCAGTATCGGCGAGTATACTAGAAATAAAGTATCGGTACTCGTACTCTGTCTTTAAAAAATGGTATCGGTGCATCACTACATAAGTATAATAAAGAGTCATATAAAGACTTTTTTGGACTGCCTAATGGTCTCCATGAGTTACAAACTCAATTTTTTTAAAGAAACTGCTGCATGAGAGATGGAGTGCCTGTTGCAGCTGCACTTTAAGTTTACATTTATGCATTTGGCAGACACTTTTATCCAAAGCGACTTACATTACATTGTACTATACATTTGTACATTTTGTATAGTAAGCAAGTGGGGGTTAGGTGCCTTGCTCAAGGGCACCTCAGCCGTTACCCGCCAGCCCTGAGAATCGAACCAGCAACCTTCTGGTCACGAGTCCAACTCTCTAACCACTGGACCACGACTGCCCACAAGTTATGGCCTTTGTTTCAGGGATTGAATACAGATATATCTTGCTTGTGGAAAAATGGTCTAAAGGTTTGGCTGAATCCCATTGTCCAGTTGGTGACATGGTCAATGTTGTGACTACTTTTGCAGAATAGCGTAGTCACCTAAAACGAAAAAACTATGTCAGCATTTATTTACCCACTCACAGAGGCTGTTTAGGACTCTTTCTGATGTGGAACACAAAATCAAATATTTTGAGAAATGTATCAGAGATTCAATTGAAGTCAGTGGTTTGGTTACAGATGTTCTTCAAAATATGTTCTTTTGTTTTCTGCACACGAAAGAAAGTCAAACAGGTTTGGCATGACATGAGGATATGGAAATGATGGAAGAATTTTCATTTTGGTAAAAGGACACGAATCCAGGTATTCTGCAGGCATGTTTCTCCATGACATTGACAGTAATTCAAGGTCGTGTTAATTCTAATAGACTAATTCTCTAAGCTACACTGAAATGACAAAAATGCTCATGATATTATAGTAGGTGTTTGCCAGTGATGAGCCAGCTGACGTATGGGTAGAATTCTCTAGTACTTACTGTGGATTGCACACAACCATTTTTGGCAATGGCTGACCTAAATAGCAATATTATTCGTTCTAACAGAAACCTAATGTAACACGCAAGACAGATTTGCATCCTTGCAGACTACCCAGATAGCACACTCCATCTGTTTTACGTCTATATAACGTCTGCATTTAAATCTGGAAGACATCTGCAATACATAGTTTGCTCATCTGCAATACGTCTCGGAGACGTTTGCTATCAGATGTCATATAGACATCTAAAAGATGTGATGTTTATGATTTAGAATGGATGTAAAACTGCTCTTTCTAAGATGTTTGGCAGATGTTTTCACACAGCAGTTTTTTCCAGATCTCCAGATCTTTAGCAGATGTATTACAGACATACAGACGTCTCCTAGACATTAGATGAGCAAACTATGTATTGCAGATGTCTTGCACATTTAAATGCAGACGTCATATAGACGTAAAACAGATGGAGTGTACTATCTGCAACGTCTGCATTTAAATCTGGAAGACATCTGCAATACATAGTTTGCTCATCTGCAATACGTCTCGGAGACGTCTGCTATCAGATGTCATATAGACATCTAAAAGATGTGATGTTTATGATTTAGAATGGATGTAAAACTGCTCTTTCTAAGATGTTTGGCAGATGTTTTCACACAGCAGTTTTTTCCAGATCTCCAGATCTTTAGCAGATGTATTACAGACATACAGACGTCTCCTAGACATTAGATGAGCAAACTATGTATTGCAGATGTCTTGCACATTTAAATGCAGACGTCATATAGACGTAAAACAGATGGAGTGTACTATCTGGGTAGCTAAGCCTGCAAATTATTATTTCGTTTTTGTCTGGCTTTTAATTCCGTCTCGTCTTGTTATGCAGCCAAAAATGTCATAATTCAGAGCATCCTCTGTGACCCCACTCCTTTCAAAAAACAGTAGCCCCCCACTTTCAACTGCCATGACTGAAGAAAACTGAAACCCAGAAACTTCTTCCATTGCCTTCGTGGGCATGTTGTGTATTTAACACTACTGTAGGTCACAAGTTATCATTACTGACTGTAAATTATGAAACCCTGCTGGATTCAGAGATAGCCAAAATATATTCTGTGCCTTTAAAAGGTCTAAAATATGAGTGGGGCCCATTTGAATATTTTCGAGGCATTGCAAAAACATGCTGAAGCGTTCAAGAACGTCCAATAGTCAAAACATTTCTGTTAAATTGGCAAATGTATGTGATGCTGCAGCCATCAGGAGTAAAACAGTAATGTGAAATGTATGCTAACAAGTCAGAATGCAGAAAAACAGATAAAAACTATAGATTTTAAATTCCACAGTTTACATATCCGTCATTATAAATGATACTGGTTTGGTTGTCTTCGGCAGTCAGTCCAAATGAACCTGTTCCATCATCACTGACCCACAAACACACTTTAAATGTTATACGCCGATGCCAGAATTGTTTGATGTGTCTCTAAACTATTACCAAGATATCATTACATATTGCATGGCTATCATAAAACTTGCGATGGTTGCGTCGCAAGGGACGAGAACCGCTTCGACGCGTGTCTATTGTTCTGCAAGGAAAACCGTGATACAATCGTCCTGATGGAAAACTGACATACCTCAAATCTCCAGGCAGGAAAAGCCGAGACGTCATGCACGAAGAGCCCAAACGCCGCCGCCGCCAGCACGAGAAGCCCGGCGACGTATTCGTATTTTCGCAGACTGTCATGAACGACCATTTTGCGACTTCTCCGTCCAAATACTTGCCCTTAACAAAGAAGGATCAAACTTCACCATTTATTTCCTTTGGGTTATGTGGCTGGCCATTGGGTGCTTCACAGAGAGTCAGTTTTCACTCTCCCAGCGCAACGTTCAGTCTGCCAGACTGGAGCCACTCAGATGAAGACCACTGCTTGAAATGCTGCTGCAGGACTGAACACATTGTAATGCAATCAATGTAGCTTATACCCCACTTTCTCTTTCGTGGTCATTTTTGTAGGATTAATCATCTTTTAAAAGACATCTGGTTGTGATTTTTCCTACTCAATGCATTATTCTCCTGTTTAGAATATTCCAAAGGAAAAGTTCCTTCCAAGCTTTCAAAATTGCTTACAGAAAACATACATTGTTTTTTAACTTTCAGCCTTCGGAGATATATATAGTATATGACCAGAATTGTCATTCGCATCCGAGACGATAATTCTCACCGAACCTGTAAAAGATATCAATGTACAGGGGTATGTAGCCTATAAATGTCTAGACAGAATGGATGTTGAATATATGAAAGTTAAAGGGATAGTTCGCCCAAAAATGAATTTGTTCTGCTAAACACAGGGGAAGATATTTGTAAGAATGTCAGTAACTCTTAAGTTTCAAATTATCATTGAAACGTCTTTCTATGTTTGGATCACACTTAACCTTACTTAACAGGGCCTGTTGGCTCTCAAGGCTAGACATCGGGTGCAGGGAATCCAAATCCCTCATTTACTGCCATAGTAGGGAAAATAAACAGAAAAGTTGTTACTTTGCATTTTGGAAAGTTTCACTTACACACAGCGTTGACTCAAAATGATCTGTTATGCACATCAGACCAATGGATGGCGAAGTTACTTTGTAAAGAAACATACAGTGCACGTACCCAGTTTTAAGACAAAAGTGCTTTTTAATACCCTTATGTTGACGTGTATGTAAGTCTGTCGAATGTAAATAATGTAAATCCGCTGGTCTTAGTGATGCAGTCTATTCTTTTTGCTGGAGAACATTTAATACGCATGCGCGTGATGGCAGCGTTTTTACAATTGCGTTTTGCAGTTTACACCGAGCTGGTGCTGGAGACTGCTCTCCCTAAAATGACGTAAACATAAACCGCTCGATCGTTGGAAGAAACTACTTCTACATTTTAAGACCCCTTTAAAATTTAAGTGTGCCATGCCACCAAACAGTATTGCATACTTAAAATGACTTTAAAATATGTTTTGAGCACATTTCCTCCTGAACACTGTCCCATATTGGATCGAATTCAGTAAATAACAGTTAAAGGCCCAATATGTAATAATTGTGTTATGAAATATCCAAAAACAACTTGCACAGTGTGATATATTTCATGCAGTTGTGTACATTATCTTAAATGTTTCCAAGTATGTGCAAATCCAGAGAAATTCCTATTTTAAATAATGTCTCGTCCCCTTGTAATTGTTGCAATTATTATTTTTATTATTTATTATTATTATTTATTTATTATTCAGTTAGCGTTTCTATGTGGGCGGGATTTAAGCAAAAGAGCAATATTTAAAGGGACAGTTTACCTAAAAATTTAAATTCATGAATTACAGAAAGACATTTGGACGAATGCTTGTAACCAAACAGTTCTTGGACCCCATTGACTACCATAGTAGGAAAAATGACAACGGTAGTCAAAAGTGCCCCAGAACTGTTTGCTGTCCTACATTCTTCAAAATATCTCATTTTGTGTTCAACAGAACAAATACATTTTTCCTACTATGGTAGTCAGTGGGGTCCAAGAACTGTTTGGTTACAAGCATTTGTCAAAATATCTTTCTCCGTGTTCATCAGAACAAAGACATTTATACATTTGGAACTCAAAGGTGAATGATGACAGAATTTTTACCCTTGGGTGAACTATCCCTAACATCAAAGTGTTTATTTTGGAAGGAAACTCGTTGTCTTGTAAATAAAATTCTCTACATTTAACTTTGTCACTAATTACAAATCTAAACAATTAAGTTTGTTAAAAAGGAAAGTGTTTGATTCACATTAAAATTCGACACTATTTTTTACCTCATCCTTTAGAAAGATCCTTCAGAAATAAGAACAGAATTTTTTTTTAGGTTTTTCTTGTTTTTATTTTTACTGTTCATGCCTAACAAGATGGGAAGCATTTTGTCCATGAAAAAGATTCCTCAGTAAAACACTATTATTGTGTTATTGCTGTTTATGTGTAGGTACTTGTTGTTTTATTATTATTTATTTATTTGTCCATCAGTTTGTTTTTTCCAGGCGAATACAGCATACTAAAAGTATAATAAATGACATGTGTTTTCATTCGTGGGACGGAAAGAAAACATTGCTGCGCTTGTTTCTGCCCGTGCAATGCTTGCGGTTGCACTGCGAAGTGTTGGACGGAAATGGTTGCAGCTGTCAGCAACTTCTCAAGCTAATATTGGTAATGTCGTGTAAATCTACACTCACTCGACTGACACGCTGCTGCTGTTGTGACCCTGAGGAACGTATGAATGATGGGTGAACTGCTGGTGGAGTAACTCTGTCATCCGCTGAATTCCGTGTTTTTGTGTTTGTGGAGCAGGTAACGTTATGGTGCTGACAGACACTTTCATAATCTCTTATAATCTCTCTAACTAGCATTAGCCTTTAGCAGCCTGGACATCCTTAGAGAAGAAACGCTAATGCATTTGTTATATTGACATTTCATATGAATTGTTGTCTTAAATGACGAATGAATCAGCACAGCAGGTGAGTTTATACATGTTTGGATTATATGGGTACATGTAACTTTAATCGCTGACCTATTACAAAATCATACTTTAGGTATGTTATGAAATTATTTTAGGTCTTTTTATTAAATCTTTTTAGTTTAATCTTATCAAAGATTACAATGATGTTACATGTTCAAAAACAACATGTTATCATCATGAAAGGTGGCTTGATTTTATAAACCTTGATTTTTTTTGACAAGTGCAATTCATATTTGCCTCTGTGATTGACAGCTGCGTCGTCCTGATTTTTCTGAAGCGCTCTTGAGATTGAGGTGACTATGGCCTCCAACTTGAAGCAGACGAGCGAAGAGTCCTACATGCTTTCGGGATCTAATGGACTGAACGGGGCGAAATCACCAGGAGTTGCGGCCGTTGAGCATAACCACACCAGCAGGCTGTCCCGTGCGGGCAGGATGGCCTCGGACGCGCAGGGCAAATGCGCAGCGTACGTTTTGGCTTTGAGACCATGGAGTTTCAGCGCCTCCCTCACACCTGTGGCTCTGGGCAGTGCTCTGGCCTACAAACTGGAAGGCTCTGTGGACCTCCTCATTCTTTTAGTGTGCGCCGTTGCGGTTCTGGTGGTCCACGGGGCTGGGAACTTGGTGAACACCTACTATGATTTCTCCAAGGGAATCGATCACAAGAAGAGCGATGACAGGACTTTGGTGGATCAGATCCTGAAGCCACAGGATGTGGTGATGTTTGGGGCGGTGTTGTACTCTGCAGGATGCCTTTGTGCCACTCTGTTGTACTTCCTGTCCACACTAAAACTAGAGCATTTAGCTCTCATTTATTTTGGAGGACTGTCAAGTTCTTTCTTATACACTGGAGGTGAATATATTTCTAATTGATGGACTATCACAATATTATTTGCACAAGCTTGTGTTAGCAAGCTGAATAACATTACCTAAATAGTTTTACTTGAATATATTTGGCGACAATAGCTGTGTAATTGTCAAAATGGCTTTCGTATATACTGGTTTAGGTGCTATGTTTCACCTAACCAGTAGTTTCTTCACTACTTTGAAAGGCCTTATTGAAGTTGTTGACTGTGACAAAATGATCTTAATCTTGTGCAATTCTTGTTGCTTCTTACGTGTTTGTTTTGCTTTTTTAGGCATAGGGCTGAAGTATGTTGCTCTGGGCGACGTGGTCATCCTCATCACCTTTGGTCCTTTGGCAGTTATGTTTGCCCATGCGGTTCAGGTGGGCTACCTGTCAGTGCTGCCGCTGGTCTACGCTGTTCCGCTGGCGCTTAATACCGAAGCCATCCTGCACAGCAACAACACGCGAGATATGGACTCAGACAAGCAGGCAGGTATTGTGACCCTGGCCATTCTGGTGGGGCCCACGCTGTCCTACGTCATCTACAATCTGCTGCTTTTCGTTCCTTATTTGCTGTTCTGCATCTTAGCCACACGCTATACAATTAGTATGGCTCTTCCGTTGTTGACACTGCCTATGGCCTTTC